>CM059445.1:29120150-29508242 GCA_030390025.1 Squalus acanthias
ACACCTGTCTTAAGGCGCAAAGGCAGAGCAGTGAGGCGCTAACTCGGAGCGCTGGCGAAGCTCATGTAATGTCAGTCAGCAATGGAACACACACACAATGGCACGGGCCAGTTCTTAAAGGGGATGGTTAATCTTGCTTTCCATCCACATCCTGTTCATTGCTGCCTTGAATCTCGGCCTGGAAAGAACAATGGAGAGCACCAGGCAAAGAGCTCAGAGTGCAGCTCCCACGGTCTCTGCTAAATCGATACAAGGAATGGCAAATCAAAATGAACCTGCAAAGTGCTGCTCAGTACCCAAAACTCCTTCACACAACGTTGAATCTCTCCAGAAGTCTCTCCCTCTCTCTCTCAGAATGCGTAGTTCAAAAATGCCACCAACAATAAAAGACAGGAAGAGGCCCCCTTTAAATAGCGCCCCCCCCAGCCCCACAGCGATTGATAGCGTTCCAGTCTTCTGGTCGTTGGAAGCGCCAGGCGGTAAGGCAGGGGGCGCCACTCAATTTCCGCTACGGGGCGCCCCAAGGGCGTTGCACCATGGAATGACGTCACAATCTGCGCGCGCAGGTGGTCGCAGCGGTAAGTTTTAGCGCCGCCGCACAATCTCAAGTTAAGTTCTCGAGCGGCGCAAACATCGCTGCGCCCGGGCGTTAGCGGCTTTGCGTCCCATTAGCGCCCTCTTAAGGCGCTAACGGGTGGCGCAACCAAGTGAATTTTTACCCCTAAAGGCGCTATATTAATGGAAGTGTTGTCACAAGGATTCTCCTGTTCATCTGCTGTAACATCTGAGGAAGAGCTGTGGAAATCCCGGATAAATGGCGCACGCTATTTTCCTGGGGCTTCCGCAGTTTTTCCCCTAAAGCTCCAATGGAAGAGGGAGAATTCCCACAGAAGTTCACCCCCTACTTGTCTGACCAAACCAAAAGTTCGGAGGAGCAGCACAGACAGCTGGCATTGACCTCACACTGAATGTAGGGACAACCTGCATTTGATTTGAAAACCGGACTGAGTATTTTTGTATCAATGTTTAGATTGATGTAGGTATCACAGAAAAGCATATTATGGATTTTTTAATGATTTGTTCTTGCGATATTGTCAACACTGGCAAGGCTGGCATTTATTGCCCAGGGCTAGTTGCCCTGAGAAGGTGGAGGTGGACCTTATTCTTTAAGATCTTGTGCTGATGGTGTTCCCACGATAGGGTGTGAAGGAATAAGCCATATAACCTATTCAGAAAAATATACTATCTTATGAAAGAATTCTGGCCTTATTAAAACATGACAAACTGGGTTTGGAAATTTAGGGGGAGAAATTCAGTATCGCCCCATTTGGGGCGCAATTATCGGCCGGGCGCAAAGATTAACGCCTGGTGCTAATTATCGCCTCCGACTGCAAACTTGACTTTTATCGCCCCTGGAGGTGATTGGAGTGCTAAATCTGGCGCTACACATCTGTCTTAAGGCGCAAAGGCTGAGGGGCGAGGCGCTAACTCAGAGCGCTGGCGAAGCTCATGTGATGTCAGTCAGCAATGGAACACAGACACACTGGCGCCAGCCAGTTCTTAAAGGGGAGGGTTGATCTTGCTCTCCATCCACATCCTGCTCATTGCAGCCTTGAATCTCGGCCTGGAGAGACCTGTACATCAAATCTGCTGGAAAGAACAATGGAGAGAACCCAGGGAAAGAGCTCAGAGTGCAGCCCCCACAGTCTCTTCTAAATCGATACAAGGAAGGGCAAATCAAAATGAACCTGCAAAGTGCTGCTCAGTACCCAAAACTCCTTCACACAGCGTTGAATCTCACCAGAAGTCTCTCTCTCTCTCTCTCTCAGAATGCGTGGTGCAAAAATGTCACCAACAAAAAAAGGCAGGAAGCGTTCGCCTTTAAATAGCGCTCCCCCAGTCCCTTCCTGACTGCAAAACGCTCCCCTCAACCTGTCGTTGCTAGCGTCAGGCGGTAAGGCAGGGGGCGCCACTCAATATCCGGTCCGGGGCGCTACCGGGGCGCTGCGCACTCGACTGACGTCACGATCTGCCGGCGCAGGAGATCGTGGCGGTAGTGTTTAGCGCCGCCGCAAAATGTCTAGTTAATTTCGCGAGCGGCGCAAACATCGCCGTGCCCGGGCGCTCGTTGCTTTGCGCCCCATTAGCGCCCTCTTAAGGCGCTAATGGGAGGCGCAACCAACTGATTTCCCTCCCCCCTTAGAATCCTAACTATGAAATAGCTATGAAAGCATTCTGGCTATTGAGATAAGACAGTTGTTGACCCTGAATAAATAACCTTATTGAAACAGAAGGTGCATGGCTCCGACAAGCTGAACTTTTGGGAATGAAACAATGGTTCACCCTGGATAAGGTGTTCTAATTTATACTTCGTAAAGAAGCACATAAGATAAGGAACATCTGCCCTCATAAAGATGACATAAAGTAAGGAACACCTGCCGTCACACCATTTTTTATATGGTAAACTTCGAACACCTAGAGATGAGACATGATTCTGTAATGCTACTGGCTGAGGTGGCAGTAAGAGTTGCAGAGGTTGGCAGAAAAATGACTAGAGATAATTAGCTTGCATCAGCAGAAAACCTTAAAGGAAATACCACTGGAAAAGGGTATAAATATTGAACTCTCAAATGGGATAACAGACTCGCTTTAATCGGGCAAAGCGATTCTCAGCTTCAGAGGCGGCTCTGCAGTCTCCAACTCTTTGTACCTCGGGGATCAAAGGTATTTGATATTGGTGGATATCCTGCAGAACACTTTAAGAACTGTAATACTGTAGTGAAGTTAAGATTTAAAAGTAAGATTCTCTGTTAATAATAAGATAGCATTTTTTCTCTTTTTAAAATTGTTAATGTTGCGATTGACTGATTCACCAACTGTAAATTACATGTCGGTTCTTTAATAAATCTATATATTTTTAGAATTGTCTCACATAAGACTTCTGTATCAAAAACTCGTAAACTCAATCTCTGAACACTCTTTGGTGGAGAGTTACAGAATTCTGGGGGAGTTTTCCGGACCCTCATAATATCCGGAACGTTACAGTCTAGCTAAACTTATTAAAAGTGCTATCTGGAGGATGGTAACATTCTCAGGTTGTTCCTTTCCTTTAGGCAGAGATAGTCCGGACCTTTAGACCCAATTAAGCATCTTTAGGATTCGGCTACCTCAAACTTTAGTTGAAAGTGAACATCTGAGAAATACGCCTGATCCGGGGTAGCCCTAAAGGGGCTAGGACTAGTAAATATCCCTTCAAGGGCAGGTAGAGAGGTCCAGATAACTACATCATCACCTCCAACAACAAGTGCAAGGAGCTCATGGACTTCTTTGTCAGCACTCTCTAATCCTCTAAAGAAATACTTGCATTTCTATAGCGCCTTTCACAACCACAGGATGTCCCAAAGTGCTTCACAGTCAATGAAATACTGTTTGAAGTGTAGTTACGATTGTAATGTAGGAAATACGGCAGCCAATTTGCGCACAGCAAGCTCCCCAAACAGCAATGTGATAATGTCCAGATAATCTGTTTTAGTGATGTTGGTTGAGGGACAAATATTGGCCAGGACACCGGAGGGAACTCCCCTTCTCTTCTTCGAAATAGTGCCTTGGGATCTTTTACATCCACCTGAGAGAGCAGACGGGGCCTCGGTTTAACATCTCATCTGAAAGACGGCACCCACCGACAGTGCAGCACTCCCTCAGTACTGCACTGGAGTGACAGCCTAGATTCTTGAGCTCAATTCTCTCCCTAAAGCCTGTCACTTCTCCACCCCCTTCTCCTCCTCAAAACCCATCTCTTTGACCAAGCTTTTGGTCAACTTTGGCTCGACATCCATTTTGTTTGATCATGCCTCTGTGAAATGCTTTAGGATATTTTTCTAAATTTAAGGTGCTATATAAATGCAATTTATTGTTGTTATGATGAAGCTATGGGGTAAAAATTGTTTGTGCCCAAAAAACGGGTGCGCAGGGGGCACATCGGGTAGGGTGGCAGCAATGATGGGGGGGGTCAAGGTCAGAGTGGGGAATGAGTGATGACTGGCTGTGGCCTATGGTTTCAACAGCTGTGAAGCTGTCAAACACTGACATTCTCTGCAGTTTGATGGGGTCTTGAATACAAGACCCCATCAAACTTCTTTCTTTAACAGAAATGAGATGGTTGTTGCATCTGTGAATGCAACGGCCACCTGTCATTCCCAACGCGGAGGTGCGAGACTCTCCGCATACAAACCGACTGAAGCCTGCAGGAAGAAACAAAGGTAAGTACACTTTTAAAAACACTTTGCACTTGCCTCAGATACTCACCTCTCCACTCTTGCACCCATCACTTACCTTCATACCACACTTTTGCACCCCCCCGACCCCCGCAGACCCAGTACTCGCCTCGCTGAGCTGGCGGGTTTTGGAGCCTTCGGGAAGCCCGCACTTGTGAGGACAAAAAGGAGATAATCCTATTTTCTGCCTGTTAACTACCTGTTAACAGGCAGTTAATAGGCTTCAATCCCTTCCCGCCTCCAAGGAGACGGGACTTGGTGCGGGAGGCGGATTGGGGGCGGATTGGGCACCCGCCTCCATACCCGCCTCCCCAGGGCCGGCAAAATCGCCTCCTTAATGTCTAAGTGAGGATGGGAGGGATCTTGGAGGTGACAGTGATCCCATGACATTGATGCTTGTCCTTCTCGTGGGTGGAAGTTGCAGCGAAGGGAGGTGCTGTCGAAGTAATCATGATGAGTTCCTGCAACACAGCCTTTGCTAATTGTGGGAGCTTGCTGTGCACAATATGGCTGCTGTGTTTGCCTGCATCACAACAGTGACTACACTTCAAAAGTACTTCATTGGCTGTAAAGCGCTTTGGGAATTCCTGAAGTCATGAAAGGCGCTATAGAAATGCAAGTTATTCCTTTCTTAGTAATGTGACCAGTTATATCGGGGCCCCATTCTTGGCCCCGATCCCTTTTAGAGATTAGAGTGACCACGTTATAAAGGTCACAAATGAACGTTGTACAATTACTGGTTAAAAAAACTGCATTAAGTAACTGATCCATTTGTTTTTAATGTTAATAATGGATTGAGATACCCTGGGCCATGGGCCTGGCGCTTACGCTAGGTTGCCTTGGTATTCGCCCAAAATCGGCCAAACCAGCACAAAACATGGTGGAGTGTCAAGCGTAAATTAGGTCCAGCGCAAATCGAGTTTCTGCGATCTCGTGCGCTGGTTTAAAAAATCATCGCGCGAGAAGCCAGCCCTGCCCACAAATCTGGCCACGCCCCCAGATCCAATTAATCATCATTGGGACTTTCCGCTAATTGCGCCCATTTGCGGGGCCTTCGAAGAAACTCCAAAAATGAAGCTGTTTTTTTTAGGGGCAAGGACACCAATAGGCACCTTTAAAAAGCTTTTAATTATTTTTTTTAATTTACTAAGCAACTGACTACTGTACACCAAATGTAATTAATAAATGGCTTTGTATATGTTTCTTTAAAGTTATTTTCAGTTATTTTAAATCGGGTTACTCAGGTGGACGGGACACTGATTAAAAATTCTTTTTTGTTTGTGATTAAACCCATTTTCAGCTCTATCAATAAAACTGCACCAGATTACCATTCTTACCAAGGAATATTTTTAAGGCAAATTTCAAATAAAAATAACATTCTAAAACGCTGTCCGGTTTGTGCAGGCTCGCGGCGGAGTTTATGTTGGCGATATGCAAATACGTTTGAGCGGAAACTTGAGCACAAAAATCAATTCCGAAAACCAGCGCAATTTTGAGCGTGATTTGCGCCCGGATCGCCGACTGAGCCCAAAGCAGAAACTCTACCCCATGATGTTTTATTGCTTTATTTCTCAAGGGGATGTTTGGCGCAGTTATCGCCGAGTATCTGTGAGTGGTATTGGTCAGTGTCGAGCAGGTGTAACTCTATCCATCAGGGACAGCTCGAAGGAGCAGTGAGGGGAGATTCCCTCTGCACAGCGTTTTCAGTAACATCGTAAATCCGTTACAGTCGGACGCTTTTTACGATTTCACTCGACATAGTGGCAACAGCTCCTGTGTGCAAGGGTTGATGGGACACCTTTATAACAATCTGCTGGTTGACTCATAACTAGGAGCCCGGGCTCTTGGTTTAACACTTTGTCCTGGAATCCTGGAGAAAATAGTGCAGCTGGAAAGCGATGGTACTTTCTGCCAACGCTGAACAATAAGGTGACCGGTCACTTAGTGCAAAAAATATATACATTTCCTGTACGTCAAGGAACCTGCAATCACAGGAGCAGACAGGGTCACAACAAGTCCATCATCGTGAGAATCTCAATGGGGCTCTTGTGGTACAGCCCCACAAGATTCAGTGTAAACAGAAAATGGGTGGAGAGTGAGACAGTCTTTAATATCAGCCAACAACTTGAAAGCAAATCTCCATCTCTCCCCCTTCAAACAACAAAAAAAATGGGACTTTTAAGAAAAGAATGACCTGATTGAGCTTACTGCAGATCACTAAAGAGGCAGTAAAATAAACATCTCTTCCTGGCTTCCTCACAATGACATTGTATAAACACACACACACTCATCCCAGCTTGTTTAGAATTTAATACATATTTTAAATACTTGTGGAGCCCTTAATTGTGCCAATCTCCTCCCACCATCCTCTCCGACCACAACTAAAGATAAACTGACTGTGCAATCCCGAATGATAAAAGGAATCTGTCATTTTTATCTTGCTTCTGCTAAAGTGGCACCACCCTGTCAGTGCACAATTTTCCCTGATTGTGCTTGTTTATGACAAAGCGATCAAGTAAAGGCTTTGAAGTGGGAACCAAGATTATCGTTCTGTTGTTAAAGAATGAAACAACAAATTTCCCCAATCCCTGCCCTCTCCAATTCCGCATCTCAGATGGTTTCTCACAATCAAAGATTTCACCAATTCTACCCTCATGAATTGCCCACTTTTACCAACCACTGCCCCAGCACTGCCTAAATCAGCATTGGGTGGGCGGGGGGAGGGGGAGCTTTGGAGTTGATTCCTGTAGCCCCATTAGGGGGAAGGGGAGTGGACAGGGTTATCTGGGAATCGGACCACTCTGTAGTTTCTGTCAGTTCCGTGCTATGAAGACCTGCCTAATGATACCGGCCTGGGCCCAGCAAACCGAGGTGTGATTAAAACAGACCTAAGGAGTAGTTTAGCTGCACCATTAACTGAAACTGGATACTTTCAGTCCTCAGTCTGTACCCATTCAACACCCAGTCTGGAAATTTGTTCCTGGTTCAGTGTCTGGAATTCTGTTCCTGGTCCAATGTCTGGAATTCTGTTCCTGGTCCAATGTCTGGAATTCTGTTCCTGGTCCAGTGTTTGGAATTCATCCAACACCCATTTGGCCCTTTATTTTCATATTCAGGCATGAGTAGAGGCGCCTCTTGTTTGTCCTTACCCAATATGGCCGGATCTGTTTAACATGCTTCCCGCCCGCCATATTGAGGCCTCAGTAGTCCGAATATCGCCCCAAAAAACGAGCGCTGCGCGGACCAATTTCTCGTTACTTCACAACCAATAAGATATGTTTCAAGTCGCTGCTGTAATCCCTTCACAGCCCTCTTTCCACTTGCAGATGTATCCTCAAAACCCTATCCCTTTGATCCTACCTTCATTCACCTCTCCAAACTCCACCACCAATGCTCAGTTTCCATGCTTTCTCCTTGTTAAAGATTGTTGGGACATTTAGTACATTAAAGGCACTACCCAAATGCAAATCATTATTGTTTAATACATCACTATCTACAAATACGTCTGGTGTCTGGTTGGAGATCCCAATATAAAAGTCTGTATTGTGTGGAAAAGGTACATTCAATCATCTCCTGCTAATTTCAGCTCGCCCATCAGCAGATGTAATGAAAGTTGACAGTCATGCCAGTAACATGCTGATCATATGTACATAATCATTCAAAGTGCCAATTCT
This sequence comes from Squalus acanthias, assembly GCA_030390025.1. Taxonomy (NCBI): domain Eukaryota; kingdom Metazoa; phylum Chordata; class Chondrichthyes; order Squaliformes; family Squalidae; genus Squalus; species Squalus acanthias. The sequence continues at coordinate 29,128,099 of CM059445.1, forward strand.
GTGCTACCACTTTTAAGTTCTGCCTTCTCATGTTCCAGCATAACCTAACTAATGGCCTTGACCTCAATAGTAACACATGTCCTCAGTTCCTGCTGTGTTTATGTAATAGTAAACATCTAGAAACTGAAAATATAATAACGAATAGTCAGCACAGCTTTCAAAAGGGAAGGTCATGATTGACTAAACTTATTGAATTCTTTGAAGAAGGAACAGAAAGAATAGACAAGGGTAATGTAGTGGATGTAATATACATGGGGGGAGAAATTGAGTCGCGCCCCCTTTGGGGCGCTAACTTCGCTTGGGCGGTACTTTTAGCGCCCCAGAAAAATTAGCGCCCCCGCGGCTGAAATTGAGTGGTAGCACCCCAAGAGGGAGGCGGGGCGCTACTGGAAGCGCCCCGCCTCCCTCTTGGGGCGCTGCGAGGGAATATCACGGCGCTACGGCACGTCGCACTGTGGTATTGCAGGCCTTCCTCGCTTCTTAAAGGGGAGGAGCCTTGCGCAATGCGACCCGGGGCCCACCTGGGCCACCGGGGATCGGAGTGCCGGCAAAAGAGCCCGGCACGCAAGAGAAGTACCAGGCTCATGGAGCACAGCCGGCACTCCGCGGGGGGGGGGGCGGGTCAGGAGGCCGGGGACGGGAGCGGAGGCAGGTGCTGGCAGGCGGCCAGCAACAAAAATGGCCGCTCGGCACCTCGCCTTTAAATAGCGCGGCCCCGGCCGCAGGTAGATCCCCTTGAGCCTGTCGGACAGAGCGTCCAGTGGTAAGTCAGGGAGCGCTCCCGAAGATCGCGGCCGGGGCACTGCGCACAGCGATGACGTCATCGCCGGCGGTGCAGCGCCGCAGGGCACTAACGGTTAGCGCCACCACTAACCTCCCGCTGAATTTCGCGGGAGGCGTTGGCGGTGCCGCGCCCGGGCGCTAGTTGCTTTGCGCCCCGTTTGCACCCTCTTAGGGCACTAACGTGAGGCGCAAAGCAACCGAATTTTTCCCCCATGGGGTTTTAAAAGGCCTTTGAGAAGGTACCACATATTAGACTCATGACTAAGGTGAGACCATGTGGAGTCAGGGGACAGGTAGCAGAATGGATAGCAAGCTGACTACATAACAGAAAACAGAGAGTAGGGGTTAAAGGTAGTTACTCAAACTGATGGAAGGTGGGAAGTGGTGTTCCACAGGGACCGGTACTGGGACCACTGTTGTTCACCATTTACATAAATAATTTGGACTTGGAAATCAGAACCACGATATTAAAATTTGCGGATGACACCAAATTGGGGGGTGTAGTTAATACTATGGACGACTGCAACAAAATACAAGAATACATTAACAAACTTGCAGAATGGGCGTGTAAATGGCACATGAATTTCAATATAGATGTGTGAGGTGCTGCATGTTTTGTTATTCGTTCCTGGGATGTGGGCGTCACTGGCAAGGCCAGCATTTATTACCCATCCCTAATTGCCCTTGAGAAGGTGGTGGTACGCTGCCTTCTTGAACCGCTGCAGTCCGTATGGTGAAGGCATTCCTGCAGTGCTGTTAGGTAGGGAATTCCAGGATTTTGACCCAGCGACGATGAAGGATCGGCGATATACTTCCAAGTCAGGATGGTGTGTAACTTGGAGGGGTACTTGGAGGTGGTGGTGTTTCCATGCGCCTGCTGCCCTTGTGCTTCTAGGTTATAGAGGTCGCGGGTTTGGGAGGTGCTGCCGAAGAAGCCTTGGCGAGTTGCTGCAGTGCATCTTGTAGATGGTACACACTGCAGCCATGGTGCGCCGGTGGTGGAGGGAGTGAATGTTTAAGGTGGTGGATGAGGTGCCAATCAAGCGGGCTGCGTTGTCCTGGATGGTGTAAAGCTTCTTGAGTGTTGTTGGAGCTGCACTCATCCAGGCAGGTGAAGAGTATTCCATCACACTCCTGACTTGTGCCTTGTAGATGGTGGAAAGGCTTTGGGGAGTCAGAAGGTGAGCCTCTTGCCCTAGAATACCCAGCCTCTGATCGGCTCTTGTAGCCGCAGTATTTATGTGGCTGGTCCTGTTAAGTTTCTGGTTAATGGTGACCCCCAGGATGTTGATGGTGGGGGATTCGGCGAAGGTAATGCCATTGAATGTCAAGCGGTAGTGATTAGACTCTCGCTTGTTGGAGATAGTCATTGCCTGGCACTTGTGTGGTGCGAATGTTACCTGCCACTTATCAGCCCAAGCCTGAATGTCATCCAAGTCTTGCTGCATGCAGGCATGGACTGCTTCATTATCTGAGGAGTTGTAAATGGAACTGAACACTGCAATCATCAGCGAACATCCCCAGTTCTGACCTTATGATGGAGGGAAGGTCATTGATGAAGCAGCTGAAGATGGTTCGGCCTAGGACACTGCCCTGAGGAACTCCTGCAGTGATGTCCTGGGGCTCAGATGATTGACCTCCAACAAACACAATCATCTTCCTTTGTGCTAGGTATGACTTGAGCCAGTGGAGAGTTTTCCCCTGATTCCCACTGACTTCAATTTTACTAGAGCTCCTTGATGCCACACTCAGTCAAATGCTGCCTTGATGTCAAGGGCAGTCACTCTCACCTCACCTCTGGAATTCAGCTCTTTTGTCCATGTTTGGACCAAGGCTGTAATGAGGTCTGGAGCAGAGTGGTCCTGGTGGAACCCAAACTGAGCATCGGTGAGCAGGTTATTGGTGAGTAAGTGCCGCTTGACAGCACTGTCGACAACACCTTCCATCACTTTACTGATGATTGAGAGTAGACTGATGGGGCGATAATTGGGCGAATTGGATTTGTCCTGCTTTTTGTGGACAGGACATACCTGAGCAGTTTTCCACATTGTCGGGTAGATGCCAGTGTTCACAGAATCACAGAATCACAGAATCCCCACAGTGCAGCTAGAGGCCATTTCGGCCCATCGAGCCTGCACCAACACATATCCCACCCAATCCCCGTAACCCCATGTATTTAATCCCCCTAACACTAAGGGTCAATTTATCATAGCCAATAAGGAGGAATAAGGAGGCCACATATTCCTTGGAAAATAAGTGTCTAAGTGGGGTTGAGGCACAAAGGGATCTATGGATACAGATTCACAAATCATTAAAAGTAGCAAAGCAGGTTAGCAAAGCCATAAATAGTGCAAACAAAGCACTGGGGTTCATTTCTAGCAGAATACAACTCAAAAGTAGAGAAGTTGTGTTAAATTTATATCGAACCTTGGTTAGACCACACTTGGAGTACTGTGCACAGTTCTGAGCTCCATATTACAAAAAGGAGATAGAGGCACTAGAGAAGGTGCAAATTTTTTTTAGAAGAATGATACCAGAACTGAGAGGGAACAACTATCAGGAAAGACTGAGGCTATTTTCTCTAGAAAAGAGAAGACTGAGAGGTAACCTGATAGAGGTCTGTAAAATTATGAAGGGGTTCGATAGGGTAGATGTAGAGAAAATGTGGGGAGTCTAAAACTGGGGGTCATAAATATAAAATAGTCATTGATGCATCCAATAAGGAATTCAGGAGCAACGTCTTCACTCAGAGAGTGGTGAGAATGTGGAACTCGGTATTACATGGAGTGGTTGAGGTGAATAGCATACATGCTTTTAAGGGAAGCTAGGTAAGTACATGAGGGAGAAAAGAATAGAAGGATATGTTGATAGGGTGAGATGAAGTAAGGTAGGTGGAGGCTTGTGTGGAGCATAAACACCGGCACAGACCAGTTGGGCCGAATGGCCTGTTTTTGAGCTTCCCCACTGTCTCGCATGCCGGTTCTCTCTGTTTCACCTCACTTTACACACCTTTCTATTTCTTCCACTGCTGTAACATCAGCTCTGAACAGAAATCAATAACACCTTTTCCATTCGCAGTGAAATCTCAGGAATTTAAGGAGAAACTCTTCAATTGCAACTTAACAAGGAGAAGGACTCTCAATGTCGGGTCTGTGTGCTACCATGTTTACTCTCAGGAGCAATCCTATAGCACAGATAAAGGTTGGTGCCCAGTCCATTAACCCTAGCACAACAAATTACTGCACCTTAGCCCATAACTAGCGATGCACCACTTCCAACGCTCAGAGTAAATTAAACCCCTCACTGTCTAGGCTCACAAATATAGAATGGTCTTTTAGGCAAGATGCACATGTGGAACAGTAGCTCCGACAAGCCTCACCGTCCACTTGAAGCGGGGGAGGTAATCGGGGGAAGCGTTGTCGGCACAGTCCGAGAGGCACCAACAGGCAGTGCTGTGGAATTGTAGGTCGGAGGTTTGATTGCGTGCTCTGGGTTTCTAATCCCAGCTGTGGCACCACGGGGAGGGGCACATCAGGGAGAGTGATTGGCTGAGAGTTGCCTGCATTCTCTCTTGTGGTTGGTTGACGAACAGTGGTGGAGGTCAGGGGCGAGTGAGATGTTCATCTGAAAACTGCAAAAAGGGTTGTGACCTATTCAATTATTCATTAAGAAACTCACTTTTTGTAAACATGACACTGAACTAAAATATATAAATCATGTGAAAATCTGGCAAAGGGGGTGTCCATGTGAAGTTTGCTGTGGGATTGAATATATTCTTCATGATTTGATTCAATGGAATTCTTTACAATGGGAGTAAATATGACTGTGTATCCATTAAATACTATACAATAGGAGGGAATGGGAACTGTTTTTCCGATGGAATTGTGTGAACAACAACAACAACAACAACCTGTGTTTCTATAGCAACTTTAACGTGGTAAAACATCACAAGGTGCTTCACAGGATCGTTATCAGACAAAATTTGATACCGAGCCACATAAGGAGGTATTAGGGCAAATGACCAAAAGCTTGGTCAAAGAGGTAGGTTTTAAGGAGCGTCTTAAAGGAGGAAAGTGAGGTTTAGAGGCGGAGAGGTTTAGGGAGGGAATTCCAGAGCTTAGGGCCGAGGCAACAGAAGGCACGGCCGCCGATGGTGGAGCGATAAAAATCGGGGCTGCGCATGAGTCCAGAATTAGAGGAGTGCTGAGATTTTCGGAGGGTTGTGGGGCTGGAGGAAATTACAGAGATATGGAGGGGCGAGGCCATGGTGGGATTTGAAAACAGGAAATGAGTTGGTCGATTGGAATTCTAGCATGGATTCAATGAATCAGGTTAGTGTTTATCTGGAGTCAACCAACTAAAATAAAAGATGTATTAAAACTGGAACCGATACTATTTTAACAGCTACCATGGCATTTCTCTGTATATTTTTGTTCCACATCAAGCTGCGTTTGTGTAGGCGAGCTCATTATAGTGCTGCGAGTCACAAACAACAATCTTTATCCTTACTCTACACACTGGGCTTCAAAAGAAACTTCACATGGAAAAGGAAAGTTTGGTCCAACGTTGATCGAGACATTGATATGGTGCTGAACTAAATGAGGCCACCCTCTCCCTGTCACTCTCACGTGTCCCTCACTCAATGACTGGGGGCTTCGCTCAGCTCTTTAGATTGCTGATTTTGTAAATCTCCCATAATCTCCTCACACCCAGCACAGCCGTCACCAATATCCGTAGGTCACTGACGTTACTGTGGTCTTGTTACAAGTCAGCAAGACTGACGTCAAATTGTAGGCACATTGCTAACAAAAATATTAATGAAATAAATCTCAAATGCTACGGTGCTCTTACCAGACTTGGTGATAGACTCTGAACAAAAGTTGATTCCAGAAATACTACTGCCCTCTTGGTTGCTTGCTTGGTTCTTAGAGGCCTAGGCTTCCCTCTCCTAATTTTAAAGAAAAGGTCGATATGAGATCAAAGCAGAGAACCAGGTTCTACTCAATTTATTTCTTAACCTGTCCTATTACCATCTCGTCTCGCCTTGCATATCTCTTAATGTCTCTTTACTTCTCACAGACCTTCCCTTTTGTTCTTTTATTCCCTCCCCCATTCCCCAGTCCCCAAATTTGCTTTTTTATCTGTTTCATTTCCTGCTTTTTTCTCAGTTCTGACGAAGGGTCTTCGACCTGAAATGTTAACTCTGTTTCTCTCTCCACGGATGTTGCCTGGCCTGCTGAGTTTTTCCAGCGCTTTCTGTTGTTATTTCTACTCAATTAAAGCAGCATTGAGGACCATATAAAGCGTAGAACTTCCAATCAGCAAAGTTGCTGTAGGAACAGGTAACATCCTCATATTACATCCCCGTGTTTGGTGCTTTTGGACAGCTGCTATCTCATTTATTTTAATGCCTGTGTAAAAATAGTGCACGCAGGAAAGTGGCAGGAGCACGTTAAATGCTAATACACAAACTTTGCCGATTGGAAGTTCTACCCAATAGTCTAATGTGACAAATTAATCACTGCCTCCGATTCATCCATTTGAACAATCTCCTCCTCTCTGTGCCAGCACAGTGGCAGCCTGCCTATGTCCTGCTTATTTGTCAAAGAGGTTAAAATCCAACTCCAATAAAGAAATTGCATTTAAATAGCACCTTTCACATCCTCATAAAATCCCAAAGAGCTGCATAGCCAATGAATTACATTTGAAGTGTATTTGCTGTTGTTATCGAGGCAAATGCAATAGCTAACTTGCACACAGCAAGGTCCCACAAACAGCAGTGAGATAAGTGGCCAGGTTATATGTCCTTAGATCATTGCCTCTGCTGACAATTCTATCAAACCTCAAACCTCAGTGAATGAGAAACGTTTACAAGACCTCATAGAATTATAAAATCTCCCATGATCACTTGCTGTCTCTTCACTGTTTTTTCTCTAAAATAAATTATGTCTTGTGATTCTTTCAATCTCCTGGCCCAGAAATGAAGTAACTCTCAAAATGCCAGACAGTGGACCTCAACATTCAGCAGATTGTCTCACCCTGGCCTCATTGAGAATCTCTGGGGAAATCAGGGGAGCTGCAGAGCTGATGCAATCATGGTAAATGAACATTAATTCTATCACTGTAGCAACTATACCTGGGTCCCTCATAGAAAAGGACTGTTTATCATCTTCCTCAGCACCATTATCTTTGCAAATGAACACCCCTTTCTACCAAAGATTTAGTTAGAAGCTGAAATATCTGAAATAAGGGAAGATTTGTATTTCTATAGCACCTTTCATGACCTCAGGATGTCCCAAAGCTCCTTACAGTCAATTCAGTACTTTTGAAGTGTAGTCACTGTTGTAATGTAGGAAATGTGGCAGCCAATTTTCACACAGCAAGCTCCCACAAACAGCAATGTGATAATGATCAGATAATCTGTTTTAGTGAAGATGGTTGTGAGGGATAAATATTGCCCAGGACACCGGCGAGAACTCCCCTGCACTTCTTCGAAATAGTTCCATGGGATCTTTTACGTCCACCTGAGAGGGCAGACGGGGCCTTGGTTTAATACCTGTCGAAGTTTCGACTTCCGAGTAAGACTCTTGAAACAATATCGTCAAAGAAGGCTTTATTATTTACTTTACTTGCAAGGAGAATGCAACCGTAGCCAAATAGCTATGATGACACACTGAAGAATCACAGAAAATGGAAGATCTTATACACTGAAAACACAAGCTTCCCATATCACATGACATGTTGTTTAAGGTAAGCTAAGTTAAAAGTTAAAAAAAAATAAGAAATGCCTTACAATGAGACTAGCTAATCTCTACAAAATGGAGTCTGTTTGTCTGTTCTTCTCCTTCTACCAAGGCCAAGGCACCTGGCTGTTTACTTCACTAGCCCTTGGTTATCTCAAGCTGATTAGAAGAAGCTTTTTTTGTTCTGTACTATGAAAACAACATAGTCTGCAAAGTTTAATTTCATTTCCATGAGAAGTCATAAATAACTTCTTTCTTTATTCAATACAAGTCAGAGTCGGCCATTTTGGATCACTCTTTGTGTCTAGGAAGCCATTTTGTCCGAGACAAAAACTGCACTTCCACAATACCTCATCTGAAAGACGGCACCTCCGACAGTGTAGCACTCCCTCAACACTGCACTGCAGTGTCAGCCTAGATTATGTGCTCAAGTCTCTCAAGTGGGACTTGAACCCACAACCTTCTGACTCAAGCGAGAGTGCTGTCCACTGAGTCACAGCTGAAACACACTCCAAGCTTCAGACTCACATGTTCCACTGCAGTCAATCAATATCAGATCCAGGCCTGAAATTTCAAGGAACAGCAAGATTACAGCAGTGAATAAAGCTGCTTCTGCCATCTGAGTACATTATTGTAATATAAGGAAATGTTACAACATCACAGTGTTTGAGTTAAAGTCATATTACAGAATTCCCTGGATCTGCTGGCAGTCAAATGGTTGATGACAGCACTTATTACAATTTCAAACATGTATTGCTGTATCAAATGCAGTGACCCCACCTCTGATGTCAACTGGCTCGGCCCAGAGTTATTACTGAACTTGAGACCTTCCTGGCCTGAATGGCTCAGTACCAAACCACACAGTGCAATATGCTCAAAGACGTCAGCTAGTTCTGTTTCCATATAATTTCACAACATTTGCAAATTTTCCCAGCCTCAAGCGAACGTGTTATTAGACGGACATGCTCCTCACTAATGTTTGGTTTGCAGGGCAGAAATTACTGACGTGATTCAGTGTCCACTCAGAATCGCTGGGCTGTGAGTGGAGTGCTGTATTCAATGACACTATAAACTATTGAGATATAGACACATTGACATGGTCACACCAGAGTCAGGGTGAGCAATGCCACTGTCACTGGTTTGGCTGCTAGTAGGAGTCAGCTGTGACTCAATGGTGGCATTGTTGCCTCTGAGTCACAAGGTTGCAGAATCAAGCCCCAATCCGGAATTTGAACCTATAATTTCAGCTGACATTTTAGTGCAGTGATGAGGGAGCAGTTAAAATGAGGCTTGTCTGGTGGATGTACAAAAACGCAATGGTACAGAAGAGAAAGGCAACCTCAGGGATGCCCGGCCAATATTTCTCAAAACCCATCAAAAAAAATGAAAATTAACAAATTAATTGCTCCTTGGCGATTTCGTCTGCAGACTTTTTTTTTATTCATTCCTGGGATGTAGGCCTCGCTGCCATGAGCAGCAGTTATTGCCCATCCCTAATTGCCCTTTGAGAATGGCCTGGTGAGCCACCTTCTTGAACCGCTGCAGTCCATATGGTGAAGGTACTCCCACAGTGCTGTTAGGGAGGGAATTCCAGGATTTTGACCCAGGGATGATGAAGGATCGGCAATATCTAAGTCAGAATGGTGTGGAACTTGGAGGGGAACTTGCAGGTGGTGGTGTTCCCATGCGCCTGCTGCCCTTGTCATTCTAGGTGGTAGAGGTCGCAGGTTTGGGATGTGCTGTCCAAGAAGTATTGGCGAGTTGCTGCGATGATGGTGGAGGGAGTAAATGTTTAAGGTGGTGGATTGGATGCCAGTCAAGTGGGCTGCTTTGTCCTGGATGGTGTCGAGCTTCTTGAGTGTTGTTGGAGCTGCACTCATCCAGGCAAGTGGAAAGTATTCCATCACACTCCTGACTTGTGCCTTGTAGATGGTGGAAAGGCTTTGGGGAGTCAGGAGGTAAGACACTTGCCACAGAATACCCAGCCTCTGACCTGCTCTTGTAGCCACAGTATTTATGTGGCTGGTCCAGTTATGTTTCTGGTCAATGGTGACCCCCCAGGATGTTGATGGTGGGGGATTTGGTGATGGTAATGCCATTGAATGTCAAGGGGAGGTGGTTAGACTCTCGCTTGTTGAAGATAGTCATTGCCTGGCACTTCTGTGGCGCAAATGTTACTTGCCACTTATCAGCCCAAGCCTGAATGTCGTCCAGGTCTTGCTGCATGCGGGCATGGACTGCTTCATTATCTGAGGAGTTGTGAATGAAACTGAACACTGCAATCATCAGCGAACATCCCTACATCTGACCTTATGATGGAGGAAAGACATTGATGAAGCAGCTGAAGATGGTTGGGCCTAGGACATTGCCCTAAAGAACTCCTGCAGCGATATCCTGGGGCTGAGATGATTAACCTCCAACAACCACAACCATCTTCCTTTGTGCTAGGTATGACTCCAGCCAGTGGAGAGTTTTCCCCCTGATTCCCATTGACTTCAATTTTAGTAGATTTCTTGATGCCACACTCAGTCAAATTCTGCCTTGATGTCACTCTTACCTCACCTCTGGGGAATTCAGCTCTTTTGTCCATGTTTGGACCAAGGCTGTAATGAGGTCTGGTGCCGAGTGATCCTGGCAGAACCCAAACTAAGCATCGTTGAGCAGGTTATTGGTGAGTAAGTGCTGCTTGATAGCACTGTCGATGACACCGTCCATCACTTCACTGATGATTGACAGTAGGCTGATGGGGCGGTAATTGGCCGGATTGGATTTTTCCTGCTTTTTTTGGACAGGATATACCTGGGCAGCTTTCAACATTGTCTTGTAGATGCCAGTGTTGTGGCTGTACTGGAACAGCTTGGCTAGAGGAGCGGCTAGTTCTGGAGCACAAGTCTTCAGCATGACAGCCGGGATGTTGTCGAATAGAACTCTCTATTCCACTGACTTTGGCCTCTTGTGCATCCCCGCTCTGTTCTCCCCACCATTGGTGGCCGTGCCTTCAGCTGTCTAGGTTCCACATTCTTAAATTCCTTCTCTAAACCCTCCTGCCTCTCCACCTCCCTCTCCTCCTTGAAGACCCTCCTTAAAATCCACCTCTTTGAACAAGTTTTTGGTCATCCATCCTAATATCTCCTTATGTGGCTCGATGTCTATTTTATTTTGATTATGCAGCTGTGAAAGACTTGGGATGCTCCTCTATGTTAAAGGTGTTATCTAAATGTAAGTTAAGAGCTGCAGACTGCCTAGTTCCGAAGGATTTTTTTTTGCAGAAGGCAGTTCAGCTTTCAGAGATGCAGACTGCCTAGTTCTGCATGAGTTTTAATTTTTTTCAGAAGGCAGTTCAGCTTTAAGGGCTAGAGACTGCTTTGAAAAGGAACAGGCTAGCTTTAAGTAAAGGCAGCCTCACTCCAGTGATGCGAACTTCGGCCCCCTGCTGAGCGCACAGCCTGTCAGCAGCGCGATAATCACTGGGCTGTGCGCTACAATCATTTAAATTAGCAGACAGCACCAAATTGATGTGTTGCCTGTGCTTTCTGAACGGGCATGGGCATATCTCGCATTGCAGTGCCCGCGCTCGTTTGAGGGCCTTATTTCACCCCCTCTGTGTCTTTATCCTTCTCAGTAACTCACGTTGAACTTGTTGAACCAAAGAATCCCTGCTATTAGTTCGTTAAATGAATGGCAGTATTGTCTCCATAACTTGGCTCCAACTGTTGGTTGCACTTGCAATTACATGATACAGTCTGAAACAGCAGAATTACAAGTACAGTCCCCACCATTTACACCGTCCAGACTTATAGGCAGCTGCCTATATCGGGCAAATGGCACTAACTGTTTGCCGTCCCCACCGTACTCAATCACAAAGGTGCCGCTTATAAGAAAGAAGGACTTGCATTTATATAGCGTCTTTCATGACCTCAGGACATCTGATAGCGCTTTACAGTCAATGAAGTACTTTTTTGAAGTGTAGTCACTGTCGTAATGTAGGAAACGCAGCAGCCAATTTGCGCACAGCAAGCTCCCACAAACAGCAATGTGATAATGGCCAGATAATCAGTTTTACTGATGTTGAGCGAGAGATAAATATTGGCCAAGAAACCGGGGATAACTGCCCTGCTCTTCTTTGAAATATCTCCATATGATGGGTTCATGTGATGGGTGTAAGTAATGGGATGAAGTGTTGGGTGTAGGTGATGGGTTGATGTGTTGGGTGTAGGTGATGGGTTGATGTGTTGGGTGTAGGTGATGGGTTGATGTGTTTGGTGTAGCTGATGGGTTGATGTGTTGGGTGTAGGTGATGGGTTGATGTGTTGGGTGTAGGTGATGGGTTGATGTGTTGGGTGTAGGTGATGGGTTGATGTGTTGGGTGTAGGTGATGGGTTGATGTGTTGGGTGTAGGTGATGGGTTGATGTGTTGGGTGTAGGCGATGGGTTGATGTGTTGGGTGTAGGTGATGGGTTGATGTGTTGGGTGTAGGTGATGGGTTGATGTGTTGGGTGTAGGCGATGGGTTGATGTGTTGGGTGTAGGTGATGGGTTGATGTGTTGGGTGTAGGTGATGGGTTGATGTGTTTGGTGTAGCTGATGGGTTGATGTGTTGGGTGTAGGTGATGGGTTGATGTGTTGGGTGTAGGTGATGGGTTGATGTGTTGGGTGTCGGTGATGGGTTGATGTGTTGGGTGTAGGCGATGGGTTGATGTGTTGGGTGTAGGTGATGGGTTGATGTGTTGGGTGTAGGTGATGGGTTGATGTGTTGGGTGTAGGTGATGGGTTGATGTGTTGGCTGTCGGTGATGGGTTGATGTGTTGGGTGTAGGTGATGGGTTGATGTGTTGGGTGTAGGTGATGGGTTGATGTGTTGGGTGTAGGTGATGGGTTGATGTGTTGGGTGTAGGTGATGGGTTGATGTGTTGGGTGTAGGCGATGGGTTGATGTGTTGGGTGTAGGTGATGGGTTGATGTGTTGGGTGTAGGTGATGGGTTGATGTGTTGGGTGTAGGTGATGGGTTGATGTGTTTGGTGTAGCTGATGGGTTGATGTGTTGGGTGTAGGTGATGGGTTGATGTGTTGGGTGTAGGTGATGGGTTGATGTGTTGGGTGTCGGTGATGGGTTGATGTGTTGGCTGTCGGTGATGGGTTGATGTGTTGGGTGTAGGTGATGGGTTGATGTGTTGGGTGTAGGTGATGGGTTGATGTGTGTGGAGTGTAACCAGCCAAAACTGTGCAGTTCACCAGAACAGAGCATTGGTAAGTTCCTCAGGTAAGGTTCCTTTAATGAACCAGGCTGGCTGGTCAACCATTAACAGTGCCCTGGATTACAGTGGCCCTGGCTCAGGCATTGGATTACCAAATCTGTCACTAATGGTTGAGTTGGCTGCAAAGTTCCATTGCCAGGAGCCAACTCAAGTCCAAGGAGATTTGTTTATCACTTCTCCAAGGAGGCTGGGTACTAGTTGATCATTAGACAACGTGCAGTTTTGAACCTACGCTAGGCAGACGTGTACTAGGAGGTCCTCATGAGCTGCATGCCAAAAAGTACGTCACCATAAAATGTGCGAATGCACCATCCTCCTGCCCGGGTGCCAAGAGCCACACGGAGCAACAGGATCAACCAAGGGCTGCAGGTGAGAGGGAGCTGATGCTGGCTGTATAAAGAGCATCACTGACTAGACTCTTCCTTCTTTCAGTCCTGCAATAAAAGCACAAAATAAAACTTTAAAAACTTCTAACTAGCAAATGCTACGAAAAGGTTATTGAGTATTTAACTGTTTCCAGCGGCAGAAAGGTCGGTAACCAGAGGACACAGATGTAAGGTGACTGGTAAAAGAACCGGTGGTGATATTTATGAATTTTTTTTACACAGCGAGTTGTTGTGATCTGGAATGCGCTGCCTGAAAGGGTGGTGGAAGCAGATTCAAGACTAGCTTTCAAGAGGGAATTGGTTAAATACTTGAAGGGAAAAAATGACAGTGCTATGGGGACAGAGTCGTGGATTGGGATTAATTGGATAACTCTACCAAAGAGCCGGCACAGGCACGTTGGGCCGAATGGCCTCCTTCTGTGCTGTAAGATTCTATGATTCTATGAGTTATTTGTGGCTAATGCGGTAATTCCGCCCATAGAGAAACAAAATGTAACCCCAGATCCATGATCAATAATCAATTGGTGAGATTAATGGATTATACATAATTTTTCTGATAACTGAGAATGAATTAAGGATTTTCTTTTAGTTGCTGACAGGGTGATTAGGATCAATGTGCGCACACGTGGCCAGGGAGAGCAGTCAGCTGTCGAAGAATCTGTCACATTCAGAGCAGGTTTTCAATCACTCACTCGCAGCCTGAGCAAAGCTGGATGTGATAAGATGGGCCTGGGGAGACGAGGAGCATCAAAGAGCCCAGACCTGAGGATCAGTTCTGAGAGGAAAACATCGGGGCCAAGAGCTATCAATAGCTCCCTAACTAATGTCAGCTGAGAGGCACATCTGCCCCACATACTGATCAGAAAGTGGCTGCAGAGGCACACGGGCAACACAGTCAGTGCAGGCCGGGGGTCTCAGCTGGAGTCCAGGTCTCACCTCCATATCAGGCAAGAGTACACCGAGACTAAAGAAATTCAGTCCTGGTGTGTGTCTGTGCGAGTGGCTGTGTATGTGTATGCATGCATGTTTGTGTATGTGTTTGTGTATGTGTTTGTATGTGTGTGTGTATATTTATGTGTGTGTGTGTGCACCTGAATGTTTCCATGTCTCTGCGAGTGTCTCTGTACGTATATATGTGCTCTTTCTATGTGTTACTGTTTGCTTATGTTTGTGTCTATGGATTTTTATGTCGCTGTATGTATGTGAGTGCATGCGTGTATCTCTGTATGTGTGTGTGTGTGTATTTGTGTCTGTCTGTGTATCTGTATGTGTATGTGTGTATGTAATTGTGATTGTGTGTGTCTGTGTGTGTGTGATTGTGTGTGTACGCGCACTTCTTGAGGAGAGAGATAGAGACAGACCATATTATTAAAGTTGTTATATCCAAATATGTAATAACTACCAGATCTAGTTATAATAACAAGCATAACAGGCTTGAGGGGCTGAATAGCCTACTGTTCTAAATATCTCCTATGTCTTTCCTCATGAAGATTTCCTTCAATTGCTGCTTGAAATCCTAAACTTTTGAAACAGTTTACAACTTGTTTAGTAGCAGTAATCAGAGGAAGTCTTCCAGCATCGTCAGATGGGAGCAGCTTTAGCCCTTTTCTTTCCAGTTTTCTTTACTTCTCTCGCAGAGCAAGGACTCGCTGGGGTAAGTTACATGGGGGCCAGGAACCCTTCAGTATCTAACCCAAATGGCTCTGTCAGAGCCTGGAAGCAGAGTGCCAACAGGTTCCTCAACCCCAAACCATCACATTCAAGCCCACACTGCCCTTGTCCTACATTAACACACGTGCATTGTCCAAGAGGAGTCACTTGACAATGGTCAGGCTCAGAACCCCAGCTGATTTTTCTCCTCCCTCGTCGAGGTCCTCATTGCCACCGCTCCTGAGATCAGCTAACTCAGTATAGACCCAATAACCAAACCTGTGATCTTCCAGGTCTGGATGGCTCAGTACCAGAGCAGCCATCAAGCTACCAAGGTTGGGAGGGGGGGCATGGTTTTAAACTATTATTAGTCCAACGCCTGCTTGGATTGGTATAATGCACCACATGGGCTGATGGTAATGGTAGGTTTGCTCATTGATCCAATGATACAAAGAACCAAATAATGACCTCTAGTCATCACCATTTCACTAAGTACTCAGGCACCATGTACCAATACCAGTTATATGATTATTGAGCCCTGTTGAAAGCATGCTGTGCACACTTCTCTGGAGTGATGAGCCACGGCTACTTTATATGGGTGTTGGAGAGGAGGGGGTACTCTTCGTCATCCTCAACATACCTAAAGCTGCTATCCCCTTTCCACAAGACCTTTCATATCATCATGTGAGGGAACAGTCTGAAACTGACCAGTGAGGGAAGGGTCTGAAACTGACCAGTGAGGGGAGGGGCTGAAACTGACCAGTGAGGGGAGGGGCTGAAACTGACCAGTGATGGGAGAGTCTGAAACTGACCAGTGAGGGGAGGGGCTGAAACTGACCAGTGAGGGGAGAGTCTGAAACTGACCAGTGAGGGGAGGGTCTGAAACTGACCAGTGAGGGGAGGGGCTGAAACTGACCAGTGAGGGGAGGGGCTGAAACTGACCAGTGAGGGGAGAGTCTGAAACTGACCAGTGAGGGGAGGGGCTGGAACTGACCAGTGAGGGGAGGGGCTGAAACTAACCAGTGAGGGGAGGGGCTGAAACTGACCAATGAGGGGAGGGGCTGAAACTGACCAGTGAGGGGAGTGGCGGAAACTGACCAGTGAGGGGAGGGGCTGAAACTGGCCAGTGAGGGGAGAGTCTGAAACTGACCAGTGTGAGGGAGAGTCTGAAACTGACCAGTGTGAGGGAGAGTCTGAAACTGACCAATGAGGGGAGGGGCTGAAACTGACCAGTGTGAGGGAGAGTCTGAAACTGACCAATGAGGGGAGGGGCTGAAACTGACCAGTGTGAAGGAGAGTCTGAAACTGACCAATGAGGGGAGGGGCTGAAACTGACCAGTGTGAGGGAGAGTCTGAAACTGACCAATGTGAGAAGATTACAACACAATTCCAGCAACGAGCACACCTTTCCCCTTCCCTTTCCTTTCTGAAAACCACATTAACTCTGCAACATTCGCCTCCTTTGCTCCCAGCTGCTCCTCCCAGATACTTTCAGATGAAACCATAACAAATGTTACCCTTGTCAATTTGCCTTTTCCCATACCATTTTCCATGATCCCAAATGCTCTGTCAAAATAAGGCTACATTTCACCCGTATCTCCTCCAGTGTAGTGTGATGTACTCACTGCTCATTGTGTGGTCTCCTCTATGTTCGAAAGACCAAATGTAGACTGGGTCACCACGTTCTCGAACATCTCCCTTTTCTCCACACCCCTCAACCTGACCTCCCAGACACTCATCACTTCAGCTCCCACATTTTAATCCTTGGCCTCCCACACTCCTTCAACCAACCTTAGGTTCAGCTTCAGGATCTGTATCTCACCTTTCTCCTGAGTACTTTGCAATCCCCTGAACATTAACTTTAGAAAATTTTAGACCTCAGTAGCCTCCCTCTACCCACCCTACCAGTTTCTTTCATTCACTTTCCACAAAGTTCCCTTCCAATTGGGGGCTGTTTTACTCTCCGTTTGTCTTCCTAATACCATTTCACTGCTTGTCTGAGTTGACCATTGTATTTCATGTGTGTCAGCTTGCCAGTGAATCCCACCCAAGAGACTTGTGCACAGAATCTCGGCTAACACTTCCGTGCAGTACTGAGGGAGCGCTGCACTGTCGGAGGGTCAGTACTGAGGGAGAGCCGCACTGTTGGAGGGCCAGTACTGAGGGAGTGCTGCACTGTCGGAGGGTCAGTACTGAGGGAGCGCTGCACTGTCGGAGGGTCAGTACTGAGGGAGTGCTGCACTGTCGGAGGGTCAGTACTGAGGGAGAGCCGCACTGTCGGAGGGGCAGCGCTGAGGGAGCGCTGCACTGTTGGAGGGTCAGTACTGAGGGAGCGCTGCACTGTCGGAGGGTCAGTACTGAGGGAGTGCTGCACTGTCGGAGGGGCAGTACTGAGGGAGTGCTGCACTTTCGGAGGGTCAGTACTGAGGGAGCGCCGCACTGTCGAAGGGTCAGTACTGAGGGAGTGCTGAACTGTTGGAGGGTCAGTACTGAGGGAGAGCCGCACTGTTGGATGGGCAGTGCTGAGGGAGCGCTGCACTGTCGGAGGAGCAGTACTGAGGGAGCGCTGCACTGTCGGAGGGTCAGTACTGAGGGAGCGCTGCACTGTCGGAGGGTCAGTACTGAGGGAGTGCTGCACTGTCAGAGGTGCAGTACTGAGGGAGTGCTGCACTGTCGGAGGGTCAGTACTGAGGGAGCGCTGCACTGTCAGAGGGTCAGTACTGAGGGAGTGCAGCACTGTCGGAGGGTCAGTACTGAGGGAGCGCTGCACTGTCGGAGGGTCAGTACTGAGGGAGCGCTGCACTGTCGGAGGGTCAGTACTGAGGGAGTGCTGCACTGTCGGAGGGTCAGTACTGAGGGAGCGCTGCACTGTCGGAGGGTCAGTACTGAGGGAGCGCTGCACTGTCGGAGGGTCAGTACTGAGGGAGCGCTGCACTGTCGGAGGGTCAGTACTGAGGGAGAGCCACACTGTCGGAGGGGCAGTACTGAGGGAGTGCTGCACTGTCGGAGGGTCAGTACTGAGGGAGCGCTGCACTGTCGGAGGGTCAACTGAGGAGCTGCACTGTTGAGGGTCAGTACTGAGGGAGCGCTGCACTGTCGGAGGGTCAGTACTGAGGGAGTGCTGCACTGTCGGAGGGTCAGTACTGAGGGAGAGCCGCACTGTTGGATGGGCAGTGCTGAGGGAGCGCTGCACTGTCGGAGGAGCAGTACTGAGGGAGCGCTGCACTGTCAGAGGGTCAGTACTGAGGGAGTGCTGCACTGTCGGAGGGGCAGTACTGAGGGAGCGCTGCACTGTCGGAGGGTCAGTACTGAGGGAGTGCTGCACTGTCGGAGGGTCAGTGCTGAGGGAGTGCTGCACTGTCGGAGGGTCAGTACTGAGGGAGTGCTGCACTGTCAGAGGTGCAGTACTGAGGGAGTGCTGCACTGTTGGAGGGTCAGTACTGAGGGAGCGCTGCACTGTCGGAGGGTCAGTACTGAGGGAGCGCTGCACTGTCAGAGGGTCAGTACTGAGGGAGCGCTGCACTGTCGGAGGGTCAGTACTGAGGGAGCGCTGCACTGTCGGAGGGTCAGTACTGAGGGAGCGCTGCACTGTCGGAGGGTCAGTACTGAGGGAGCGCTGCACTGTCGGAGGGTCAGTACTGAGGGAGTGCTGCACTGTCGGAGGGTCAGTACTGAGGGAGCGCTGCACTGTCGGAGGGGCAGTACTGAGGGAGTGCTGCACTGTTGGAGGTGCTGTTTTTCAGGGAATAATGCCTCTGTCTAGCTCTCCGGAGTATTCGAGGTTTAGGAGCACTCCAGGTTAGGATTTAGCGGCACTCAGAGGGGATTTGTGAGCAATTGCTAGATTTGAGAGCATTTAAGGAGGGGTTTGGAGTTTGGGAATCCTGAGGGGCTTTGGGAGAAATGAGAAGTGGGTCTGGAAGGACTTCAGAGAGTCTGTGAGCACTATGGGGGTGGGGTATGTCGGATTCGGGAGGAGGCTGATGTGGTTGACAGCACGGAGTGTCTGTGAGCACTATGGGGGTGGGGTATGTCGGATTCGGGGGTAAGAGGTAGGCAGCACTTGGTGAACAGATCTGAGGTTATCCGTATGGTTCACTTAGCCATGTAATTTGAGTTATCTGACGGTAGCTATTTAAGTCAATCAGACACACGTGAATATAAACTTTACATACGTGACAAGTGTGATGTAGGACGTGTGACATACAATTCCCATGTACTATAGGTACATAGTAAATGCAAGACATTTAGTCATATAAAGAAGCATGTTAACTTAACCAGCCATGTTACAGATAGTGAGGCCTAACAAGCAGGGCCCTGTAGCCCTGGTCATGCATTACCTCCTATCTTATATTCTCAAAGTATGGACAACTTTAACTCTCGGGTCTGGGTCATAACTTATTTGGCATTAAGCTACTGAAATATCCACGATGTCAACTATAGGGAGGGAAAGATGGAATTGTGGGGAAGCTAATGAATTAAATACTGTCCCTTTAAAGGGGATTGAGTAATCCTGCTCAATGAGCAATTGAGAAATCCCAGCAAACTGGCAGCCGGCTTGAGATTGTGGTTCTGATAAGTTTCTGTAACTGACCCAGTGACTCCCGACTTCCTTTGATGTCTGCTTGATATCGGACGTCACACCCTGATACAAATTTAGCTTCTAAGCATTGCTCGCGTTTGCTTTAATTTGTTCCACTGTGGTGAATTGTTGAGGAACATTCCCAGTTCCGTCTGGGTCGCACAATGCCTGAAAACCAGAGCGATTCGCAGCAAAGATTCCCCCCAAAAAACATAGATATCGTTTTGTAAAAAAAAAATGAAAGTAAACACGGTGTCGGCACAAGGGGGGGGAATACTGACTGGCTCCACAAGCGTGCATTCCTGCACACAAAGCATTACTATACAGCTCAAATTAAAGCCAGGGAGCACAGCCCACTTTAAAAAACATCACGAGACTGGAAAGTTACTGCATGTTTTCCTTGGAAGGAGCGCCCGCATATTTTAACCATGTGTGTCTGAGGCAAAGGCTGTGTTTTGTTTTGTTGAGCGCGCAGACTGCGGAATGTGGCTGATATTAGACACCGTGTAGAATGCTGCGTGTGACACAGGTTACACAGAGCCGTTTAAAGCAAGCTGCAAATTCAAAGACACCGTGTTCGACTGCTCAGCAGTCAGTCACATCAAATGGATATGATGCCAGGAATCTGCTTGATCTGGAGTTAATCCCTAAATGCTTCCCCCCTCCCTCCCCTTCCCTTAATTTTTCTTGCTTCCTCCCCTGAAGCTGACTCACGCTGGGGTACAGCTCCATCCATCGTCCTTCAGTCGGACGTGTAAGCCTGCACAGCTCTATGTTCCTGTGGACAGTGAGAATCACGGCCAATCGGCCCCTCGTATCCTGGAACACCCTCCACTCACACACGGGGCGGGGGGCATAAGATGGAGAACAGGGATGCTGACTGATGCCTCCCCTCCCTAACGTCATCATACCGATAGCAATTGTTCCTCCAACCCGGCTGAAATCAGCTCACTTAGCGCAGTGAACCTTGAACCTTCTCAGTCTGGGTGGCTCAGTACCATTCAATGTGGCATACCCACCTACTGAGCGAAAACTTGGGGGGAAGCTCCAAACTATGGACAACACAGCCCCCCCCTCGCAACTACTGGGCATCCTTTTAACCGGTGCAAGAAGTGAGTTGGCATATTTCTGTCTCTTGTGCTGTACATTAGAAAGAAAGACTTGCATTTATATAGCGCCTTTCACGACCACTGGACATCTCAAAGCGCTTTACAGCCAGTGAAGTACTTTTGGAGTAGAGTCAATGTTGTAATTACAGGTTTGATAATTCAGTCCTGCCACAGTGGTGGCAACACATGGTGCGGTTAGGGTTTGCCAATTCTGCGGGACGCAGTCATCACATGACCTCCAGCCTCCCCACCCCCACACTCCCACCATTGGTCGCTCGACACATCCATCATCCTGGGGCTCCGCCTTCCCTCTCCAATTAAAAAGCGGACTCTTGATTTTGCCAGCCCTAGGGAGGTGGGTTTGGAGGCAGGACTGCTGGGAAAATGGCTGTGGAGGTAGTGATGGGTGCAAGTGTGGAGAGGTGAGTATGTGAGGTGAGTGTAAAGTGATAGAAAAAGTTTCCTTACCTTGCAGGCTTCAATCGTTGGGGATCCGGAGGCTCTGGCATCTCAATGGCAGAGATGACAGAATGGCTGCTGCATTCTCCAATGCAACAGCCATCTGCTTTCTGCTCAGAAAATAGGTTTGGTGAGCCTTGAGTACAAGAACTCACCAAACAACAGAGAATGTCAGTGTTTGACAGCTTCACAGAGCTGTCAAACGATGACAATTCATCTGTCAAAAATTTTTGACAGATGAAACGTCATACGCTGACGTTCTCTGTCACCGGCTTCCCCTTAATTGGCCTGCTAAGCCCGCTGGGCGAGCTTAACAAGGTCAATCAAGGGAAAATAGCGTGGATTGGCCGGACGTCGTTGGGGGCGGGACTGAAACCCGACAACCAGCAGTCCCGCCTCCAACGCGCCCCCATTGACAAAATCACCCCCTTTCTTACCCGATTGGATTTTCTGGACTGTCAGTCAAACAGGTGTGTTTCCCATCGCCAATATTTTTATAACTATTGTTCAAAGAAAGTTAAAATAACACTTTTCTGTCACGTTCCTACGATTGTTCTCTCGGGTGGCTCCCAGTCCTGTCCAGGTGATTCATTTTTAATTCCTGGAGACTCCAGGAGATTCCTGGAGGGTTGGTAACCGTAGGTTCATTAGGTGCTGGCTACAGGCAGATCTTGCTGTATAATTTAGTTAATTTAGCTCATTTCTGTGCACTTAACACAGAAACAACTGGGAGCAGATGAGGAAGGGGCACTTTGGCACTGGCTCTGCCTCTGTCCCTATCCCTCTCTACCTCTGTCCATGGGAGGAATTTTAACCCCAAAAAAGGGTGGGTTGGAGTCGGGTGGGAGGATAAAGTGTTAAAAAAACTGAATCCCGACCCCAACCAGCCTCCAACCTGCCCGCTTCCGGTTTTAATGGAGGCAGGACATGAGGCGGGCAGCCAATCTGCTTCCAGGAGACGGGTCTTCCATTTAAATATTATAATGAGGCTGGCATGCCTCAGATTTAACCACCATTACAAATTTAACTCTGGCTGGTCGGGTTTCTCAGGGTTCGGGGAACTCGCCAGCTAAAGTAAGGCGAGGACTGCTGGATCCAGGAGGTAAGAGCCTTTTCACTTACCTGCTGGATCCAACGTCCCTGCCCACCCCCGCGATCAGAGACTCCCCTGAGACCTCCGATCCCACCTCTCCGGACCACGAACCCCCCCCCTCCGGCCCCCGATCGCCTTCCCGGACTCCCCCCTCCATCCTCGATGCTCCTCCGGCCCAGATACTCTTGTCCCGCTCCTCTTCCGCCACCCCCCCCATCCTCCTCCGGTCAGCCCCAACCTTCTCTGACCCCCCACCCCCCCTGATCCTCCTCCGGTCAGCCCTGACCACCCTACGGCCACCTCCCTCTCTCCTCTCTGTGGCCTAGTGCCGCAGGCCTACCCACCCGCAGCCAGCCAGCCTTTCCATCTGGCTGGCTGCTGGTGGGCAACAGAGCTTTGAAATGCAAATTCAGCAGGGCCTGCAGGAAGCCGTTCTCCTGGGTTTCCTGACCGCTTTTTAGCCCCACCCCCGCCTGACCTGACTCCAGATAAAAATCCCTGTCCCTGTCCCTGTCCGTGTCCCTGCTTTTGTCTCTGTCTCTGTCCCTGTCCTGTCCCTGTCTCTGTCTCTGTCTGTGTCTCTGTCTCTGTCTGTGTCTCTGTCTGTGTCTCTGTCTGTGTCTCTGTCTGTGTCTCTGTCTCTGTCTCTATCTGTGTCCCTATCTCTGTTTCTATCTCTGTCCCTGTCTCTGTCTGTGTCCCTGACTCTGTCTCTGTCTCTGTCCCTGTTTCTATCTCTGTCCCTGTCTCTGTCCCTGTCTCTGTCTGTGTCTCTGTCTGTGTCTCTGTCTCTGTCTGTGTCCCTATCTCTGTTTCTATCTCTGTCCCTGTCTCTGTCTGTGTCCCTGACTCTGTCTCTGTCTGTCCCTGTTTCTATCTCTGTCCCTGTCCCTGTCCCTGTCTCTGTCTCTGACCCTTTCTCTGTCTCTGGGCACACATTCAAGCTGCAACTTACAATGGAAAGCTTACTCTTCCAATGCCTTCACCCATCAAACCATTGTAACATTGGTCACTTATTGACGCACAAGATGGGCTTCAGCTGGGCACATGGAAACCGTCACTGTCCCCTGCACTCTGGGAATGCCAGAGGACTGATGCACCATCCTTGAGCACCGGCTATCGACTAGAGCACAGGAGCAGATCAGCGGCCCACTGACAACTGAAGTTTTGCCGATAGGCTTGACACCCTGACAGAGGCTCGTGTACAGAGGGGGAATGGGCAGCGGGCCTGCACTGGGGGGCAAGACAGAGGAGCATTCCTGGGCCTGGATAGGAGCAGCACCCCTTTGGGCACAGCGCTCGGCAGAGGGCGGGGCTGGTAGGAAAATCACTCCTTAAACTTACAACCCGTCCAAAATTTGAAATTTAAAGAGATGAATGAAAGGAATGGTTCACAAACTTTGATGCTGTCGAACAGTGTTTGCACAATGATGATTGAAGCCTCATGTTGTGCCTATGATTAGAGGTTTTGAGGCTCATCATTACTGCAGTGTGGCACCGCTCCTCAGCACACACACTCGCAGGAAAACATAGCAGATGTGTTAGCTTCACCATGTCACACCTCATGATGGGTCCTCAGTGCCGACTCTGCTATTGGTGACTTTTTAAAAATTCATTCTCTGGTTGTGGCCATTGCTGGCAAGGCCAGCATTTATTGCCCATCTCTTGTTGCTCTTGAGAAGGTGGTGGTGAGCCGCCTTCTTCTTGAACCGCTGCAGTCCGTGTGGTAAAGGTGCTCCCACAGTGCTGATAGGGAGTTCCAGGATTTTGACCCAGCGACAATGAAGGAATGCCGATATATGTCCAAGTCGGGATGCTGTGTGACTTGGAGGGAATTTTGGAGGTGATGGTGTTCCCAGGCACCTGCTGCCCTTGTCTTTCTAGGTGGTGGAGATCGCGGGTTTGGGAGGTTTGTGACTTCCAATTGATGGCTTCTTCAGAGCATGATTTCACTTTTCACAAGATTGACCCTTCTGGTGACAGTCAAAGCTTCTCTGCTGGCTTCTGCTGGTCTGACCCCTTTCAATTCATTAGGCATCCCATACAGAAGTTCCGAGTTTCCACCATCCATACTCCAGAGCTCTCCAAAGTAGGAACAAGGCTTCTGGAGCAGCTGTTTCAGCTTCTTGAATGGATGCACCTGGAGGACTCAGGAGGGTTAAGTAATGGAGATAGCATTCCGATGGGGTACATCATACGTGACCGGTGGAAGGAGTGGGATTAATTGGCTGAATGACCTCTCCTTTCCTATGATCCAACTCCCACATTTTATTCCAAATAATGATGTAGAGATGCCGGTGTTGGACTGGGGTGGACAAATGTGAGAAGTCGCACAACACCAGGTTATAGTCCAACAGCTTTATTTGAAATCACAAGCTTTCGGAGCGCTGCTCCTTTGTCTTCACCTGACGAAGGAGCAGCGCTCCGAAAGCTTGTGATTTCAAATAAAGCTGTTGGACTATAACCTGGTGTTGTGCGACTTCTCACATTATTCCAAATAAGATTATGGGAGGAATGTCACTATACATAAAAATTCCAGAACAATTTTTTTTAAGGGAAAGGGTACTTTAAGATTGTGTCTTTGGCTCACAGCCAGCTTTAAGCCTACAACTAAACATTCCTACATATCAATAGCACATGAAAGTTCTCCGAGTTGACTACACTAGTGTTTACAGTACTTCTAGTCATGGCCAGCTCTGCTGCCCTCATACTGTGACTTCAGAGAGCATATCTACCCTTCAAGCCAAATCTTCAATGAGCTACTGCTAGCAGGGCAGCATCGACTTCACCTTGCAATCTTTGATCACTTTGTACCAAGTTCTTGGTTTGCCAGTTCATGCTCAGGAAAACAGGCCCAGCCTTAACTAGCCAAATTCAACATTAATTGACTTATTCCCCAAAGTGTAGAATAATTCCAGTAAATCAATTGGTTTTTCTGCTGCTAAACTCTGCAATTTAACGTGAGTTGATACTGAACTTCTCTTATCCTTCCAACTCGAGAACTCACCAACTATTGGTCTCAAGCGCACCCCGTTACTATCTCCTCATCCACTGTTCAAACAGCCCCGCAGTATTGTATCAGCTGTTTTTATAATTTCTCTACATTTACCCCATATTATTTCTTCTCTCTTTTTGTACCTTCTCTCTAACATTAGAACAGGACCCTGCCGTTTGTTGACACCGTGATTTGCGCCTATCCTGATCTAGGAGACGAGTGACCTCTTTCCAAATGGGATGTTCTCAATTAGATTAAACTCTCCGATGTAAAGATCTCAAAGAGACAGGATTTGTTACGGTACAGAAACTCCAAATGACAATTCCAGGACTCTAGCCGAATACAGCTGCCATTCCGTGCGACAGCAGTCCTCCCAGTGACGGCCAGTGTTTATCGACATTGACAGAGACTTTTGCAGCGATTACTTTTGTATTCTGGTGAAGTGTTGAGAATGAGGCAGACCCGATTCCCCCCAGCATTTCACCCCATGGACAGCAGGTTGGGAAATTCCAGTGGGGGTGAGGGGCAGAAAGCGGATTGCCACTCCCCCGTGTCAAGGGGGTGTGTTTGGAGACTTCCTGGGTTTCACTGGGATCTCCACCCAGTACTACCCCACAAAGACTTCCGCCTCTGTCAGAGCAGACCCAACCAGCTACTTGTAGGCACCCAGTTTCCTTGCCTTTGTGGGAAGTCCGTGTCTGATCTGTGCTGCTGCCTGAATGTGCTGTGTGTCAGATCCCTTTATGACAGACTACACATTGGAACATTGCTGAGCCGGGTTAATCTGTGTACCTAACTGTTAAAATGCTCCGAAAGAAGAAGATTCAAAGAAAGTCCCACTTGAAGGCATGCACATAAAGACCAGTAATGTGCACACTCAGATACCATCCCCACCATCACTCACCCTGGTGTCACCACGTGACCAGATACTCTCACCACCATCACTCATGTCTGTGTTGTCCTAGAAAGGATCTTTCTAAACTTTGGTAAATGTGTCTCCATTATTGCTGTTTAGGTGATGTCCAGTTGCTACAGCTTCTGAGGAGTGTATCTTGTTCATCCTCGATCAGATTCCTGTTTCTGTCTCTCTGTAAATGGGAAAGTACAGGACCAGAAAAGGCTCCGAAATCCATCTGGCCAGCCCAAAAACTAGCACCTCTCAATCGCCTACTCCCTCAAAATCTCCCTTACATTTTTCCACACCATCTGCCTTCTCGGGCAGTTCATTCCGTACATTAACCGCCCCCTGTGTAATGTAGCGCAATTGAAATGATTTGTTCATCTTCACTTTTCTAAGTTTCAGCTTATGTCACCTGGTTGACGACTTTGTGGCAATCTCAAATGTAATCTGTCTGCCCAACCGTTGTGTTCTGCCCTAGGGGCAGGTCCGAACTCAAGTCT
The DNA here is from genome assembly GCA_030390025.1 of Squalus acanthias. NCBI lineage: Eukaryota > Metazoa > Chordata > Chondrichthyes > Squaliformes > Squalidae > Squalus > Squalus acanthias. The sequence goes on from CM059445.1 coordinate 29,154,552, forward strand.
CACACATGAGATTCTTGAGCCACTTATTAGGGAAGAGTAGCTGAGGTGGTTCCTGTTGCCTTCCTCATGGATTTTATCTTCAGCTTACCTTCTCCCAGGTGGGCTGCAACCAAGGCTAAAGAGCCTCACCGACCCTTTATGATGGGGGGAGGGGGGCCACCCACATCCATTGGACGCAAGTACCACCTCAGCCCAGTATTCAGAGCTGGCATTCAGTCTTCTCTCACCGGGACTGTCTGGAGTGAGGCCCGAGCGCAACACTTCTGACTCAGCGGTGCGAATGCTACCCCAGTGGTCACTCCGGCCAGGGTTGAGTACCCCACTGGAAGTCAACCCAGTAATTGGAGACCATATTCTAGTCTCCACTCGCTGGGGCTGTCTGAAGTGGAGATCGAACCCTTCACCTTCTGACTCAGAGGCAATAAGGGGATGCCACCACTAAGCCAATGTCCCCATCATGACCCCAAATATATCACAGGGTTCAATTTTTCTATTCCCTTAAGCATATTAAATCCTTGATTAATCTCTCCTCGTAGCCTTCTATGCTCCAGAATAAACAATTATTCAACAAAGTCTGTCTTCAAAACCACCTGGATAGAGAGACGTGACCATCACTCTAAATTAGACTACCTTGCATCAATCCATCTGTATTTTTGTGTAAGTGTTAACTGCTCACAGTGCATTTTGGTACCTCAGTGCTCGATTATTAAACAGAATTTGTTTTAAGGCAAGCGAGGTCTCAAGTATCCTATCAATGGAATCAGTGCTTGCCGGGTTACTTTGTTTACAGAGGGAAAGTGTAGGCTGTGAATAGTGTGATAGCAGTGGTGTGATGGGCCTTGCAGGGCCTCTGTGGGCCTTAGAAACCCACCCTAGCAACAAAAAATGTTAGCCCATATTAAAAGGCTATGATGGGTTCTGCTCCACCACAGAAACCCAAACATAAAGTGACTAAAAATAATCTTTTATTTAAATGATATTTATTAATAATATACTCATGACTAGTGATATATTTGTGACAATATAATGCTGCACTCACCAGTCCATGTACCAATTTGTTATTTGTGTATGTGATGTGGGACATATTGTCAGGTCTCCTCACACTGATAATGGTGGAGAATTCTTTACACACACCAGAGAACAATCACTTCTTTTTCCACACTACACCTCACATACAATCATACGATAGCAAAATACTGCGGATGCTGGAAATCCGAAATAACAACAGAAAACGCTGGAAAAACTCAGCAGGCCATGCAGCATTCGTGGAGAGAGAAACAGAGTTAACGTTTCAGGTCGAAGAACTTGCGTCAGAACTGGAAAAAAGCAGGAAATGGAATAGATTTCAAAGCAAGTTTAGGGCTGGGAAAAGGGGGAGGGGATGAAAGAACAAAAGGGAAGGTCAGTGATAGGATAGAAAGCAGGAGAGATTAAGAGACATTGAGAGACATTGAGAGATATTCAAGGCAGTGGGGAGAGTGGCCGTGGGGAGAGAGGCCGTGGGGAGAGAGACAGTGGGGAGAGGGGCCATGGGGAGAGGAGCAGGGGGGAGAGGGGCAGTGGGGAGAGGAGCAGGGGGGAGAGGGGCAGTGGGGAGAGGGGGGAGAGGGGCAGGGGGGAGAGGGGTAGGGGGGAGAGGAGCAGTGGGGAGAGGAGCAGGGGGGAGAGTGGCACCTCCTCTTGCCTTGAATATCTCTTAATGTCTCTCAATGTCTCTTAATCTCTCCTGCTTTCTATCCTATCAATGACCTTCCCTTTTGTTCTTTCATCCCCTCTCCCTTTTCCCCGCCCCGAAACCTGCTTTAAAATCTATTCCATTTCCTGCATTTTTCCAGTTCTGACGAAAGGTCTTCGCCCTGACACGTTAACTCTGTTTCTCTCTCCACGGATGCTGCCTGGCCTGCTGAGTTTTTCCAGCGTTTTCTGTTGTTATTTCACATACAATCGTGTCTGAGTGTGTTCCACAGAGGGACATGGGAGCACTCAACAGGAAGAGAAGGAAGTTCAATGTGGAGGAGAGACTGAAGGATTAGTCAAAAAGGCAGGTTTTTAAGGGATTGTCAAAATGTTGGTTTGGCTCAGTGGTAGCAGTCTTGCCTCTGAGTCAGAAGGCTGTGGGTTCAAGCCCCGTTCCACAATCTTGAGCAAATAATCCAGGCTGACACTTCAGGGGAGGACTGAGGGGGTGCTGCATTGTCAGAGGTGCTGCCTTTCGGACGAGACATTAAACGGAGGCCCCATTTGGGAGCTGCAAAAGATCTGAGACAACATCATCAAAACAGATTAACTGGTCATTTATCTAATTTGCTGTTTGTGGGACCTTGCTGTGCACAAATTGGCTGCAGTGTTTGATTACAAAACAAAGTGACTATACTTCAAAAAAGTAATTGTTTGGCTATGATGCACTTTGGGACATCCAGGGGACATGAAAGGTGCTATATAAAAAAAAGTTCCTTTTCTTCAAGCAGGGAGAGGGGCAGTGGGGAGAAGGGGAAAGGGCCCAGTGGGGAGAGGGGCCGTGGGGAGAGGGGCCGTGGGGAGAGGGGAAGAGGGGCAGTGGGGAGAGGGCCCAGTGGGGTGAGGGACAGTGTGGAGAGGGGCCGTGGGGATAGGAGCAGTGGGGAGAGGAATAAATGGGGAAAGGAGAGGGGGAGAGGAGTAACTGGTAGATGAGTAAATGGGGAGAGGGGCAGTGGGGAGAGCGGCCGTGGGGAGAGGGGCAGTGGGGGGAAGGGCATTGGGGGGAAGGACATTGGGGGGAGAGGATGTGGGGATGGAGAATGTGGGGAGAGGGGGAGAGGGGAGAGAGGAAGTGGGGAGGAATACCGTGGGGAGAGGGGCAGTGGGGAGAGAGGCCGCGGGGAGAGGGGCCGTGGGGAATGGGGCTGTGGGGAGAGAGGGGGAGGGGCAGTGGGGGGAGGGGGAGAGGGGGAGGGGGAGGGGGAGGGGGGCCATGGGGAGAGGGGGAGGGGGGAAGTGGGGAGAGGAAGAGGGGAAGAGGGGCAGTGGGGAGAGGGGCTGGAGGGAGGGGGGCCGTGGGGAGAGGGGAAGAGGGCCAGTGGGGAGAGGGGCTGGAGGGAGGGGGGCCGTGGGGAGAGGGAATGAGGGGCAGTGGGGAGGGGGGCTGGGGGGAGAGGGGGAGAGGGGCCGTGGGGAGAGGTGTAGCTGGGAATGAGGGATTTAGGAAGGGGTAGGATGGAAAGGAGTAGCTCTTTAGTATCTCAGTTGGTCTAACCCCAGTCTGCAGCTCGCTCCCTAAACTCTTTAACCTAGTTTAACTGTACCCTACTACTCGCTCTCATACCTTTAATATTCCTCTGTCTCAAGGAACTACCTAATTAATTTTGAATGGAATTTATACACTGAGCTTCAATGCTTTGTGGCAGAGAATTCCTCATTCTAACCACCCACTGTGTAAAGACTTATTTTACAACCTCTTTATTATTTGATTTATTAAACTTTTTACCCTCTTGTTATCATTATTTACCTGTCATGATTCTTCCTAATCTTGGGACCACCCTTACTCCGCCATCCCTGAACCTTCCAGCTCCAGTGATAAAGTGAAAACTTCTCGATTTGTTTCAAGTCTCAAGTCACATGTGCCAATTAACTGTGGCCAAACAACCTGGTCCTATACTTTCATGTTAGCTCTTCAAATCCCATCTATTGCCATCGTAAGCTGGGTTCCTGCTGTATTGCAACCAGTGGCAAATAAAAGCTCAGCACATTGTTGAAATTAAGTGCAGGGCATTTCTTTTCTGTGTTGTGTAGTGTGTGGCTCCCTGGCAGTCGGACTGTGCACTGGCTGCCTGCAGCTTTCACAGGCAGCCTGCCCGATATTGGCGTCACAGGCTTCTCTGGCCTGTGCACTGGTAGAGCCAAACAAATAAGCCAATCACATGCAGGACAGTGCTGGTTGACTCGTGTTGCCAACTTTAAGGTGCTCCCTCCTATGGCCTGGTGCAGCAGATTCTTCTGCAGGAGGGTGGGGGGGGGGGGGGTGGGAGGGTGGCAGGGGAGGGCTGGAGGGTGGTGGATGTGGCGGGGGGGTGGCGGGGGTGGTGGGGGGTGGTGGGGGGTGGCAGGAGGTGGCAGGGGGTGGCGGGGGGAGGCGGGAGGGTGGCAGAGGGTGGCGGGATAAGCTATTAGTTGCTAAGCATACGTGTCTTCTCTGCCTGAATCCTTGTAGAAGGGTTTGCAACTCCTAGCCCCAATAAAAGGGGTGTATCTTACGCCCCGACGTTAACCCCCAGTGCCAGACGAGAACGGGACTCACGGGAACCACGTTGAACACACACCCCACCCCGTTTTAACAGGTGCGTTTTGGACAGCGTGTGAAGCCCTCGTCCTAGATAGACAACGGCCTGATTGTCATTCAAAATCTATAGTCTGATCAGACCCTGAAGCTATTTTAACCGATGGTAGTGAGGTTGGCACTGGCCTCGCCTGGGAAACCCAGCACCAAAAAGTAGCCCCAGAGTGGCCCGAGCAGGTGTAATTGTATTTTTTTATGGTTTGCTTGGGGGCCAGGAGGAGCAACGTAGGCGTGGGCGGTGCCAATGTTTTCTACAGTTTGAATAGACCAATAGAATAGCCCAGAGAACTTTAGCACACTTGGAGAGCACACAAATCTGCCACAGGAGCAGCTGTTAAAGGGCTGCTGCTCATCATTAAAAGTGACTGCTCACAATGGTACAGCAGTGACATGTGGGCGATCCGGCTCCCTCTGATGCTGCAGAGTGGGAGGTCCACCAAGGCAGAAGACCGCCCTCCAGTGAAAGGGCACCCGCAAACCAAATAGAGGGAGGTCACCGGCCCAGTCAGTGTAGCTGCCCAGGTTCCCCGGACCTGACTGATAGTGAGTTTTCATCCCTTAAGTCACCTGTGGGAAAATTGGAAACTCTCCAACTTGGTCGCAAAACATCAGGGGGTAAAAATTGAGTCGCGCCCCATTTGGGGCGCTAACCTCGCCGGGGCGCGACTTTTAGCGCCCCGAAAAAATTAGCGGCCCCGCGCCGGAACTTCAGTGGTTGCGCCCCAAGAGGGAAGCGGGGCGCCACTGGAAGCACCCCGCATCCCTCTTGGGGCGCTGCGAGGGAATATCCTGGCGCTACGTGCCGCAGCGCCACGCGCTGCGGCACGTCGCGCCGCGGTATTGCAGGCCTTCCTCCCCTTCTTAAAGGGGAGGGACCCTGCGCAGCGCGAACCGGGGCCCAGCTGGGCCCCCAGGGATCGGGAGTGCCGGCAAAAGAGCCCGGCACTCAAGAGAAGTGCCGGGCTCTTGGAGCGCAGCCGGCACTTCACGGTGGGGGGGCTTCACGGGGGCCGGGGACAGCAACGGGGGCAGGTGCTGGCAGGCGGCCAGCAACAAAAATGGCCGCCTGCCACCTCCCCTTTAAATATCGCCGCCCCGGCCGCACGTACGCCTCCCTGAACCCGTCGGACATAGCGTCTGGTGGTAAATCAGGGGGCGCGACTGAAGATCACGGCCGGGGCGCGAGCGGGGTGCTGCGCACGGCGATGACGTCATCGCCGGCGGCGCAGCGCCACAGGGCGCTACCGGCTGCCGCCGCCGCTAACCTCCCGCTGAATTTTTCGGGAGGCGTGGGCGGCGCTGCGCCCGGGCGTTAGCTGCTTTACGCCCCATTAGCGCCCTCTTAAGGCGCTAACGGGAGGCGCAAGCAGCTGAATTTTTCCCCCCAGATGTCTAAATTTCCGACCCGTTCCCGCTGCCGGTAAGACCCACGCTAAAACAGAGCACTCATGTGGAACATGAAAAGGCCATTGAGCGCACCAAACCCATTCCTTCCATTTGCAGCTTTCAGTGTCCGGGAGCTCTCCTCAGGTCAGCTAATCTCTGAACCAGGTGAATAACTGAACCTGATCATCCCAGAGACATTTATCCTGAGCTTCAATGGCAATTGTACAAAAACATCAAGGCATCAGGCCAGTGTTACCGTCTCCATTATCCTGCCCTGGCCACTTGACATCCACATATATCCCATGGGCCTGAGGGGATCAGAGCCATAGCTTACACATTGTAATTAATCCTCTGTACAGATCCATAACCTTCAATCCCATCCATGCATGGCGCTTCATCCATCTTATTTTTGGAGAAGTTAGTTCACAGCACTCACTGGCCTGAAATTGCACAGCAGGACAAGCAGTCAATGAGCACTGAGACAGAGTTTCTGGCCTTTGTGTCGGGTACACCCAGTGAGATTTGAGGGTAGATTTGCAATGGGGCCTCCAGAATTGGTGAAGCCTCTTAGCAACATCCGAATAGAATGCTGGACTGAACTGGCATTATTTTAGGAGCTCACTTATTTAAATAGAAGTCCAGGGCTGGGAAATTGGACACGTTTGTGCCAGCCGTTAAGGCCAGATTGGAAGAAAAATGGCAGCCGCCTCGCTTCTGCCCACTTCCGCCACGGAATGGGGCCGTGGCCATTTTGGGCAGGTCGGCAGCACTGCCATTGCTGCGCTCGCTCGAGATATTTAGATAAGCTAGATCGTGACATCAATCAGCATGCAACGCTAAATTGACGCACGATCTGGTATCTTGGACGTTGCTGCTCCTTTTAATGCCCTCTCCAAAGCACGCACAGCAGAACATGCGTGCAGCAGTACGACGGACCCCCTAACAGCGCTTCTTAAAGGGACACACATAACTTTCAGGTAAGTTTAGATTTTTGCTTTTGTAGTAGTTTGTTTACATTTTATTGGAGTAGTGGCTTGGTGTAAGACATTTAAAAAGTTGTTAAATATTCAGGGAATGCAGGGAGTGCTGCTGGACGTTTGCAAGGCTTTGGCTCTGAAAGGAAGGCCTCTGAGAACACAACTTGTTCCCAGTCCTAGGGGCTCTAGTTGCAGTCCCCCTTGGGCTGCAGCATGACATCGAGATGGAGCAGAGGCAGGAAAGGGGACAAGCTGCTTGCAGAGGGTGGAGGAGGAGGAAGAGGAAGAAGCAGAAGAGGAGGAAGGAGAAGGAAGAATGCAACCCAGACAGCCCCTTTCTGGCTGGGATATCCGGGATCGAATCATCCGCCTGCGGTACCAGTGAACACAACCCCAATTCCCCTTTCAACATTAGTCCCACACCTTACCTTCCCTCTGTTACTGACTATTACAGCATCCTCTTGGCCATAATGCTGAAATAAAAGCCACCACAAAGCAAACTTTCCATTCCAACTTTATCCATATATGCATCCAATATTACATCAAAAAATCAACTAATCACCCTTGTGCATTCCCTTAGTGACTGTCTTGCATGTGCCTTTGCCTGTCCTGGTGCTCCTACGCAGTGCTACCCCAGTGGCTGCTGCATGGCTGGTGGAAGGCTGCTGATTTTCAGTGGGGGAGACTGAAGATGGCCTTGCAGGACGACCTCGAGGAGCTGGTGGCTGGGAGTGTGAAATCAAGTGATGGTGTTTCTTCTTCTTCTTCACTCTCCTGTCACTCTTCTTGTCCAACTTCTGGCTGGGCAGGCTACATTTCTTGTGTGGCTGAAATGAGGAAGGCACAAGGGTAAGGTTGTGGTGAGGGGAGGGTGGGAAAGCAAGAGGTGCACCATGCTTACACCATGTGCAGCTTGTAAATCAGAAGAGATTGTGGGATGTGTGAGAAGGAGGATAACGTATGAGGATACCAGCATCTTGTATCCTTTCAGCCCCGCCGCTGGCCAAGGGCTCAGCTATGCCCCGGCCAAGAATGGCCAGCACCGTCTCCTCCAAGGGGGTGAAGTGAAGCTAGAAATGGGAGCTGTGCCTCGTGTTTGGTACAGATTGTTGGTAGGTGAGTGATGGGGGGGGGGGGGAGTCGTGCAATGAGCAGTGTGTGAGGCTAGTGGTGCAGTTGGTAGGTGACGACTTTTGAAGATGCATTCACTGACCTTGACCAGTGGGCTTAGGTCATGAAGCTTCTTTGGGCACTGGAGCCAGGTGGTGGGGGCGACACTGCTGGCAGTGACAGCCTCGGTCATCTGGTCCCACATCATTCTTCCTGGAGGGCCTCCTGGCCCCTGTGGGTAGAGGGCCTGTCTTGCAGTGTTGAACCCTGCTCAAATCTGGAGTGCTGCGTGTGAGACCCTGGGTGTTCCTTCCCTGGCTTGCTGAGCGATTTGTGTTAGTGCTGAAGCTCTTTTACCATTTTTTTGGGTGCGGAAGGCAGTTCAGCTTTAAGAACTGAAGACAGCCATTTGGGAATTATTTAAAAAATTTTTTATAGAAGGTAGTTGAGCTGTAAGGGCTAAAAACTGTCTGTTTTAAAAAAAAAAAAATTCATTTTAGAAGGCAGTTCCCCTTTAAGGGACCGACACTGCTTTCTAAAATGACAGCCTCACTATAAGTGAGGCTGTTCTTGCTCCAGGGACACTACGGCCACGCGACATTGGGCCTCCTGCTGAGACTACCGTCGGAAAAGCAGTCTTGCACGGTAGGTTTAGCGCTGCACTAATTTAAATTAGCAGGCAGCACCAAAATACTGGTGCTGCCTACGCTGTGATTTCGGGCAGCGGAAACTTCGGCCCATGGTGGCACCGGCAGGTTAGGGCCTACTGCAATTTCTTGGCATATTTTGTAAAAAAAGTCCTTAATTGGTTTTAAAGCACTTTGGGACGTCCTGAAGAAATGAAAGGCGCTATATAAATGCAATTTTTCTTTTTAGAATTAAAGGGGGAGGTAAGGGCCATAAGGACTAAAACAGAAACTTCAGAGACAGGGGGCAAGCTCTATGAATAGACTGATCCCAGTCAAACACAATACCAGTGACCTGTGTACAGCTGAAGAACTCCTTGATATTAGAGGTTAGTTTTGCAGCCAGACAGAGAGTGGTGCCAGGCAGGCAGGTGGATAATATAAAGCCCAAACACAGGCTGAAATGTGCAATGCAACCAGTGAGAAGTGATGAAGAGCTTCAGGTCCATCACAAGTTAATGGGACAAAAGATGAGGCTACTCTGGAGATTATATCTCCATGTATATAGAGGTGAACCAACATAGAATGATTGAATAGAAGAATAGCTCGGTGGAATCTGCTGCTGGTTACATGTTGTCATCTGGACGAAACCTATGAAAACAGATGTGGTAACTGGGAGTCCTATAAGGGAAGGTTAACTTACATATGACCTTCGAGGTCACTAAGGTCTGGGGACTATTTGGAAAGCCTGGGGCTACAACATGGTGATGATGGATGCTTTACAAAAAGCATTGATTGGTATTGGCTGCATAACGAGGTAAAGATGTACTATCAATTGTTGAAAGAAGCAGTATGCTTTTCTGGCAAAACAAATCCACTTTCCATCACTGGATCATTTGCATTTCCTCATGGACCAAGTTTTTAATTAAGGGTCTAATGTAGGGAACTTCTGCCCAAGAAAGACAGGTAGGGACGTAAAAACTTTGAACTAGTCTTGAAGATGGATATGACACAAAAGTAGATTTTTTTTCTCTGGGACAGAGGACCAAAGCCCGAGTCCTGATGAGAAACTTCAAACTGGAGCCTCAGAGGGGAGAAGGGAATTAATATTGAAACATACCAGCCCAAGGAAACTTCAGGCATTCAAAGCTAAGGCATCATCATTGGTTTAAAATGTAAATGATCCCATGGAGCTGTTCAGCCTGAATTGGGTAACTACAGGTCAACTTAATGGATAGATAAACAAAAAATGGCTACAAGCTTTTATTTCGCTTTTGCTTTACAACAACAACAAAAACAACTTGCATTTATATAGCACCTTTAACGTAGTAAAACGTCCCAAGGCGCTGCACAGGAGTATTTTAAGACAAAAAATTTGACACCGTTCCACATAAGGATAAATTAGGGCAGGTGACCAAAAGCTTGGTCAAAGAGGTAGGTTTTAAGGAGCATCTTAAAGGAGGAAAGAGAGATAGAGAGGCGGAGAGGTTTAGGCAGGGAATTCCAGAGCTTAGGGCCCAGGCAACAGAAGACACGGACACCAAAGGTTGAACGATTATTATCAGGGATGCTCAAGAGGGCAGAGGGCTTAAGAACTATAAATGTACATGGCAGCGAAATAAAATAAAAATGAAAGACCAGCGAAAGACTGCTTTCAATTCAGTGTCAGCCGTGGCTCAGTGGGTCACACTCTCCCCTCTGAGTCAGAAGGTTGTGGGTTCAAGTCCCACTCCAGAGACTTGAGCACAAAAATCTAGGCTGACACTCCAGTGCAGTACTGAGGGAGTGCTGCACTGTCGGAGGTGCTGTCTCTCAGATGAGATGTTAAACCGAGGGTCCTGTCTGCTCTCTCAGGTAGATGTAAAAGATCCCGTGGCACTATTTCGAAGAGCAGGGGAGATATCCCCAGTGTCCTGGCCAATATTTAGCCCTCAACCAACATCACTAAAACATAATCTGCTCATTATCACACTGCTGTGTGTGGGATCTTGCTGTGTGCAAATTGGCTGCTGTGTTTCCTACATTACAACAGTGCCTACACTTCAAAAGTACTTCATTGGCTGTAAAGCGCTTTGGGACGTCCGGTGGTCGAGAAAGGCACTGGAGAAATACAAGTTTTTCCTTTTTTCAATTAAGACAAGAATTCAGTAAAACCATAAAAAACATTCTCCTCCTTTCCTACCCCTCTTACCAACCCCCTCCTACTGGAAGAAATCCCTCCAAATATACAGAGTTCCAGATATCAGGATATCCGATATTTGATATGTATTTTCCTTTTATTCTTCATAATGCATATTTAGCTGCATGTGGTTCTGCACCAAGTCTCTTCCTTCCAACCTATCCTTTCACAAGGCTTTTGAACAGGAAAGTGTAATTGATTCCTTTAGCTCCTTTATTACCATGCTACCCTTATTACTTTTATGATCTGGATGCCGTGTACTGTCATTTTCCTTTTACTCTAAAGACTCGAACTCAATGCATTTATCCAACGGCCTGTAGTTGGAGGTTGACTGATCCTCTGGACCTGGAGTTTCCTCCTTGGGCGCAACCCGGAAGTTAGACCTAAAAATGCGCTCAAAGCTATGCCCATTTGCCAATATCAAGTTCATAGAATCATAAAACCATAGAAATTTATGGCACAGAAGGAGGCCATTTAGCCCATCGTGTTCACGATGGCCGAAAAAGAGCCATTCAGCCTAATCCCACTTTCCAGCACTTGGTCCTTATCCTTGCAGGTTACGGTACTTCAAGTGTATATCCAAGCTCTTTTTAAATGTGATGAGGGTTTCCGCCTCTACCACCCTTTCAGGCAGTGAGTTCCAGACCCCCACCACCCTCTGGGTGAAGAAAGTTCTCCTCAACTCCCCTCTAATCCTTCTACCAATCACTTTAAATCTATGCCCCCTGGTTATTGACCTCTCTGCTAAGGGAAATAGGTCCTTCCTATCCACTCTATCCGGACCCTCATAATTTTATACACCTTAATTAAATCTCTCAGCCTCCTCTGTTCCAAAGAAAACAACCCCAGCCTATCCAATCTTTCCTCATAGTTAAAATTCTCCAGTCCTGGCAACATCCTCGTAAATCTCCTCTGCACCCCCGCTAGTGCAATCACATCTTTCCTGTAATGTAGTGACCAGAAGTGTATGCAATACTCTAGCTGTGGCCTAACTAGTGTTTTATACAGTTCAAGCATAACCTCCCTGCTCTTGTATTCTATGCCTCGGCTAATAAAGGCAAGCATTCCGTAGGCCTTCTTAACCACCTTATCGACCTGTCCTGCTACCTTCAGGGATCTGTGGACATGCACTCCAAAGTCCCTTTGTTCCTCTACACTACTCAGTGTCCTACCATTTAATGTGTATTCCCTTGCCTTGTTAACCCTCCCCAAATGCATTACCTCACACTTCTCTGGATTGAATTCCATTTGCCACTGTTCTGCCCACCTGACCAGTCCATTGATGTCTACGCCCAACTAACCTGCCAATCTCATTAGAAGACGCCTGAACTTAAAATGGGCGTAAATCAGTGTAAACAATTGGAGCCCAAGATAAACGTCCATGTATGTTTTCTTTGACTCTTAAAATTAATGGGAGTGAAATTGGGTGCCTTTGCGTCTCCCGTTAGCGCCTCCCGGGGGCGCAAATGGCTTGGCGACCGGGCGCGGCACTGACATTGACTCCTGCCATATTCAGTGGGAGTTTTGCGGCGGCGATATGGCGTTGCGCCCCAATCTCTTTCACCCGGAGATCGTGATGTCATCATCGTACGCATCGCCCCAGAACCGAAATTGACTTCCGTCCCCTGCAGCGGCGCCGGTCGAAAACAGCGACAGCTGCAGGAGGCGTGCATCGGGCGGGCGCTTCGGGGGCGACGATTAAAGGCGAAGTGGCCGAGGTAAGTAAAAAATAACCATCCCTTTCTTGTTGCAGTTTTTTCCGCAGGTTCCTGCCCGCGATCGATCAGCTCGGCACTCAGGCTGCCTGTGGGCAGGAAACAGACAGAAAAAAATTTAAAGCAGCTCTGTGGTGAAAAACTGCGGGACATTCGGGAAACCCGTTCTTCCGGGATTCCCAACCTCTAAGCAGCCCTCCTGCATGGAACTCGCCTCCGGGCAAAAATCCATATTTAAGAACCTGTAATCAAGGAAGCTTTTCAATTTTTAACGTGACTTAGGCCATAAAAATCCATTGAAAGAAACAGATGATACAGAGCAGGTCACAGTCAGGAAAAGTCAAACAAAAATTGCAATCAAACTCCAGACGAATTACTTTCTTTCCAGCGGCACCTGAAAATCTGGTCGCAATGTTGAGAGACCCTCTAACAAGCGGAATTGCGGGATACTCATGTTTGAGAGTCGGGGGCGTGGCCAGTGTCGTGAGCGGAGATTCGTACGATGTGATTGGGATTACAGAGACGTGGCTCCAGAACAATCAAGGCTGGGAACTGAACATCCAGGGGTATTCAACATTCAGAAAGGATAGAATAAAAGGAAAAGGGGGTGGGGTAGCATTGCTGGTTAAAGAGGAGATTAATGCAATAGCTAGGAAGGACATCAGCTTGGAGGATGTGGAATCAATATGGGTTGAGCTGCAGAACACCAAAGGGCAGAAAACGTTAGTGGGAGTTGTGTACAGACCTCCAAACAGCAGTAGTGAGGTGGGGGAGGGTATGAAACAGGAAATCAGAGGTGCGTGCAAAAAAGGCACGGCAGTTATCATGGGTGACTTTAATATGCATATAGATTGGGCTACTCAAACTGGAAGCAATACGGTGGAGGAGGATTTCCTGGAGTGTTTAAGGGATGGTTTCCTAAACCAATATGTTGAGGAACCAACTAGAGGGGAGGCCATCCTGGACTGGGTGTTGTGTAATGAGGAAGGACTAATCAGCAATCTTGTGGTACGAGGCCCCCTGGGGAAGAGTGACCATAGTATGGTGGAGTTCTACATTAGGATGGAGAAGGAAACAGTTAAGTCAGAGACCATGGTCCAGAACTTAAATAAGGGCAACTTTGAGGGTATGAGGCGTGAATTGGCGAGGTTAAATTGGCAAGCAATATTTAAGGGGCTATCAGTGGAAGGGCAATGGCAGACATTTAGAGATCGCATGGATGAACTACAACAATTGTACATCCCGGTCTGGCGTAAAAATAAAAAAGGGAAGGTGGCTCAACCATGGTTAACAAGGGAAATCAGGGATAGTATTAAAACCAAGGAAGTTGCATACAAATTGGCCAGAAGTAGCAGCAAACCCGGGGACTGGGAGAACTTCAAAACTCAGCAAAGGAGGACGAAGGGTTTGATTAGGGCAGGGAAAATAAAATATGAAAGGAAGCTTGCAGAGAACATTAAAATGGACAGCAAAAGCTTCTGTAAATATGTAAAAAGAAAGAGGTTAGTAAAAACAAACGTAGGTCCCCTGCAGTCGGAAACAGGGGAAGTCGTAATGGGGAACAAGGAAATGGCAGATCAATTGAACAAGTACTTTGGTTCGGTGTTTACTGTGGAGGACACACACAACCTGCCGGAAATAAAAGGGGTCAGAGGATCTGGTAAGAGGGAGGAGCTGAGGGAAATCCTTATTAGTCGGGAAAAGGTATTGGGAAAATTGATGGGACTGAAGGCTGAAAAATCCCCGGGGCCTGATGGTCTGCATCCCAGAGTACTTAAGGAGGTGGCCTTGGAAATAGTGGATGCATTGACGATCATTTTCCAACATTCCTTAGACTCTGGATCAGTTCCGATGGAGTGGAGGGTGGCCAATGTAACCCCTCTTTTTAAAAAAGGAGGGAGGGAGAAAGCAGGGAATTATAGACCGGTCAGCCTGACATCGGTTGTGGGTAAAATGCTGGAAGCAATTATTAAAGATGTCATAACAGACCATTTGGAAAGTGGCGACATGATAGGTCCAAGTCAGCATGGATTTGTGAAAGGGAAATCATGCTTGACAAATCTTCTGGAATTTTTTGAGGATGTTTCCAATAGGGTGGACAGGGGGGAACCAGTAGATGTGGTGTATTTGGACTTTCAGAAGGCCTTCGACAAGGTTCCACACAAGAGATTGGTGAGCAAAGTTAAAGCACATGGGATTGGGGGTAATGTGTTGACGTGGATTGAGAACTGGTTGGCACACAGGAAACAAAGAGTAGGAGTAAATGGGTACTTTTCAGAATGGCAGGCAGTGACCAGCGGGGTACCGCAGGGTTCGGTGCTGGGACCCCAGCTGTTTACATTATATATTAATGATTTGGACGAAGGGATTAAATGTAATATCTCCAAATTTGCGGATGACACTAAATTGGGAGGCAGTGTGAACAATGAGGAGGATGCTAGGAGGCTACAGAGTGACTTGGACAGGTTGGGTGAATGGGCAAATGTATGGCAGATGAAGTACAATGTGGATAAATGTGAGGTTATCCACTTTGGTGGTAAAAATAGAGAGGCGGACTATTACCTGAATGGTGGCAGATTAGGGAAAGGGGAGGTGCAACGAGACCTGGGCATCATGGTACATCAGTCATTGAAGGTGGGAATGCAAGTGCAGCAGGCAGTCAAGAAAGCAAACGGAATGATGGCCTTCATAGTAAGGGGATTTGAGTACAGGAGTAGGGAGGTGATGCTGCAGTTGTACAGGGCCTTGGTGAGGCCACACCTGGAGTATTGTGCGCAGTTTTGGTCTCCTAACTTAAGGAAGGACATTCTTGCTATTGAGGGAGTGCAGCGAAGGTTCACTAGATTGATTCCTGGGATGGCCGGACTGACATATCAAGAAAGATTGGGTCAACTGAACTTGTATCCTCTGGAGTTCAGAAGAATGAGGGGGGATCTTATAGAGACATTTAAAATCCTGACTGGTTTAGACAAATTAGATGCGGGAAGAATGTTCCCAATGGTAGGGAAAACTAGAACCAGGGGTCACAGTCTAAGGATTAAGGGAAAGCCATTTAGGACTGAGCTGAGGAGGAACTTCTTCACCCAGAGAGTGGTGAATCTATGGAATTCTCTTCCACAGAAGGTTGTTGAGGCCAGTTCGCTAAATATATTCAAAAGGGAGTTAGATATAACACTCACAACTAGGGGGATCAAGGGGTATGGCGAGAAAGCAGGAATGGGGTACTGAGGTAGCATGTTCAGCCATGAACGCATTGAATGGCGGTGCAGGCTCGAAGGACCGAATGGTCTACTCCTGTACCTATTTTCTATGTTTCTATGTTTCTATGTTCAGTCAGAGGGTTTGTTGGACGGACGGTCGTAAAAGATCGAGGAGACTCGGGCGTGTTGTGGTTGCAGCGTAACTCACTCACGCCCCAAATCCGCAATCTTTTAAGCCACGTAATTTGCGCCGAAGTTACAGATTTGTCTGCGGACAAATGCGGTGGAAACTCCAGGCTCTGATGTTCCAATCCAAACGATATAGCTTAAAAAAAAGGGGGATATTTCAGGGACGGGGCTCAAATTCAGAGAGACCCACCTCAACTCAGCAAGGGCACAGCTGTAAAAGGTATTTATAGAAAGAAAAATGACGGATATGTTGTTAAGTCAGGTAAGGGAAGAAAACTCATAGCATAATATTGATCCCAATACTGAGAATATCAACACAATGCAGGACAGCAGGGCACCGGCAGCGGAAACTCGCGGAGATAACATGACACACAATAAAGTATGAGTAAAGCACACGTAAAATGCAGCGTGCTGGGCTGCTCACTGTCAACATAAAGACAGAGATAATGGAAAGAGATTCGGTAAAGAGCAGTAAAACCGAGCCCAGGTGTTGGATCAGTGAACACAGAGGGAGACGGGTGGGGGCCGGGCGAATGTGGATCTGCTCTCATTGTAAACACAATTCAAGAGAATACGATGTGTTGCTGAAATAACGAAATTATATGACAGGGTGTTTGGAAAGAGGCTTTTTAGAAAAGTGAGGCAGGGGAACGAGAAGACGAGAGGCTATGATTTAACATGCACAAGCCGCAAAGAAAAGCAAATGAAAGACTTGCATTTCTATAGCGCCTTTCATGACCTCAGATTGTCCCAAAGCGCTCTGCAGCCAATGAAGTACTTTTTGAAGTGTAGTCACTGTTGTAATGTGGGAAACGCGGCAGCCAATGTGTGCACAGCAAGCTCCCACAAACAGCAATGTGATAATGACCAGATCATCTGTTTTAGTGGTTTGAGTGATAAATATTGGCCAGGGCACTGGGAAGAACTCCTCTGCTCCTCTTCGAAATAGTGCCATGGGATCTTTTACGTCGCCCTGAAAGGACAGACAGGGTCTCAGTTTAACGCCTCATCCAAAAGACAGCTCCTCTGACAGTGCAGCACTTCCTCAGTACTGCACTGGAGTGTCAGCCTACATTAGCCATGCACTAAACATAGTGCGAGGAATAGTTTCCTCTTCCTTGGACTCAATGATCTGTAGAATCGACTGACCTCAGGTACAGTAAATATTTGGGCTAGTTTTACTAGCATGAACCATCATTTGCCAACCGTGCGTATCGGGAAAGGGCAATTCCTTAAAATGAATGGGCACAACATCATGGGCAACGTGCCTGGGATTTCCCACAAGGTACCCCGATGGGTGAGGCTCTTCAATGGTAAGGCAGTCGGCCCTATTGACTCGGTTAAAGTATTTGAAGGAGAGTAGGATCACTTTCTGATCCAGCAGACGGTCAGGGGTTATGGATTCGAGGCAGCAAAAGGTCAGAGCAGGTTCGAAAACGGGGTCTGAATAGCGAAGTGAGTTGTGTAGCCATGGCCTCCATTCATTCCCAGATTTGTGGCCTTTCACATCCTCGAGATGTCCCAAAGTGCTTCTCAGCCACTGAATTACTTTTGAAGCCTCACTCAACCACAACAATACTTCCCATCAGCTTGGAGTTGTATAAATTTGCCTCAGGATGTGGGCGACACTAGCCAGCAGTTTTTATTGCCCATCCCTAGTTGCTCTGAAGTCATTCAGAGTCAACCAGATAGTGTGGGACTGGAGTCACGTGTAGGCCTGACCCGGTAGGAGGGTTTCTTTCCCTGAAGGACATTACAGTGATTTAGGAATAGGGATCAAGAGAGGAGGGATGGAGAGTTAGAAAACTCCAGCTGCCATGATTATTTATTTCTTTAAGAAAAATAGCTTCTGAATTTCCCTCAAGTAAAATAACTTGTCTTTCCTACTGAGATTTGAACAGAACAAGCAGGCAATGTCCTTGTAGTAGCGAACCTGAGTGTCAGGGCTATAAAGATGTCATCATATATGGTAAAGAATCCTTTTTTTCTGTGAGTTGAATAAGGCTGGAAAATACAGAAAGTGATAGCTTTCCATACCATGGGTGAGAGTGGCACTGTGACTAACGAGCCTGCTTACCAGTGAATTACATCTCCAAGAGTCTTGAAGTGCTGCCAGGAATTTGACAGGAATGTTTCCAAAAAAACTACTGGATCCACTTAAAACAAACTGCCCTCTCTAGAGAGGACAATTTGTCACACTTTTAATGAGGCTTAGTTTATGAAAACAGAAAAATGAATCACGCAGTATAATTTAAATGAAAGCTTCACCCTTATGACTGGAAAACACAGAGTTATCCGTGTGAGGCACACAGGACCAGAAAGGAGAGGTTCTTCCCAGGAGACAGTCTAAAAGAGAATTTGTTTAATGTCCCGGCCCGTTATTTATATTGTGATTTCACCCATGTCAGGATTCATTTACTTCTGGCATTGGCTCCTGCTTTGGGATTGGCTATTCAGTGTGGGTGGACAGAGATTGGAGATCATTCTCAGCTCACCTACAAAGTGAAGGAAGGTTAAGGAAGGAAAACAGGAGGCTTTGAGGTGATATAACTGAAACTTTGAAGTTTTCAAGGAAATTCACAAAGTTGATTCAGGGAACATGGACGCTGTGGCAAAGGATTCAAATACCAGAGACACAAATGAAAAATGGGTAGTTAGGCATAAGGGGACGGCTTTCTGCATAAAGATGTGGGCCGGAATTTTGCCAGTGCTCAGTGGATGGGATGGGTGGCGGGTCAGCTGTTAAATTTAAAATGATTCACAGCGGGTTGGGAACCTGCTATCAAAACGCATACACTGGACTTTCCCGATGTCGGATCTGCCAGCGCTAAGCAGACCCAACACGCAGCAATTAAGGGAGGCAATTAAAATCATTAGTGGCTTGTTTACAGCCACTTATCCATGTTTTTTTCCCCAGCTTTTTGGATTTGACAGGTCGCCCACCGGTTTCCCGCTGTGCCTAGACCTCGTCTGTGAAGCTGAGGCAGGAGGTCAGTGGCCATTGAATCAGCTAATGAGTTGACAGCTTCAAATGTACAGTAAAAGCTCCCACCTTACAGAGATATCTTCCCTCAGCCACAAGCTCTTCCTCCCTGCATTTCCACAACAGATTCACCATGCTGCAAGTCTTTACATAAGTCTTCCTTCCAGTCTGACCTCATTACCTCTCTCACCATTGACAGATCGCTTCTGCCAGCCCTACTTCACCTGCCATCTATTCCATCAGCATGGGTGCACTTTATACTCTCTCACCTTGGTCCTCATAATCGCACCACGATCAGCCCCAACACCAGCAGCACCAGGCACACCAGCAGCACCAACAACAACACCAACCTTCTCTGCAATCACCTGATGCTTCACAGGACAGAGGGCATCAACACCCGACCACATTGCTACCTGGGAGGCCAGGGATGGCCTCACCATGGCCATATTTACTTCAGTTGACGCTGTACACCCTGGCTGCCACATGATGCGCCAGGTTGACACCACCCCACACCAACACCATAAAGCATCCCTACAATGCCCAAGCCATTCCTTTCACACTCATCACCATTGTGGGGGGTATCGTTATGCCTCCCCATTCACTGCAACTCACTAAGCCACTTCCAAAAGTGCACACAAATCTGTCCAAGAACGCAAAGTGTTGAAAATAAAGATTTCAATGTTTGACAGCACAGTAACAGAAACTTTACATGAACATTGCATAAAGCACCCAAGTGCCTACCCTTGTGTGGTGTTAGTTGGTATGATTGGACTAGGATGAGGGTGAGTGTGAGTGGTGGCTAGTGAGATGGGGATGTGGTAATGTAGATAGAGGGGGATGGGTGGAGGTGCAAGGTAAGTTGGTGTAAGTAAGGATGTGCAGGAGTAGGGTAGGGAAGGCAGAGGGATGGGGATGTGATGAGAGGCACAGCAGGATGAGGTTGAGTGTGGCTTTGTACTAACATTTCGTGATCTACTGAGATCATTGAAAGGTTTGCGCCACTGCAGCCTGGTCCTCCTGACGCCATCCCTGCTTGTGTCCTCCTGTGCAATGTGCAACCAGGCTGTGTTGGTCTCCTGGGGAAGTCTCTTCCACCCATGGGAAGGGAAAAGGACCTCCCTGAGTGCTGTGACTCCCTCCATAAGCATATGGAGGGAGTCATGGGAGAGCCTGGGTGCAGCCCTGCACCTCTGTGCAGTGTTTGTCAGTGTTTGCAGCACCTCAATGCTGTAGAACACTGACAGCACAAATGTCAAAATCAATTTGGGCATGGTCCCTTTAAGGAAACCAGCTGATGATGCATCATCAAATGACATCACCAGACCCGCTTCCTCTAATTGGCCGGGAAACATGCTGGGCGGGGCTTAACAAGCCCAATCAGGGGAAAGTCATGTCAGAGGCCGGGATGGAGACAGCAGTGGGGTCGGGACCCGCCACCGATGGCGCCCGCCACAGACCCGCCGAGGTTCGTCAAATCGCGGCCGTGGATTTACCAGGAAGGACACTGAAGCATAAAGGGTTCAAGAGACAATTGGATGTGTTTCTAGAAAGAGAAGAGATTGAGGGATATGGGAGAAAGATTGTAAGTTACAGACACTGAATGTATTTATAAAGGATTCCTCTATTTGGTATTTTCAGCGTGTTTATTATTACACTGTGACACGAGTGAAACCAAACAAGGGAAATCTTCACAACTAGATTTCAATGTCGTTAACGCGTAGTGTCAGGATGTTTTATTATGTTAAAGGCGCTATATAAATAAAAGCTGCTGTTGTAGTGAGCAGAGGAATTTGTACCCCATGACGAGAAGATGCAGTTAATCTTTGGACAGCCATGTTGGAAGGAAAGATCTTGCATTTATATAGCATCTTATCACATCCTTAAAATGTTACAAAGCCTGGAACAAGTCATGAATTATTTATTGTTATATAGACAGCAGATTAGCCAAGTTACATACAGCAAAATCCACAATTTGCATATGAAAAAGGCAAGCGTTTGTCTCAGTGGCTGTCCTCTTGATTCTAAGTCAGAAGTTGTGGGTTCAATCCCCACTGCAGGAGTTAGTCACATCATTTAGTGCAGTACTGAGAGTGTGCTGGATTGCTGAAGGTGTCTTCTGGATGAGACGTTAAACTGAGGCCCCTTCTCCCTGTTCAGGTAGAAGTAAAGATCTCATGGCCGTGATTTCGGCTACCTCGGCGGATCCAGTGCGGCCGGGATCGGTGGTGGGGTGTGACCCCACTACTGGCTCCATCCCACTCTTTGAAATTAATTTTACGACGATTGGGCTTGTTAAGCCCGCCCAGCGCGTTTGCTGGCCAGTTGAAGGAAGCGGGTCTGATGATGTCATTTGATGATGTGTCATCAGCCGGTTTCCTTAAAGGGGCCATGTCCATATTGATTTTGACATTTGTGCTGTCAGTGTCCTACAGCATTGAGATGCTGCAAACTCTGACAAGCACTGCACAGAGGTGCAGGGCTGCATCCAGGCTCTCCCATGACTCAGGGAGTCACAGCAGGCAGGGAGGTCCTCTTCCCTTCCCAAGGGCAGAAGACACCTTCCCAGGACACCAACGCAGCCTGGTTACACATTGCACAGGAGGACACAAGCAGGGATGTGGTCAGGAGGACCAGGCTGCAGTGGTGCAAACATTTCAATGAGCTCAGTAGATCACAAAACGTTACTGCCAAGCCACACTCAACCTCATCCTGCTGTGCCTCTCATCACATCCCCATTACTCTGCCTTCCCTACCTTACTCCTGCACATCCTTACTCACACCAACTTACCTTGCACCTCCACCCATCCCTCTCTATCTACATTATCACTTCCCCATCTCACTAGCCACCCCTCACACTCACCCTCATCCTAGTCAAATCATACCAACTAACAACACACAAGGGTAGGCACTTGGGTGTTTTAGCTAATGTTCATGTGAAGTTTCTGTTAATATGGTGTCAAACATTGAAATCTTTATTTTTAACATTTTGCATTCTTGGACAGATTTGTGTGCACCTTTGGAAGTGGCTTAGTGAGTTGCAGTGAATGGTGACGCATAACGGTACTCCCTGCAATGGTGATGTGTGAAAGGAATGGCTTGGACATTCTAGGGATGCTTTATGGTGATGGTGTGGGGTGGTGCCAACCTGGCACATCATGTGGCAGCCAGGATGTACAGCTTCAAGTGAAGTAAATCTGGCCATGGTGAGGCCATCCCTGGCGTCCCGGGCAGCAATGTGGTCAGGTGCTGATGCCCTGTGTCCTGTGCAGCACCAGCTGATTGCGGGGATGGTTGGTTTTGTTGTTGGTGCTGCTGGTGTGCCTGGTGATGCTGGTGTGGTGCTGATTGTGGTCAGATTCTGAGGACCAAGGTGAAATTTTTTCAAGGGCACCGATGCTGATGGAATAGATGGCAGTTGAGGTTGAGATGATAGAAGCGATCTGTCAATTGTGAGAGAGGTTGTTCCAATGTGGTGACACTGGATAGAGAGTTTGCTCCAAACACTTGCAAGCTGCAAAAAGCTCAATCTGTCTTCCAAATACAGTCAGCAACAGCTTCTAACCTTGGAAAGTGAAGAGCTATGAAATGGAAGCTTTTATAGACCATTTGCAGCTGTCAAGTTAAGAAATCATCACATGCTTACCTGACTTGATCCTCGAGCAACGGGAAAGCCGTTGGCGAACTCTTAGGGGAAAAATTCGGTTGATTATCGCCTCCCGTTTGCACCCTAAGACGCTAATGAGGCGCAAAGTAACTAGCGCCCGGGCGCGGCGATGTTTGCGCCGCTCGCGAAATTGACCAGAGTTTTTGCGGCGGCGCTAAACACTACCGCCACGATCTCCTGCGCCCGCAGATCGTGACGTCAGTCGAGCGTGCAACGCCCTGGTAGCGCCCAGGACTGGACATTGAGTGGCGCCCCCTACCTTACCGCCTGCCGTTAGGTAGAGGGGAATGTTTTGCAGTCGGGAAGGGGTTGGGGGAGCGTTATTTAAAGGCGGCCTCTTCCTGCCTTTTTTTGTCGGAGACATTGTTGCACCACGCATTCTGAGAGAGAGAGAGAGATTCTGAGAGAGAGAGAGAGAGAGAGAGATTCTGAGAGAGAGAGAGAGAGATTCTGAGAGAGAGAGAGAGAGAGATTCTGAGAGAGAGAGTGAGAGATTCTGAGAGAGAGAGAGAGAGAGATAGAGATTCTGAGAGAGAGAGAGAGAGACTTCTGGAGAGATTCAATGCTGTGTGACGGAGTTTTGGGTACTGAGCAGCACTTTGCAGGTTTTTTTTTATTTGACCTTCCTTGCATTGATTTAGAACAGTCTATGGGGGCTGCACTGAATCGGGGCATCGTCCTGCACCTGCAGAATCGGAGGCAACAGAGACGCAGAGAGAGAGTGGCAAACAAGGCCAGAGGGAGGAGGCCAACAGGCCTCTGCACAGGAGACCTTACCCTCCCAGGGTATTCCGGGAACAATTCTGCTACATTCATTTGTCTGAGGAGCAGTGTTTCCACAGGCTGCGCTTCAGCAAGGAGGTGGTCACTGAGCTCTGCCACCTCCTGCAACCAGATCTGCAGCCTCAACTGAGGACCAGGACGTCTCTGTCGGTGGCAGTGAAGGTCACAGTTGCTCTGAATTTTTATGCCACCGGCTCCTTTCAAGCAGCTACTGGGGACATCGCCAATATCTCCCAGTTTGCGGTCCATTGCTGTATCCGGGAGGTGACAAATGCCCTCTATAAAAGGAGACGCCAGTACATCTCTTTCCCCATGACCGGGCCAAACAGCATGAACGCGCATGTGGCTTTGCGAGGATAGCGGGCTTCCCCATGGTGCAGGGTGCCATTGACTGCACGCATGTGGCATTGCGGGCACCGCATGAAAATGCAGAGGTTTTCCGAAACTGCAAGGGCTACCACTCCTTAAATGTGCAGTTGATCTGTGACTACAGACAACTGATACTCGCCGTCAATGCCCGCTATCCTGGCAGCAGCCACGATGCTTTCATCCTGTGCCAGACTGGTGTGCCAGAGCTTTTCCAGGCAGCGCATCAGCCAAGTGGTTGGCTCCTCGGGGACAAGGGTTATCCACTCTACACCTGGCTGATGACACCGCTCCGTAACCCCAACACCCCTGCTGAGCTGCGGTATAATGAGAGCCATATCGCCACCAGGAACATCGTTGAGCAGACGATCGGCGTGCTCAAGCAACGGTTCTGCTGTCTGGACCACTCAGGAGGAACCCTGCAGTACTCTCCTGAGCGAGTCTCCCTCTTCATAGTGTGTGCTGCATGCTTCATAACCTGGCAATCCTCAGGACCCAGCCAATGCCACCAGGCCTTGGAGCACCACTGGAGGAGGAGGAGGAAGGAGGAGGAGGAAGAGGAGGAGGAGGATGAGGAGGATGATCAGCAGCAGCACCAAGGCGGGAGGGAGGCCCACAATGTTGCCACTGCAAGGGCCGTCCGTCAACGGCTGATAACAAGCCGCTTCTAGGCCCCTACTCAGAAGATAGCTTCTGGCATGGAGAACAACATCATGGAGAGCAACCCGCAACCCCTATAGCCGGCCAAAGCTGCAATGATTCCAAAGGCCAAACATGTAAGTTTTGAATACAACAACTTTTTTATTTAACAAACTCTGTGTATGTCATTTATTCAGTACAAACTAATAGAAACAAACACAACAAATCATGAATTAACAGAACTGGTTCTCACAAGCTGGAGAAAAACACCAAAACAGTAAACAAATGTAATCAGACGAACCTCGACCTTTACCACAAACATTCCCACCATTTATTTAGACCTCCTACTGTTTGCCCTTCGAGGGTGATCTCCATCCCCTGCGCACTTCCCCCCTTCCCACCCTACTGCTCCTCTGTAATGGGGCCCCAGTGGCTGCAGCAAGGCTGGTGGAAGGCTGCTGAATGTCAGAACCTGAGACTACAGATGCCTTTGCAGGACGCCCTCAACCACCTCTGGGCCTCGAGGGCCCGGCTGCAGACTGCACCAACTTTGCATGGGCGGCTGCAGTCTGGGCTGGCTGTGTTGCAGGCGGTGGCAAGTGCAATGGGGAAGTGACAGTGGTGGGAGCAGAAATGCTGTCATCATGAGAGTGGACAGCACCTTCCTGCTTGACCGACACACTGGCACTCCCACGGGGCAGTACCTCAGCATCCGGAGCAATCTGCTGGAGCACAGATTGCTGGCCTGCTGCGGCACCGTAAGAGCCCCAGGGCAATGTGGCCGACCCAGCGACGATGGCAGCAGTCAGTGCTTGCGTTACATCAATCTGAGACTGCATGAGACCAGTCTGAGATTGGATCACGGCAGCCAGTGACTGAATTGCAGCACTAAGCCGTTGCGTTGCGTCGGCCTGTGCTCCAGCGGAGTGCTTCGCACTCCTTGCCAGTCCATCAATGCATTCGGGCACCCTTCCCACTGTACCCATGAGCTGAGTGTGCATGGTCACCGCCTGGGTGTTCATTTCAGCGATGAGTCGCTCCTCCTCTGCGTCCAGTGCAGCAGGACTCGCTGGCCTACTCGCCCTCTGGGGAGAAGGCCTCCGAACTTCCCTACCCCCATCGCGTTGCTGCAGCCCGCTGGGTCCCGGAGCTTCACCCTCATCAGACCCTTCCCCCCTGCTCCCCTCCAGGGAAGACGTGGTCCCAGTGTGGACATGGGCTTCCTCAGGAGAGGGTGGCGCTGTGGCTCCGGCTTCCTCTTCCTCCTCGCCTGGGCTGTCGCTGCCACTGGTTGGTTGAGGGCCAGGCTGCTCTGCTGGTGGTTCACTATCTGAAAGCAGTGAGGTACAAGAGTGGCTTTAGCGTGAGGACAGGGGGGCAGTAAGGGAGCAAGGACTGGAGACATTTAGTAAGTTGGATTGAAAGTGTAAAAGGCTGGTGGTGTGAGGGGCAAGTGGAATGAGAGAGGAGAGAAAGCTGATGAACTTACCATTGCTGTTCCCAAGGGGGTCGACGTCTCCAGCGGCCATGGCACCTATCACCTGGCTGGCAACGATCCTGTGCATGCGCGCCTCCAAATCGCTGAGGGTGTGTAGGTCAGCCGGTCCTCCACCCGTCCGTTGCTGCTGGCGCCTGTTGTGAGATAGCTTGGCCTGCAAGAAAAAGGACGTCGTCTGAGTGAATGTGCAGCCATGTGCTTGCCTGATGTGCCTCCCATAGTTGAATAGCCCTTAATGTATGCAAGGTGTGGAATGTGTTTTATGAGATGGCCATAGGTGCTAGTGACCATAATTCTGTTAGATTTAAGGTAGTTATGGAAAAGGACAAGGATAGACCAGGAATAAAAATTCTAAATTGGGGAAAAGCAAATTTTGCTCAGCTCAGAGGGGATTTAGCCATAGTGGACTGGAAACAGCTACTTGAAGGTAAATCAGTGTCAGAGCAGTGGGAGGCATTCAAGGAGGCGATCTGGAGGGTTCAGACCAAATATGTGCCATTAAAGAACATAAGAACATAAGAAATAGGAGCAGGAGTAGGCCAATCGGCCCCTCGAGCCTGCTCCGCCATTCAATAAGATCATGGCTGATCTGATCCTAACCTCAAAACTAAAGAACACAAGAAGTAGGAGCAGGACCCGGCCACTCAGCCCCTGGGCCCGCTCCGCCACCCACAGGGCCTTGACCGATCCGAACTCAGCCTCATGTCCAATTTCCTGCCCGCTCCCCGTAACCCCTAATTCCCTTTACTTCTAGGAAACTGTCTATTTCTGTTTTAAATTTATTTAATGATGTAGCTTCCACAGCTTCCTGGGGCAGCAAATTCCACAGACCTACTACCCTCTGAGTGAAGAAGTTTCTCCTCATCTCAGTTTTGAAAGAGCAGCCCCTTATTCTAAGATTATGCCCCCTAGTTCTAGTTTCACCCATCCTTGGGAACATCCTTACCGCAACCACCCGATCAAGCCCCTTCACAATCTTATATGTTTCAATAAGATCGCCTCTCATTCTTCTGAACTCCAATGAGTAGAGTCCCAATCTACTCAACCTCTCCTCATATGTCCACCCCCTCATCCCCGGGATTAACCGAGTGAACCTTCTTTGTACTGCCTCGAGAGCAAGTATGTCTTTTCTTAAGTATGGACACCAAAACTGTATGCAGTATTCCAGGTGCGGTCTCACCAATACCTTATATAACTGCAGCAATACCTCCCTGTTTTTATAATCTATCCCCCTAGCAATAAAAGCCAACATTCCGTTGGCCTTCTTGATCACCTGCTGCACCTGCATACTAACTTTTTGATTTTCTTGCACTAGGACCCCCAGATCCCTTTGTACTGCAGTACTTTCCAGTTTCTCGCCATTAGGATAATAACTTGCTCTCTGATTTTTCCTGCCAAAGTGCATAACCTCACATTTTCCAATATTGTATTGCATCTGCCAAATCTCCGCCCACTCACCCAGCCTGTCTATATCCCCTTGTAGGTTTTTAATGTCCTCCTCACTTTCGACTTTCCCTCCCATCTTTGTATCATCTGCAAACTTTGATATGTTACACTCGGTCCCCTCCTCCAAATCGTTAATATAGATTGTAAAGAGTTGGGGACCCAGCACCGACCCCTGCGGAACACCACTGGCTACTGGTTGCCAGTCCGAGAATGAACCATTGGTTCGAACCAAAGGTGGGACGAACAAATCTAGAGCCCCCTGGATGTCGAGGGACATACAGGGTAGGATAAAGAAAAAAGGGAGGCGTATGACAGATAACGAGGGCTAAATACTCCAGAATCTTTAGAAGAGTACAGAAAGTGCAGGGGTGCAATTAAAAAGGATATTAGGAAAGCAAAGAGAGAGCATGAAAAATTCTTGGCAAGTAAAATCAAGGAAAACCCAAAGATGTTTTATAAATATATCAAGAGTAAGAGGATAACTAAAGAAAGGGTAGGGCCTATTGGAGATCATGAGGGTAATCTGTGTGTGGAGGCGGGAGACGTTGGTAGGGTTCTTAATGAATACTTTGCGTCTGTTTTCACAAAGGAGAGGGGCGAAGCAGACATTGCTATCAGGGAGGAGGAGTGTGAAATATTAGATGAAATAAACATAGTGAGAGAGGAAGTATGAAGGGGTTTAGTAGCTTTAAAAGTGGATAAATTACCAGGCCCGGATGAAATGTATCCCAGGCTGTTAAGCGAAGCAAAAGAGGAAATAGCAGAGGCCCTGACCATCATTTTCCAATCCTCTCTGGCTTCAGGTGTGGTGCCGGAGGACTGGAGGACTGCTAACGTGGTCCGCTTGTTTAAAAAGGGAGAAAAGAATAGACCGAGTAAATCCAGGCCAGTCAGCCTAACCTTGGTGGTGGGAAAATTATTGGAAAGAATTCTGAAGGACAGGATAAATCTTCATTTAGAAAGACACGGATTAATCAAGGATAGTCAGCACGGATTTGTTAAGGGAAGGTCGTGTCTGACAAACTTGATTGCATTTTTTGAGGAGGTAACAAGGAGGGTAGATGAGGGTAGTGCATTTGATGTAGTGCATATGGACTTTAGCAAGGCTTTTGATAAGTTTCCACATGGCAGACTGGTCATGAAGTTAAAAGCCCATGGGATCCAGGGCAAAGTGTCAAGTTGGATTCAAAACTGGCTCGGAGACAGGAAGCAGAGGGTAATGGTTGATGGGTGTTTTTGTGACTGGAAGGCTGTTACCAGTGGGGTTCTGCAGGGCTCAGTACTAGGTCCCTTGCTTTTTGTCGAATATATCAATGATCTAGACTTGAATATAGGGGGTATGATTAAGAAGTTTGCAGATGATACTAAAATCGGCTGTGTGGTTGATACTGAAGAAGGAAGCTGTAGACTGCAAGAAGATATCAATAAATTGGTCAGGTGGGCAGAACAGTGGCAAATGGAATTCAATCCAGAGAAGTGTGAGGTAATGCATTTGGGGAGGGCTAACAAGGAAAGGGAATACACATTAAATGGTAGGACACTGAGTAGTGTAGAGGAACAAGGGGACCTTGGAGTGCATGCCCACAGATCCCTGATGGTAGCAGGCCAGGTAGATAAGGTGGTTAAGAAGGCATATGGAATGCTTGCCTTTATTAGCCGTGGCATAGAATACAAGAGCAGGGGGGTTATGCTTCAACTGTATAAAACACTAGTTAGGCCTCAGCTGGAGTATTGCGTGCAGTTCTGGTCACCACATTACAGGAAAGATGTGATTGCACTAGAGAGGGTACAGAGGAGATTTATAAGGATGTTGCCGGGAGTAGAGAATCTTAGCTATGAGGAAAGACTGGACAGGCTGGGTTTGTTTTCCTTGGAACAGAGGAGGCTGAGGGGAGACCTTATTGAGGTGTATAAAATTATGAGGGGCCTAGATAAAGTGGATAGAAAGGACCTATTTCCCTTAGCAGAGGGGTC
Source organism: Squalus acanthias (assembly GCA_030390025.1). NCBI lineage: Eukaryota > Metazoa > Chordata > Chondrichthyes > Squaliformes > Squalidae > Squalus > Squalus acanthias. Next base: position 29,183,602 of record CM059445.1, read on the forward strand.
AAAAACCAGGGGGCACAGATCTAAAGTAATTGGTGGAAGGTTTAGAGGGGATTTGAGGGGAAATTTCTTCACCCAGAGGGTTGTGGGGGTCTGGAACTCACTGCCTGAAAGGGTGGTAGAGGCAGAAACCCTAACCACATTTAAAAAGTACTTGGATGTGCACTTGGGATGCTGTAACCTGCAGGGCTACGGGCCAAGAGCTGGGAAGTGGGATTAGGCTTGGATAGCTCTTTGTTGGCCGGCATGGGCCGAAATGGCCTCCTTCCATGCTGTAACTTTCTATGATTCTATGATTCTATGATAGGTCTTGGATGAGTGTAGTCCATTTGGGATTTTTAAACCCTCTGGGCACAGAGTGAAGTTGTGATAGAGGGATGTAGAGGTATTGAAAAGCAGCCAATCACCCTGACCACCCCAGTGAGGTCATTGAACTTCTTCCGACATTTGGTGTGGGTCCTGGGCACCATGCTCCAGGAGGAGACGTGCTGAGCCACCTCCCTCCACACTCTTCTATAATCACGTGGCAATGGCCTCCTGCCACTCTGTGGGTAGAGTACTGATCTTCAGCGCTCTACTGCGCCAACCAGAGCCACCAAGGCCCGGTCGCTGAAGCACTGAGCTTGTTCCCTGGGCCTCTCCATTCTTTTTTGCAGCAGAGTTCAAGTTGAGGTCTGTCCAGGCCGAGATTCAAGGCTGCAATGAGCAGGGTGTGGCTGGAGAGCAAGATCGACCCTCCCCTTTAAGAACTGGTCGGCACCAGTGTGTCTGTGTTCCATTGCTAACTGACATCACCTGAGCTTCGCCAGCGCTCTGAGGTAGCGCCTCGCTCCTCGGCGTTAGCGCCTTAAGAGAGGTGTGTAGCGCCTGATTTAGTGCTCAAATCACCTCCAGGGGCGATAGAAGCCAAGTTTGCAGTCGGAGGCAATAATTGGCGCCAGGCGCTAAATTTTGTGCCCGGCCGATAATTGCACCCCAAACAGGGCGATACCGAATTTCTCCCCCTTAAAATCTAAAGGTGAGATGAAAATACTATTTAATTACCTCTTAATGATTTAAATTGCCTCCCCCGCCGCTTGGTGTCGGGTCTGTTCAGTGATGACAGACCCAACATCTGGGAGACTAGCATAGAGGCGGCCACCCGAACTGCCACCAAATGCGTCCGCTGACCCCCGAAAAATTCCCCCCATGGCATGATTTGAAGACGGGCAGGGGAGTTCTGCTGGTATCCTGGCCAACATTCCTCCCTCAACCAACATCACCAAAAACAGATTATCTCGATGCTGTTTCTGGGACTATGCTGTACGCAAATGTGTTTGCCTACATAACCACAATGACCACACTTCAAAAGTACTCCACTCTCTATAAATTGTCATTCAGTTCTGGATGAGCAGAAATTTTCTCCAACTAAATATGGGGAAAACTGAAGCCATTGTCTTCAGTCCCCGCCACAGACTCCGTTCCCTCGCTACCGACTCCATCCCTCTCCCTGGCAACTGTCTGAGGCTGAACCAGATCGTTTGCAACCTTGGTGCCATATTTGACCCAAGATGAGCTTACAACCACATAACCGCACCATCACCAAGACCACCTATTTCCACCTCCGTAACATCGTCCGTCTCCGCCTCAGCCTCAGGTCATCTGCTGCTGAAACCCTCATCCATGCCGTTGTTACCTCTAGACTCGACTATTCCAATGCACTCCTGGCTGGCCTCCCACATTCCACCCTACGTAAACATGAGCTCATCCAAAACTGAACTGCCCATGTCCGAACTCACACCAAGTCCTGTTCACCCATCACCCCTGTGCTCGCTGACCTACATTGGCTCCCGGTTAAGCAATGCCTTGATTTTAAAATTCTCATCCTTGTTCTCAAGTCTCGCTATGGCCTCACCCCTCCCTATCTCTGTAACCTCCTCCAGCCCCACAAACCTCCAAAATCTCTGCGCTCCTCCAATTCTGGCCTCTTGCACATCCCCTATTTTAATCGCTCCACCATCAGCTGCCAAGGCCCTAAGCTCTGGAATTCCCTCCCTAAACCTCTCCGCCTCTCTATATCTCTCTCCTCCTTTAAGGCACCCCTTAAAACCTACATCTTTGACCAAGCTTTTGGTCATCTGTCCTCATATCTCCTTATGTGTCTCTGTTAAATCTTGTTTGATAATGCTCCTATGAAACGCCTTGGGACGTTTTACTATGTTAAAGGTGCTATACAAATGCAAGTTGTTGTTGATGTACTTCATTGGCTGTGAGGTGTTTTGGGATGTCCTGAGGATGTGAAAGGCACTATATAAATGCATGATCTTTATTTTTGTATGAGGACAATCTAGTTCTCCCCATCCAACAACGGTGTAAACTCATATAACATTTACCCACCTCTAACCACGCAATCTCCCGGGAGAAGTAAAAAAGCATTAAAAAGGTGGCAAATTGAGGAAAATCTCTGGAAAATTTCTTTCCAAACCTCTATCCAGTTCAAACAATCTATTGAACCAGACTAATCCAATCTCTTGTCATTCAAGAAACATCAATTATATCCCCTCTGTTTCTGTTTCTCTAAAGCTCTTGTCCCTAACTCTTGAAGACTGATCCTCCTAACTAAGAGCTCTAATGCTAGGTATCATCCTCTCTCTCTCCTCCTTGAAGATGCTCCTTAAAACTTACCTCTTTGACTAAACTTTTGGTCATCTTCATCAATGCTGGTGACCAAAACTGGACCCAGTACTCCAAGGGCAGATGTAGCAGAAAGCAGGATGAATGAATCTGTTTTTGTTGGTGTTTGCTGAGAGTGGAATGTTAGCCAGGAGACTGGGCGAGCTTATTTCTTCAAACAATGGGATCGTTATATCCAACTGGCCAGGGCTTCATTTAAAAAGCAGTATTTCTGATAAAGAAGCACGAGCTCAGTACTGCACTGAACCACAGGCTAGATTCTGTACTGAAGTCCTCATACAGAAAGACTTGGGTTTAAAGCTGAAACCTTCTGACACAGAAACAAGAGTGCTGCCAACTGAGGCAATTGACACTTAATTAATAGCCTTTTCCTGTTGCTTGAAGTTATTATGTTCTTATGTTCTATAAGAGCCTTAGGGGGAAAAATTCGGTTGGTTTGCACCTCCCGTTAGTGCCTTAAGAGGGCGCTAATGGGGCGTTAAGCAACTAGCGCCCGGGCGCGGCGATGTTTGCGCCGCTCGTGAAATTGACCAGACATTTTGCGGCGGTGCTAAACACTACCGCCACGATCTCCTGCGCCTGCAGATCGTGACGTCAGTCAAGCATGCAACGCCCCGGTAGCGCTCCGGACCAGATATTGAGTGGCGCCCCTGCCTTACCGCCTGCCGCTAGCAACGACAGGTTGAGGGGAGCGTTTTGCAGTTGGGAAAGGACTGGGGGAGCACTATTTAAAGGCGACCGCTTCCTGCCTTTTCTTGTCGGCGACATTTTTGCACCACGCATTCTGAGTGAGAGAGAGAGACTTCTGGAGATATTCAACGCTGTGTGAAGGAGTTTTGGGTACTGAGCAGCACTTTGCAGGTTCATTTTGATTTGATCTTCCTTGCATCAATTTAGAAGAGACTTTGGGGGCTGCACTCTGAGCTCTTTCCCTGGGTCTCTCCATTGTTCTTTCCAGCAGATTTGATGTACAGGTCTCTCCAGGCCGAGATTCAAGGCTGCAATGAGCAGGGTGTGGATGGAGAGCAAAATCTACCCTCCCCTTTAAGAACTGGCTGGCACCAGTGTGTCTGTGTTTCATTGCTGACTGACATCACATGAGCTTCACCAGCGCTCTGAGGTAGCGCCTCGCTCCTAGGCCTTTGCGCCTTAAGACAGGTGTGCAGCGCCTGATTTAGCGCTCCAATCACCTCCAGGGGCGATAGAAGTCAAGTTTGCAGTCAGAGGCGATAATTAGCGCCAGGCGCTAAACTTTGCGCCCGGCCGATAATTGCACCCCAAACAGGGCGATACCAAATTTCTCCCCCTTAGTCACTGGGGTAGTTAGGGGATTATATTTAGATATCTGAGATCCAATTGCCAACTTGAAGTGCCCCACTCTACTATAGGCATGGCAGTGTCATTAATTTAGGAGGTGAGACTAACATAGAACCAGTGAAAAGGCTAAACATTTAAGTTCATAGTAAATCTATTATGGATTAATCATTTTCAGCATGCATTTCAAAGGGACAAGATGTTTTTGCCTGGATTTTCAATGGAGTGTTGTCCTTACAAGAGGTGGCACCATGGGTCTTTTTCCCCACTTGATGCCACTGGCATTGAACCTGCCATAGTTTCTGGCATCAGTGACATTTGCACAATTCTAGCGGGTTTCATGTGTTGGCAATGCCTCTCATTGGGAGCCCACCCGATTGAGGTCCGGAAATAGTGCAGCACCACAAGTTTGGACAGGTTTGACTACCAATTGCAGACAAACACCATTATAAAGGCTTCACTGCTGTCCTTGGGACCATTAAGCCTACTTTCCTCCAGATCAGTGGCAATGCAGTGCCTGTAACCCGTGCTGGTGCCGTGTCAGGATGGCATTCAGATAATGGTGCTGTCTCTCGGGATAGTACTGCATGTGTGTCCTTCCACTGCCACCCCACCTGATGCCTGGGCATGTGGCACAAAGGAGGCAGAGTCAGGCTGCACATGCGGCAGCTCAAGCTGGTCGCAGGTCCATCTCAACGCTTAGCTGCTGTGGGACAATGATCACCATCGTTCCGAGATGTTCCTCTTGACATGCCGCATTCATCCCCTTCACATACTTCTACAACTCAAGTAGCATCCAGGTTAGGGTTAAGAGTCTTATTTCATTCACTGGCCCCAAGGGTAAGCACCGTAGTAATTCGCACTAGGTATACACAAAGTGTGGTGTGGTAACAAAATCGCCGTGCCTGTAAAGGTGTGCGCGCAGACTTTGTTTTGGAAAGATGTGAAAGTTGCTTTCATTGGTCACATGAATGGAAGCTGTGTGATTCGTGGAGCACAGAGAAGATTCTGTAGATGATGGCATCTCCATAGGAAAGGGGGAATATGTCGACAAGAGAACTAGCATATGATGTAAGAAAACTACTAGGCACTTGGTCTAAGCGTTAAACAAAGCTTTAATCAACTGTTTTTCAACATGGAGATCTAGTTGTGTCCTTTACTAGTTCCTGTTGAGGAATGTCCTAAGCAAGCTGGGCCCATGCCCGAGTATTTATACTCTCCCTGTACAGCGCCACCAGCAGGCCGCCCAGTATTACTTCATACATGAATGACAAGATTCATGTCAGCACAGTTCAGAGAAGGTCTCCTGTATGAGAATGGTACAAATAGTTCTGTCAGCTGCCAGTGTGTTGTCCACATCCTCTGCAGGCTGTTGCTGTTCCTCAATGCCCCTGGGTGTTTTCCGCCTCTGGAGCCTCCATTATGAACCTTAGTGAGGTCGAGTTGGGCAGCATGCTGCACACAACCACAATCCTTGGAGCGGCCACCTGGTGGCCCTTCAGCATGCCAATGACGCGGCGAGTTATGACGCTGGGAAACTCATCGAGTCCTCTGTGCAATGGGGCGATGAGTCGGGTAAACGGCAGCCCCACAGTGAAAGGTACAAAGATAGAGGCTAAACAGTTATCAGCTGCCAACATTTTTTTTTAAATACCTAAACCGTGTGAGAGATAAAGGCCGGCAATTTATTTAGTGTTTCTCCCGCTCAGAACTTCACCTGCGGTTAAACTCCGTTTACACAGGTAAACAAGGGAGACAATTTTAAGGGAGTGAAACCACAGGATCGGGAGAACGCTGGTTTTACATCCCGCCCAATATTACTCTCCGTCAGCATCAATGGAGAGTGAAATCGGGTGGGGTGTAACACCAACGTTCCATCTGGTCCGTACGGTTCCTTCCCAGCGAGTTAGATTAAAATTGGCCCCAGGGTCTCGACTGCAGTTCCGGGGAAGTTACGGTGCCAGAGCAGGAGCATGTCCAAGGAGATTCCAAGCCTAGCTTTCGGTAATGCCTTCTGGGCCCTTTAATGTCGCTTCTGTCTTTCTGCAGCAGACAGCCCATGACTGGGCGCAACGGGGGCAGTAATGATGCAAAGTGGGGTGTGTGACATTGCCGTGCCATTGCTGCCATCTCTGACTACGTCCGATCAAAAATGCTGCACCATTTGCCGGACACGATGGTGAAGAATGGGCGGGGATTAAAGTGACAGATCCCACCTCATTCCCAACCCCCGTTTGAATAATGACCAAAAACAGAAGAGAAAATCCAGGCCTTTTTTGTCCTGGCAAATGTTTTGTGTCTTTGTTTCAGCAACAGACTGAAAAGTGATTTGCTTTTAAGTAGCGCTGGTTTAGATGGCTGTGCCGATGTTTGCCAGTGAGGACTAACTGAGCCTGGAGGTCTGGGGAGTGGGGCGGTGTCTGATCACTGGTGGGCTCATGGACTAATATGTCAGAGGCCTGGTAGTGTAATGGCCTGGTTACAGAGTGTGTGCTGGGCCTGTGATCACTGGTGGCATAAGTGTATGTCCCAGCCTATGGTGGACAGGCAAAGCCGCTCCCTCACATAGGAACCAGCCTTGTTCAACTCAAACTTTAGATCCACATTTATGATTTCATCTTGATTAATCAGAATGCTTGTCTTTATCAATCAAAGCAATGCAAATGAGTGTGAGAATAGTTATTGGCATTGAATGGCACTGACTAGCACTGACTGACACTGATTGGCACTGACTGGCACTGACCAGCACTGACTGACACTGATTGGCACTGACTAGCACTGACTGACACTGATTGGCACTGACTAGCACTGACCAGCACTGACTGACACTGATTGGCACTGACTAGTACTGACTGACACTGATTGGCACTGACTAGTACTGATTGGCACTGACTAGTACTGACTGACACTGACTGGCACTGACTAGCACTAAGTGGCACTGCCAAGTACTGACTGACACTGACTGGCACTGACTAGCACTAAGTGGCACTGCCAAGTACTGACTGCCACTGACTGGCACTGACCAGCACTGAGTGACACTGACTAGCACTGACTAGCACTGACTGGCACTGAGTGACACTGACTAGCACTGATTGGCACTGACTAGCACTGACTGACACTGACTAGCATTGACCAGCACTGACTGACACTGACCAGCACTGACTAGTACTGATTGGCACTGACTAGCACTGACTGACACTGACTAGCACTGATTGGCACTGACTAGTACTGACTGACACTGACTGGCACTGACTAGCACTGACTGACACTGACTAGCACTGACTATGACTGATTGGCACTGACTAGCACTGATTGGCACTGATTAGTACTGACTGACACTGACTAGCACTAAATGCCACTGACTAGTACTGACTGACACTGACTAGCACTGACTAACACTAAGTGGCACTGAGTGACACTGACTAGCACTGAGTGACACTGACTAGCACTGACTAGCACTGACTGGCTCTGAGTGGCACTGACTAGCACTGATTGGCACTGACTAGCACTGACTGACACTGACTAGCACTGACCGGCACTGAGTGACACTGACTAGCACTGACTAGCACTGACTAGTACTGATTGGCACTGACTAGTACTGACTGACACTGACTAGCAATGACTAACACTAAGTGGCACTGACTGGCATTGAGTGTCACAGACTAGTACTGACTAGCACTGATTGGCACTGACTAGCACTGATTGGCACTGACTAGTACTGACTGACACTGACTGGCACTGACTAGCAGTAAGTGGCACTGGCTAGCACTGACTGACACTGACTAGCACTGACTAGCACTGACTGACGCTGGCTAGCACTGACTAGTGCTGACTGACACTGAATGGCACTGACTAGCACTGACTGACACTGACTAGCGCTGACTATCACTGATTGGCACTGACTAGCACTGACTGACACTGACTAGCACTGACTGGCACTGAGTGACAGTGACTAGCACTGACTAGCACTGACTAGCACTGACTGACTGGCACTGACTAGCACTGACTGACACTGACTAGCGCTGACTAGCACTAAGTGGCATTGACTGACACTGACTAGCACTGACTGCACTGACTAGCACTGACTGTCAGTGACCAGCACTGACTAGTGATTATTGAAACTGACTAGCACTGACTGGCACCGAGTGACACTGACTAGCACTGACTAGCACTGTTTGGCACTGACTAGCACTGACTAACACTAAGTGGCACTGACTGGCACTGATTGACACTGACTAGTACTGACTAGCACTGATTGGCACTGACTGGCATTGATAGGCACTGACTGGTACTGACTGGCACTGACTAGGACTGACTGACACTGACTAGCACTGACTAGCACTGATTGGCACTGACCAGCACTGATTGGCACTGACTAGTACTGACTGGCACTGACTAGCACTAAGTGGCACATGACTAGCATTGACTGACACTGACTAGCACTGACTAGCACTGACTGATACTGACTAGCACTGACTATCACTGGCACAGATTAGCACTGATTGGCACTGACTAGTACTGACTGACACTGACTGGCACTGATTGGCACTGACTAACACTAAGTGGCACTGACTAGCACTGACTAGCACTGACTGGCACCGAGTGACACTGACTAGCACTGACTAGCACTGTTTGGCACTGACTAGCACTGACTAACACTAAGCAGCACTGATTGGCACTGATTGACACTGACTAGTACTGACTAGCACTGATTGGCACTGACTGGCATTGATTGGCACTGACTAGTACTGACTGGCACTGACTAGTACTAACTGGCACTGACTAGCACTAAGTGGCACATGACTAGCATTGACTGACACTGACAAGCACTGACTAGCACTGACTGACACTGACTAGCACTGACTATCACTGAATGGCACAGACTAGCACTGATTGGCACTGACTAGTACTGACTGACACTGACTGGCACTGACTAGTACTGACTAACACTAAGTGGCACTGACTAGCACTGACTGACACTGACTAGCACTGATTAACACTGACCGGCACTGTCTGACACTGACTAGCCCTGATTAGAACTGATTGACACTGACTAGCACTGACTAGCACTGACTGACACTGACCACCATTGACTAGCACTGAGTGACACTAACTAGCACTGACTAGCACTGATTGGCACTGACTAGTACTGACTGACACTGACTAGCACTTATTGGCACTGACTAGTACTGACTGGCACTGACTAGCATTAAGTGACACTGACTAGCATTGACTGACACTGACTAGCACTGACTAGCACTGACTGACACTGACTAGCACTGACTGGCACTGACTAGCACTGACTGACACTAAGTGGCACTGACTGGCACTGACTGACACTGACTAGCACTGACTAGCACTGATTGGCACTGACTAGCACTGATTGGCACAGATTAGTTCTGACTGACATTGACTGGCACTGACTAGCAGTAAGTGGCACTGACTAGCACTGACTGACACTGACTAGCACTACTAGTACTGACTGACACTGACTAGCACCAAGTGACACTGACTAGCACTGACTGACACTGAGTAGCACTGACTAGAACTGATTGGCACTGACTAGCACTAGGTGGCACTGTCTTGCACTGACTGTCACTGACTAGCACTGATTAGCATTGATTGACACTGACTAGTGCTGACTGACACTGACTAGCACTGACTAACACTAAGTTGCACTGACTGGCAATCAGTGACACTGACTAGTACTGTCTAGCACTGATTGGCACTGACTAGCACTTATTTGCACTGACTAGTACTGATTGGCACTGACTAGCACTAAGTGGCACTGACTAGCATTGACTGACACTGACTAGCACTGACTAGCACTGACTGACACTGACTAGCACTGACTGGCACTGACATCACTGACTGACACTAAGTGGCACTGACTGGCACTAACTGACACTGACTAGCACTGACTAGCACTAAGTGGCACTGAGTAGCACTGACTGACACTGACTAGTACTGACTAGCACTGATTGACACTGACTAGCACTGATTGGCACTGACTAGTTCTGACTGACATTGACTGGCACTGACTAGCCGTAAGTGGCACTGACTAGCACTGACTGACACTGACTAGCACTGACTAGTACTGACTGACACTGACTGGCACTGACTAGCACCAAGTGACACTGACTAGCACTGACTGACACTGAGTAGCACTGACTAGAACTGATTGGCACTGACTAGCACTAGGTGGCACTGACTTGCACTGACTGTCGTAAGAATGAGCCTTACGCGTGGTGAACTTAAAGTAAGCTTTAATCAACTAAAAAGGTGCTACATACAAAAGAGGTCTTACTCTATGCCTCTCCAGGATTCAACTGATCAGTCCAGTATTTATCCTGAACTAATCACAGGAAGTGATGCAATAAAGTTCGAGTCACAGGAAGCTGTATTGTGTTACCACATTCTCCCCCCCCAAAAGATTAGGAGGCCGGGATGCTCCCTCCATTTCGTAGCCGCCGGACGAGGGAGAGCCGCACCCGTTTGGGTTCTCGTAGCGGTAGAGGGCCCCTAGCCCGTTTACCCGCCGCGGGCCGTGGACCAGAGTCCGAGTGATCTGGCCCACTCTGTGAGGGGTCAGGACGATCCTGACTGTGTACTGGTGCCCGAATGGGTGTCGGGCAGGGCTGTGGCAGATCCGTTTCCGAGCGTATGGTACGGGGTGGATCGTGGCTGCGCGTGCGAGCCCCGACGGGCTCATAGTCAGTCTGCCCCAGGTCGGCACGCTGGAGTGAGGTACCAGCCGGCGTCAGATCCAGATCGTGATGAGAGGCACCTGGCGAGCCCAGAGATGTGCCTGGTACAATATCATCCCCTGGTGTCCCTCTATGTTTCGGCGGGCAGGGAGCCAGATCCCGCAATGACACGGTAGATTCCCGACCGTCAGGATACCGAATATAGGCGTAGGTAGGGTTGACGTCAGTGAGCTCAACCTCATCTACCAGGGGGTCATTCTTAGACGCCCGGACATATCTTCGGAGTAGCACTGGTCCAGGTGCAGTCAGCCACGACGGGAGAGATATCCCATAGGATGAGCGACGCTGAAATCGGAAGAACCGTTCATGAGGCGTCGTATTTGTGGCGGTCGAAAGGAGGGACCGTGTGGAGTGTAATGCGTCTGGAAGTACTGCTTCCCATTGCTGGTTGGGTAGGCCCCGAGATCTCAAAGCCAGACGTACCGCATTCCAGATGATAGCGTTAAAACACTCGACTTGCCCATTCCCGACCGGATGATAAGGCGTCGTTCTGCTGGCAGCAATACCCCATTCCGAGAGATAGGCCTTGAGTTCTCCTGACATAAAAGAAGGGCCCCGATCCGAATGAACATAGGATGCCATGCCACAGAAAGCAAATACCTGCTCAAGGCAGCTGATAACCGTGGTCGTCAGCATATTGGGGCAGGGAAAGGCAAACGGAAAACGGGAATACTCATCGACCATGGTCAATAGATAAGTGTTGCGAGTTGAAGAGGGCAATGGCCCCTTAAAATCGATGCTAAGCCGTTGCATTGGCTGGGTCGCATGTATGAGTATACCACCCGAGGGGCGGAAAAACTGAGGTTTCAATTCCGCACAGACTCTGCAGTCCGAGCACATCTTCTTTACATCCCCGGTAGAGAATGGGAGATTTCGGGACCGCACGAAGTGTAGCATGCGAGTAACGCCCGGATGACACAACCCATCATGGATGTCTACGAGCGTAGAGGGTGCCATGGCGGAGCAGAATGCTTGTGTGAGGGTATCCGGAGCCACATTCTCCTTGCCAGGTCGATAGTGGATGGTGTAACCAAAAGAGGCCAATTCCAGCCGCCAAAGCTGGATTTTATTATATTTAATTTTGGTCCGTTTTCGATTATCGAGCATGAAGGCGACCGATCGCTGGTCCGTGATTAAGGTAAAGTGCTGGCGAGCTAGGAGATGAGTCCACTTCCGTACTGCCTCTATGATGGCTGTAGCTTCTTTCTCGACTGGAGGATAATGTAGCTCAGCCCCTTGAAAAGTCCTGGACAAAAATGCCACCGGACGACCTTCCTGATTCAGAGTGGCCGAGATCGCCACCTCCGAGGCATCACACTCAACAACAAAAGGAAGACTCTCATCGATGGAGTGAAGAGCCGCTTTCTCCAACTGTTTTTTCAGGAGGTTAAAGGCTGCAACAGCCGCTGTGTCCAGTGGGAATGTGCTGGCCTTCAGTAGAGGTTGGATTCGGTCCGAGAAGTTAGGAATCCATTTAGCATAGTATGCAAACAGGCCGAGGGCCCGGCGCAAGGAGGCCGGATTCTTAGGTGGCGGGAGTTCTTGGAGTGGGCGAAGCCTTTCAGGGTCAGGTTTAATGATGCCATTGCCCACACAATAGCCAAGGATGTTGATGGTTGGTTGTGACTCAATGGATTTAGCCGCATTTAATGTCAAATTACGGTGCTGGAGTGCATCCCAAAATCGTTGGAGATTGGCGTCATGTTCCCGCTGATTGCGACCTGCGACAGTAATATTGTCCAGATAAGGAAACGTATCCTTCAAGTCTTCCTGTTTGACCAGGTCATCCATTGCTCGCTGGAAGACAGCCACTCCATTAGTGACCCCAAAGGGGAGGTGACGAAATTGATACAGCCGTCCATTGGCTTCAAAGGCCGTATACTGCTTGTCTGAGACCTTCAAGGGTACCTGATGATAGGCACTTTTCAGATCATATGTTGAGAACACCGTGTACTCAGCCAGTTTATTAACCATATCATCGATGCGCGGCAATGGGTATGCGTCCAAGTCCGTATATTGATTGATGGTCTGTGAATAGTCAATGCACAGCCGTTTCTTGTGAGGTTGTAGAGGGTTCTTAACAATAACGACCTGGGCACGCCATGGCGACGAACAAGGCTCGATGATATCCTCTGCTAAAAGCCGAGAAATCTCAGCCGCAATAAAAGACTGGTCTTCCTGACTGAAACGTCGTGACTTTGTTATAATCGGTTTGCATCGAGGAGGGATACTGGTAAACAGTGAGGGTTCATCCAGTGAAGCTGCTGACAATGCACAGAACGGTAATCGAGGTCGTATATCAGGTTTGGATCCGCCGAACTCAATGGTGAGCTTCTTATGCTGCTTTTGAAAATCCAGCCCTAAGATAAGATCACTACATAAGTCCTTGAGCACCGAAAGCCGGGTGGAGGGATACCTGTGACCATTAAGTGTTATTTCAACCATACAAAAGCCAGAAATTCTGGTATTAAGTGATGACTGAGCCATCGCAATTGCCTGGTCCGATGGGAAAACATGTAGCTTTAACTCTGCAACAATCTGTTCCCTAATGAAACTATCAGTGCTACCTGAGTCAATTAAGGCATCTAAAGTATGTCCATTAATTGATGCTTTTGTAGCTGCATGGAATAAGTTCTGAGGACAAGCAGCTGTAATTGGTGTCGTTGCACAAAGAGTGGCTGAAACTCTAGGTGTGTTTCTTCGAGAGAAAACCCGAGAGGAAGCACGATAGATTTTAGCCGGAACATCTTGATAGGCCCTTACCGGGGCAGTTCGGTAGGACTTAGCTTGATAAGCCCTCGTAGAGGCTCTTGATAGGCAAACCTTTGCAAAATGACCCTTTTTGTTGCAATGACTGCAAAACGCATTGCGAGCAGGGCAGAATTTCCGAGGGTGAAACTCATCACCACAAAAGAAGCATTTCTTAGATTGCCAAGAGGCTGCCACAGTGGGGTCATCATCCTCTTCATCAGTGAAGACATCAGATTGATCGTCAGGGATAAAGTCCTCCCTAATAGAGTTCACCTGTGGCCTCTTAAATTGCCTGACTGTAGTTAAGGCAGCAGACCGAGGTCTGGGCACTGTATAAAGGTCTGCATTTCTTTTTGCCAGATCTAGAGAGCAAGCCATGTCATAAGCTCTCTGAAGCTCAAGTGTCTTACTTTCCAGTAGACGCTGGCGTATAAATGGGGAGGCAAGCCCGCAGATGAAAGCATCACGGATCATTTCTTCACGGTACAGCTCAGCTGAGGCCGCCTGAAAGTTACAGTCCATACTAAGTCTGCGAAGCTCTTGGAGGAATTTATCAATGGATTCCTCCGGCCCTTGTTGGGCTGTAGCTAGTAGATGTCTGGCATAGACCTCATTCGGTGTCTTAGTATATAGTCTTTTAAGCGTCCGAATTGCCTCCTCGTAACTGCCCCATTCCTCGACATACTGAAATACATTCGGGGTGACACAGTTGATGAGTATCCGCAATTTTGAGTCATCATCAGCCTTGCAATATTCGAGAAAATTGTCAAACGTGCGATACCAGTGTTTCCACAACTTACCGGCTGCTGGGGTGTTTGGGTCCAAGTCAAGACACGATGGTTTAAGGATGTTTTCCATGATGGGTGATTCCCTGGATCCTTAGTTCCGAGTTCGTCCAAAAAGTTTGAGTGCGAAGTTTTTCAAAGTTGATTAAATTGTCGTAAGAATGAGCCTTACGCGTGGTGAACTTAAAGTAAGCTTTAATCAACTAAAAAGGTGCTACATACAAAAGAGGTCTTACTCTATGCCTCTCCAGGATTCAACTGATCAGTCCAGTATTTATCCTGGACTAATCACAGGAAGTGATGCAATAAAGTTCAAGTCACAGGAAGCTGTATTGTGTTACCACACTTACTGTCACTGACTAGCACTGATTAGCATTGATTGACACTGACTAGTGCTGACTGACACTGACTAGCACTGACTGTCACTAAGTGGCACTGACTGGCACTGAGTGACACTGACTAGTACTGAATAGCACTGATTGGCACTGACTAGTTCTGATTGGCACTGACTAGCACTAAGTGGCACTGACTAGCATTGACTGACACTGACTAGCACTGTCTAGCACTGACTGGCATTGACTAGCACTGACTGACACTGACTAGCACTGACCATCACTGATCGACACTGACTGGTACTGACTGACACTGACTGGCACTGACTGACACTGATTGGCACTGACTAGCACTCATTGGCACTGACTAGCACTGATTGACACTGATTAGTACTGATTAACACTAAGTGGCACTGACTGACACTGACTAGCACTGACTATCACTGATTGGCACTGACTAGCACATATTTGCACTGACTAGTACTGACTGACACTGATTGGCACTGACTAGCACTCAGTGGCACTGACTAGCACTGATCGACACTGATTAGTACTGACTAACACTAAGTGGCACTGACTGACACTGACTAGCACTGACTGACACTGAGTAGCACTGACTGGCACTGAGTGACACTGACTAGCACTGACTAGCACTGACTGACACTGACTAGCACTGACTGACACTGATTGACACTGACCAGCACTGACTAGAACTGATTGGCACAGACTAGCACTGACTGACACTAAGCAGCACTGACTAACACTGATTGGCACTGACTAGCACTGTCTGGCACTGAGTGACACTAACTAGCACTGACTAGCACTGATTGGCACTGAGTGACACTAACTAGAACTGACTAGCACTGATTGGCACTGACTAGCACTGACCAACACTAAGTGGCACTGACTGACACTGAGTGACACTGACTAGTCCTTACTAGCACTGATTGGCTCTGACTGGCACTGATTGGCACTGACTAGTACTGACTAGCACTGACTAGCACTAAGTGGCACTGACTAGCACTGACTTACACTGACTGACACTGACTGACACTGACTAGCACTAAGTGGCACTGACTAGCACTGACTGACACTGACTGACACTATTAGTACTGACTAACACTAAGTGGCACTGACTGACACTGACTAGCACTGACTATCACTGATTGGCACTGACTAGCACATATTTGCACTGACTAGTACTGACTGACACTGATTGGCACTGACTAGCACTCAGTGGCACTGACTAGCACTGATCGACACTGATTAGTACTGACTAACACTAAGTGGCACTGACTGACACTGACTAGCACTGACTGACACTGAGTAGCACTGACCGGCACTGAGTGACACTGACTAGCACTGACTAGCACTGACTGACACTGACTAGCACTGACTGACACTGACTAGCACTGACTAGCACTGACTAACACTGACTAGCACTGACTGACACTGATTGACACTGACCAGCACTGACTAGAACTGATTGGCACTGACTAGCACTGTCTGGCACTGAGTGACACTAACTAGCACTGACTAGCACTGATTGGCACTGAGTGACACTAACTAGCACTGACTAGCACTGATTGGCACTGACTAGCACTGACCAACACTAAGTGACACTGACTGACACTGAGTGACACTGACTAGTCCTTACTAGCACTGATTGGCACTGACTGGCACTGATTGGCACTGACTAGTACTGACTAGCACTGACTAGCACTAAGTGGCACTGACTAGCACTGACTTACACTGACTGACGCTGACTGACACTGACTAGCACTAAGTGGCACTGACTAGGACTGACTGACACTGACTGACACTGATTAGTACTGACTAACACTAAGTGGCACTGATTGCACTGACTGACACTAACTAGCACTGACTGACACTAAGCAGCACTGACTAGCACTGATTGGCACTGACTAGCCCTGACTAGCACTGTCTGGCACTGAGTGACACTAACTAGCACTGACTAGCACTGTTTGGCACTGTCTAGCACTGACCAACACTAAGTGGCACTGACTGACACTGAGTGACACTGACTAGTACTTACTAGCACTGATTGGCACTGTCCGGCACTGATTGGCACTGACTAGTACTGACTGGCACTGACTAACACTAAGTGGCACTGACTAGCACTGACTTACACTGACTAGCACTGACTAGCACTGACTAGCACTGATTGACACTGACTAACACTAAGTGGCAATGGCTAGCACTGACTGACACTGACTAGCACTGACTAGCACTGATTGGCACTGAGTGACACTAACTAGAACTGACTAGCACTGATTGGCACTGACTAGCACTGACCAACACTAAGTGGCACTGACTGACACTGAGTGACACTGACTAGTCCTTACTAGCACTGATTGGCACTGTCCGGCACTGATTGGCACTGACTAGTACTGACTGGCACTGACTAACACTAAGTGGCACTGACTAGCACTGACTTACACTGACTAGCACTGACTAGCACTGACTAGCACTGACTGACACTGACTAACACTAAGTGGCAATGGCTAGCACTGACTGACACTGACTAGCACTGACTAGCACTGTCTGGCACTGAGTGACACTAACTAGCACTGACTAGCACTGATTGGCACTGACTAGCACTGACCAACACTAAGTGGCACTGACTGACACTGACTAGTACTTACTAGCACTGATTGGCACTGACTGGCACTGATTGGCACTGACTAGTACTGACTGGCACTGACTAACACTAAGTGGCACTGACTAGCACTGACCGGCACTGACTGACACTGACTGACACTGACTAGCACTAAGTGGCACTGACTAGCACTGACTGACACTAACTAGCACTGACTGACACTAAGCAGCACTGATTAGCACTGACTAGCACTGTCTGGCACTGAGTGACACTAACTAGCACTGACTAGCACTGATTGGCACTGATTGGCACTGACTAGTACTGACTGGCACTGACTAACACTAAGTGGCACTGACTGACACTGACTAGCAGTAAGTGACACTGATTAGCACTGACTGACACTGACTAACACTGACTAGCACTGACTGACACTGACTAACACTGACTAGCACTGACTGACACTGACTAGCACTACTGACACTGACTAACACTGACTAGCAGTAAGTGACACTGACTAGCACCAAGTTGCATTTTAGTTTGACATTTACAGATTTATTAAAACACCCCATATGTGTAACAGAGACACAGTAACAAAATAAAGGAGGAGCTTGCATTTATATATCACCTTTCACATCCTCAGAATATCACACAGTAGTTCACAGCCAATGGAATTGCTTTTGAAATATATTCAATGTTGTTACGTAAGCCAATGAGAGCGCCATTTTGTGCAGAGTTTGCCTGTTTTTTGTGGTATTTCTTGAGCGAGGAATGTTGGCTAGGACACCAGGGGGGGAAAAATTCAGTATCGCCCCGTTTGGAGCACAATTATCGACCGGGCGCAAAGATTAGCGCCTGCCGCTAATTATCGCCTCCGACTGCAAACTTGCGTATTATCGCCCCTGGAAGTGATTGAAGCGCTAAATCAGGCGCTACACATCTGTCTTAAGGTGCAAAGGCTGAGGAGCGAGGCGCTAACTCAGAGCGCTGGCGAAGCTCATGTGATGTCAGTCAGCAATGGAACACAGACACAATGGCCCCGGCCAATTCTTAAAGAGGAGGGTTGATCTTGCTTTCCATCCACATCCTGCTCATTGCAGCCTTGAATCTCGGCCTGGAGAGACCTGTACATCAAATCTGCTGGAAAGAACAATGGAGAGGCCCAGGGAAAGAGCTCACAGTGCAGCCCCCGAGTCTCTTCTAAACCGATACAAGGAAGGGCAAGTCAAAATGAACCTGCAAAGTGCTGCTCAGTACCCAAAACTCCTTCACACAGCGTTGAATCTCTCCAGAAGTCTCTCTCTCTCTCTCTCAGAATGCATGGTGCAAAAATGTCACCAACAAAAAAAGGCAGGAAGCGGTCGCCTTTAAATAGCGCTCCCCCAGTCCCTTCCTGACTGCAAAACGCTCCCCTCAACCTGTCGTTGCTAGCGGCAGGCGGTAAGGCAGGGGGCGCCACTCAATATCCACTCCGGGGCGCTACCGGGGCGTTGCACACTCGACTGACGTCATGATCTGCCGGTGCAGGAGACCGTGGCGGTAGTGTTTAGCACCGCCGCAAAATGTCTGCTTAATTTTGCGAGCGGCGCAAACATTGCCGTGCCCGGGCGCTAGTTGCTTTGCGCCCCATTAGCGCCCTCTTAAGGCGCTAATGGGAGGCGCAACCAACTGAATTTTTCCCCCCAGGAGTCCACCTGCTCTTCTTCAGAAAAGTGCTGTGGGACCTTTAATGCCCACTTGACAGACAGGGGGGGCGCCTTGGTTTCACATCTACACCCGACAGACACTGGCTCCCAGCACACAGCACACCCCAGGTACTGCACGGCCTAGGTTATGTGCCTATGTCCTGCAGTGGGGCTGTGCTCACACTCTTCTGACTCTGAGACAGGAGGGCAGGCTTCCCTCGGTCTGCACCCAAACACACTGAATCGCCCGGGCACAGCAATGATTGGATTATCGAGCATTTCTCCATTTCCCTCCACTTACATTGGTTGAGGAAAGTCTGGCGGGTTCCTTTCCCGGCTCAGGCTCTGACCCCATCCCAATTTTTAGATATTCACTGTGCCTGGGGGGGGGAACGGACCCTCAGCACAGACCCAGGAAAACCTGCCCCAGGAACCTCTCACCGAGCCACGCTCAGTATGAAGTGACAATGCCATGGTCATGCACTAGCCCCTCCCCTCTCCCCACCTGCCCCCATCCTGCTGCCCGATGGAAGAAGTGCATCAAACTGAAACGAGAATCCCTCTGTTTTTCCAGATGATGAAGGACTCAGCGATCCAATTCGAACCGTACATTTTAAAGCTGCACCATCCTGTGATTTCAGTAATTACAACGTGCAGGCAACCTCCCGTTTTACATTAAATGAAGAATTTTACTCCCCTGTCTTGATGTTCTCAAATCATTGGTTGGATAAGGTGGGGATTGACTGGTCCGCCATCGTCAGCTGTTCAAACAGGGGTGGAAGTGACTCTGAATGGCTGGGGTCGTTGGGAGAAGGTTGGGAATAATCAAATACAGATATTAAGAGATGCACATATGTTGTTTGTTGTGGCTGGCTTGCAAATCCCATTTAGCGGTCTGCAGTGAGCTTTGCCAGTTCTATGCCAAGCTTCCCAGAAGCAGTGATCCTGAGGAGACCAGGGCTGATTGGCTTTTCCTCACCCTTCCCTTTCCTTGCGTTTTTCACTCTTATTCCTTTAAAAAGCTTCAGCAACAATCAGGAGACCCTCTTGGTTTTATCCTGAGGGTGAATGCAAGGTTTGAGCTCTCGACATCCCATATAGAGACATGCCGTCTTTCGGATGAGACGTTAGACCTTTTACGTCTGCCCTCTCAGGTGGACGTAAAAGATCCCATGGCGCTATTTCAAGGAAGAGCAGTGGAGTTATCCTGGCCAATATTTCTCCCTCAATCAACATCACTAAAAAACAGATTATCTCGTCATTATCACATTGCTGCTTGTGGGAGCTTGCTGTGCGCAAATTGGCTGCCGCGTTTCCCACATTACAACAGTGACTCCACTTCAAAAGTACTTCATTGGCTGTAAAGCGCTTTGCGACGTCCGGTGGTCGTGAAAGGCGCTATAGAAATGCAAGTCTTTCTTTATATACAGTGCTGACATGCTATGTAACGGAGATCCAGAGAGACACAGGGCCGCTGAGCATGTCCAATAGATGCCTGATGTTGCCATTTCAGTCACAGAAATGTAGATATGTTAACATTTGTCTGACAGAATACTGGTCCACAATGAGTTCCGTCGAGTGTTGTATGTCAACAGTCCGGTGTCCCTTTACTGTCATCTAGTTCCAGCTACTCAAAGAGGTCACACTGTTCTCACAGGGAGAAACAAATAAAATCCAGACAGTGCCATTATATCATCGTATTTCATTGAGCTAATAGAATTGGAGGAGTCAAAGTCAGCAGAGGCATGATAAAGAATACGGTCTTATTGATCTGTATACACATTAGGCTTGATGTGTAGCAGCTGGTCAGGCCCATTCCTGTTGTTAAATTCTTGTCTTTCCACTAACCTCTCAGCAATATTCTCCGAATAACAATTTATATCAGAAAATTAGTGTCTGCTTTGCAGGAATGTGTCTGGTGCAGCATCAATAAAAATATGTAAAATAGAAATTCGATATGGTTACCCAGGCTTAAATTTCTGCGCTTTGCCAGAAAGTTGTACAGCTGCAGCAGAGGTGCAGGTGCTGCTGCCCCCTCCCTTCCTGCCAAGCCATACTCAGTCATTACTGATTAGACAAAACGTGAGAACAAAGTAGAAATGAATGGGCTAGAAATTGCAGTCGGAGGCGTACCTCCGGAGTGCGCCTCCGACCCACGAAACCTTTACAAACCTACGTCCAGGCTGCGTGGAGTTCCGGTCTCGGGCCTCCAGGCGGACGGCTGCGTAAAGGCCCATGGGTCCCAGGGATCACGTGGGCCCAGTCCTCCAATCACAAAGGAGAATTCCATTGCAATCATTTACGAAGGAATCCCCTAATGATATGCAATGGAATCCCCAATTACAGAATTCTAATGATTAAAAATATACTGAGTTTCAATTTTATTCATTTTATTCATTGCACCAAACTCAATAAAAATGTAATTTTTTGATTAATAATTTTAAACATCTTAATCTGGGCCAATATTTGCATAAACTAATTTAAAGTGTATGTGCAGAATTTTGGATTTTTAACTGTTTCATTTCAGCCTTATATATACCCTTACACTGATGAAAACAGGTCCTATGCCTGCTTTTACCAGCCGTAAGAATTGCGTGGGCAATTGCTGGGCAGTTGTTGGGCAAATAGCCCCACTCTGCGCCAGCAATACTCATTTTCAGTCGGTTCGGGTGATCTGTCAAAGCGAACCTTGACAGATCGCAAGTTCTGGATTTCGTGCATGTGGAAACCGCAACTTCCGAGGCCTTTGAAATGAATTACGATGGCGTACTCTGAGAGTACGGAGACCACAATTTTTGCCCCATAATCATTGTGCAGAGTGTCTCCTGAGTGTTGCTGAAAATTTTTAAAGAAGTAAGAGTGAAAATCACTAGGAAAGGGAAGAATGAGAAAAAGCCCATTAACCCATTGAAACCCATCCTCAGGACACTGACTCTCCGACTGAAACCCATCCCCAGGACACTGACTCTCACATTGAAACCCATCCCCAGGACACTGACTCTCACATTGAAACCCATCCCCAGGACACTGACTCTCCTACTGAAACCCATCCCCAGGACACTGACTCTCCGACTGAAGCCCATCCCCAGGACACTGACTCTCCCATTGAAACCCATCCCCAGGACACTGACTCTCACATTGAAACCCATCTCCAGGACACTGACTCTCACATTGAAACCCATCCCCAGGACACTGACTCTCCCACTGAAGCCCATCACTCTGGGACCCCGACTCTCCCACTGAAGCCCATCACTCTGGGACCCCGACTCTCCCACTGAAGCCCATCACTCTGGGACCCTGTCTTCCCCACTATAACATCCATTTGCATTTTGAACATTTCTAATGTATATCCCTCGATCATATTATTGCACAGGCACCACAAGCACTCCAGCGACTCACCCAATTTGACACCCACCATGTGTGAGCTCAAACAGTATGGTTTGTGGATATGGGAAGGAGTGAGAGATGCGTAAAGCTATGGGGAGGCTTGAGAAACACGGATAGATGTGGAGAGGTTCAGAGGGAAGGTTTGTGTTAAATCACAATAAGGTGTGGTGATGAATGGAGACGTTAAGAAGGAATGTGTAGCTTTGGGAAGTGGTGGAGAAGTTCAGGGATGTCCAGGAGATTTGAGGAAATCTGAGGAGATCAATTTTGTCAAGTGCCAACTCTCAGGAAGACCAGTGAGCCGACCTGGTGGAGAAAACCTGAGGTGCCCTGCACCCACAGACACTTGTACCCTGCTGGCCCAAGCAGCAGCAAGCAGTCGGGGCAATGAGTGAAGCTTCCAGGCAGCACTGCACCTGACAAGAGTGAATAATGGGAATGAACAAGCAGCTGGCAAACCTAAAGCACCAAATGAGGAGCAGCTGTTGGCAGCCCATACTGGCGCAAGGCAAACTTTCCAAATTGCTGTGATCAAATAGGAAGCAGCGTCTAATGATCCCCAGTTTCTGAATTACAGTTAGCAACTGGCCACCATCTGACTGGGATTTTCAAAGGCCGTATTAATGCTTTTTAAAAATAAAAATAAAACAACATCTGAGAATAACAGGACAACACTGCATTGTCCAAATTCTGATAAGCTTTTAATTACATACAGACCAAAGCCTAATTGATTCCCTAACCTGCAGCATTAGTCCCTCCTGATGCAATCTCAAGCTGCGATGAAGGCTATTTTTCAATTACTGTCGGGGGGTCCCATTAACTTAAACCAGATTCCTGCACACTTAAAAATTTACAATAATTTACTTCAATTTATTGTTAACATCCGGAGAAGTGTTAACGGGTTTTTATGTTGTGGGAATATACATCATGGATGAAGAGTAACGAAGGAGGGAAAGGGAGTGAAGAGAAACGAGGCACAAGAGGAAAGTGGTTATTCACAGATCCAAACACATCAATGCCCAACTTTGGATAACTGGGCAAGTTCGTGGTACAGAACGCTGGTTGCATTTACATAATGGAGACTCGAGCCAGAAAAGAACCAATTTCTCCAAATCTGAGCACCCCATTAATGTAAATAGTTCACTTAGATACCAGACGGTGACACACTGCAGCTTTCTGTGTCCAAACTGTTGGGTCATGGATGTTATATCAGAAGAGTCCACCATCTACATATTATATTGAACAGTGACTACGCTTCAAAAAGTAAATGGCTTTGGGACGTCCTGAGGTCGTGAAAGGCGCTGTAGAAATGCCAGGTCTTTCTGTTAATTACACAGTACAGCCAACGCATTGCATCCCAGGGATAGGGAGGGGAAAAATCAGCCAGGATGCCCACTCCTGGTCCCAATCCAGTAACCCCCCCCTGCTGGGCATCAGATCAGGACAGAATCCAGCTTTGCTGTGATTCCCCTCATGGTTAATTAGTTTGCCAGCACTCACTGTTTAGATTTACATTTGAAGAATGGCCATTTGGATCAAGTACTGGCGAGTGACGGCTGCATCTAACCCAGCGAGAGTCCTACAGGCTAGCAGGGAAGGAGCAGCGTGTTTGGCTGGCCATTTCGATCTTCTGTTGAACCCGAGCGCTAAATTCACTCTCATTCCCATTTATGTTGACGGACTCAAACTGTAACGGGAGGTTTTTTTTTTAATGAGGGGAAGATAATCAGTTGACTGTTGGGGGGAAATGGGAAGATAGTCTATTGAATGGAAAGAGGAGTTAGGAGCCTCAGGTCCCTGTCAGAAAGCTGCTAGCTGTGCAGTAGAAATGTACTGGCCCCACAAAACCAGCTGCCAATAATGGACGTGACATCATAGCATTAACAATGTAAAAACTCTCAGTCAGACATTATCCTGTCTTCAGCCCTGCTTCCAACTGAGTTGCTTGGCGGACTGACAATCCAGTCACATCTGCTGCTTATTCATGTGTACAATAAATTCAACACCAATCACTACTGGATCTCTGACGTGCTGCACTATTCTATGATCGAGTCGCTGACATTTAATTCTGTATTATCTCAAGTCTACACAGTCGAGATATTAATGTGTAGAAACCCTATAAATACATTCCTGAGATGCATTTGTGATTCGTGTATAACTATCTGTTTGTCCATGCCAGGCTTTGATGCCACGCCTCACCATTGACCTTTGCCCCTTGATCTAAGGCACCGCCCTTCAGATGAGATGTTGAATTGAAGCCCCAACTGCTGGTCTGGTCATTGAGGTGAAAGAAGGCATGGCTGCACTCAAAGAATTCCTCATAGTTCTCCCAGTGTCCTGGCCAACATTCACCTCTCAACCAGCGGTCTCAGGTTAACTAGTCACTCATCTCATTGTTATTTGTGGGATCTTGCTTTGTGGAAAACAACCACCACATTTGCCACCATGTGATCAAGACCCTGCTTTGCTCCCCATAAGTGGACTTCACATTCCCTCCGGTCTAGAAGCTGAAGCCTCTTGAATTTCTGCCCCCAAATTATCTCCTACCCTTAGGACACCCACAGATCTGAGTTCACTGATACCCATTACTTTGCTCCTCGTCAGTCTGGAAGATGAAAACACCAACCTCGAGTTCAGTTCAGGATCTGAATTAAGTTGCCAGGTTTTATTTAGTTATTTTAACCAGTTAATAGCACCAACAGAACAGCACAGTTCTACAAGATTAATCTCCTGGTGCTGCTTTGAACAAACTCGGGAGAATAATCATAAGGAACAAAACAATTGTGATTTTTTTTTTTCATTTTCTTTGAACACTTCTGTTTATTACTTGTAAAAATATTGAAGACGAATAAACAGTTTCTTTGACTGACAGTCAAGAATCATCCAATCAGGTAATGAAGAGTCTGTTCACTTACCGATTGTTCGGGGCAGGCAGGGGGCCGTGAGGACGGCTGTGTCTAGTGACCAATGGCAGGGGGCCGTGAGGACGGCTGTGTCTAGTGACCAATGGCAGGGGGCCGTGAGGACGGCTGTGTCTGGTGACCAATGGCAGGGGGCCGTGAGGACGGCTGTGTCTGGTGACCAATGGCAGGGGGCCGTGAGGACGGCTGTGTCTGGTGACCAATGGCAGGGGGCCATGAGGACGGCTGTGTCTGGTGACCAATGGCAGGGGGCCGTGAGGACGGCTGTGTCTGGTGACCAATGGCAGGGGGCCATGAGGACGGCTGGTGACCAATGGCGGGGCATGAGGCCGGGGAGGTTGGAGGTCATGTGATGAAACCGCCAGGGTTGACAACTCTAGCTGTGGGCTGGCCTCACTAAATTAGAAAAGGGCCCTATCATAGAGGAGGACCTCCCCTTCAGCATCTATGGAGAACAGGAACTGTGGGGGAAAAATTCGGTATCAACCATTTTGGGGCGCCAACATTGCCTGGGCGCTAACTTTAGCACCCGACGCTAATTTCGCGACCGCGAAATGGAGTTTTAGCGTCCCAAGAGGGAATTGCCGCGCTAAATCAAGTGCTCCACACTTCTCTTAGGGCGCTAAATTCTGGGAGCAGGACGCTAACTTCGGGGAGCGGGGCGCTACCTTCAGAGCGCTCCTCAAGTTCCGGCGCTGTCAATTAGAGAGTCGTCAGACAGACTGGCGCCTTCCAGTTCTTAAAGGGGAGGATCCATCATGCTTCACAGCCTCACTCTGATCATTGCCGCTTGTGAACTGGGCCTGCAAGGAGCTGCAAGCCTTCACTCAAAGAAGTCATGACTGATCAGAGGCCCAGGGAGAGAGCTCACCGGTTCAGCAATCACGCTTTGGAGGCTCTGGTCACGGCCGTGGCACGCCAATGGGCAGTGCTCTTCCCAGACACTGGCAGGAGGCCATTGCCACAGGCCTTTAGGAGGATGTGGAGGGAGGTCGCCCAGCACGTGTCAGCCAGAAGTTTGGTCCACTGAACACTCACGCAGTGCTGCAAGAAGTTCAACGACCTCACTCGGGTGGTCAGGGTGAGAAGATGCTTCAAAAAACTCTACATCGCACCATCTCAACCTCGCTCTGTGCACTCACTGTATAAACCGCTGGGTCGCCGACAGTCCACCGGGGATCTCACGGTGCCGCAGCAGGCCAATCTGTGCTTGAGCAGATTGCTCCGGATGCTGAGGTTCTGCCCCGGGAGAGTGGCAGTGTGTCGGTCGCGTAGGAATGTGAAGGAATATGCCATATTCAGAAAAATACACCATCCTATGAAAGAATTTTGACTTTATTAAAACATGACAAACTGGGCTTGAAAATCTGGAAGCCTCAACAATCTAAAGCTGTAAACAGCATACAGGCTTTTGAGATAAGATAAGTTGTTGACACTGAAACAATAGCCTTGTTGGAACAGAAGGTTGGAGGTTCCTAAAAGTCTGCAGCTTGGAAAGAACAAAATACCATACCCTGTAAAGTTGTCTTAAACCAACACTTTGAAATGAAACACAGAAAGATAAAGAAACATATACCTTTGTAAATATGACATCAAATGAAACACGGAGACATGAGTCTGCTTGCAACCAGCGGAGGTGACTAAGAATTAAACAGAAGACATTGCTAAGAATTACATCAAATAGATACATCTGTTACAACCATTTTTTATGATAAGCTTGAGACACCTGCACAGCAGACAGAATTCTGCAAGCTACCAGCTGAACTGACTGTAAGAATAGAAGGGGTCAACAGAAAAATGACTAGAGATAATTAGCTTACATCAGCAGAAAACTTCAAAGGATATACCACTGAGAAAGAGTATAAATATTGGACTTTCAAATGGGCAAAGTGGTTCTCAGGCTTCAGAGGCAAGCTCTGTAAGTTTTCAACTCTTTAAGTCTCGGGGATCAAAGGTACTTGTATTTGATTTTGGTGGATATCCTGGAATAAGACTAAGAAATGTAAAAATGTAACGAAGTTAAGATTTGAGAATAAGGATCTCTGATAATAAGATTGTAAAAGCTTACTCTTTTTGGAATTGTTAAAATTGCGATTGAATCACCAACTGTAATTACATGTCGGTTCTTTAATAAATCTATATATTTTTAGAATTGTCTCAAATAGTATTTCTGTATCAAACTCACAAACTCAATCTCTGTACACTCTTTGGTGAGGAGTTGCAGAATTCTGGGGGAGTTTTCCGGACCCTCATAATATCCGGAAGGTTACAGTCTAGCTGAACTTATTAAAAGTGCTATCTGGAGGACGGTAACATCTTCAGGTCATTCCTTTCCTTTAGGGAGAGATAGTCTGGACCTTTAGACCCAATTAAGCGTCTTTAGGATCCGGCTACCTCTAACTTTAGTTGAAGGTGAACGTCTGGGGAATGCGCCTGATCTGGAGTAGCCCGAAAGGGGCTAGGACTAGTAATAATCCCTTCAGTAAGGCGCTGTCCTCTCTCAGGATGACAGCATTCCTGCTCCCACCACTGCCACTCCACCATTGCACTTGCCTCAGCCTGTAACACAGCCAGCCCAGACTGCTGCCACCCATGCAGAGTTGGTGTAGTCTACAGCCGGGCCCTCCAGACCCAGAGCTGGTCGAGGGCATCCTGCAAGGCCATCTGCATTCTCTGGATCCGAGATTCAGCAGCCTTCCGCCAGCCTTGCTGCAGCCATTGGGGCCACATTACGGAGGAGCAGTAGGGTTGGGAGGGGGGAACTGAAGAGGGAGGGAAATCATTGAGGAAGGGGATTAAAGAATACGTTATTAGAAAATGGGGGGAGTGTGTGATAATAAATTGATGTGTTTGTAAATATATTGTTGTGTTTGTGAACAAATAGTTATGCTTGTAAATAAATATTTGTGTTTGGTAACAAATAGTTCAGTTTGATAAGAGTTGTATTTGTTGATAAATTGTTGTGTTTGTTTATTATTGGTTATGTTTCATAAGAGAGAGTTGTGCACAATAATAAACAGTTAATTCAACGTAGCACATTTTGTGATGTTTCTCATTTGACCTTTGCCCGGTGATGGGGGCTGTGAGCTGGCTGTAATGATGTGGTTGTGCTGTGCAATGGTCATGTGCGCTCTCATTTATTGGAAGTGGTGTCTAATGAGGTGCTCACGCATGGCCCTTGCAGAAGCAAGATTGAGTGCCTCCCTCTACGTTGCTGCTGCTCCTCCTCTTCATCCTCCTCCTCTGCCTCCTCCTCCTCTCCCTCCTCTCCCTTCTCCTCCTCCTCTGCCTCCTCCTCCTGAGGTGGTCCACCAATCCCTGATGGCAATGATGAGTCCTCAGACTGGCCAGGTTGTGCAGCATGCAGCACACAACAATGAAAAGGGAGACTCAATCAGGGGAGTACTGCAGGGCTCCTCCAGAACGGTCAAGACAGCGGAACCGTTGCTTTAGCACCCCGACAGTCTCTTCGATCAGGTTCCTGGTGGTGCTACGGCTCTCATTGTGTGCGTGCTGAGCAGGAGTGTTGGGGTTGCGGAGGGGTGTCATCAGCCAGGTGTCAGGTGGATAACCTTGTCTCCGAACAGCCAGCCGTGAGCTTCATGTGGTGGGTGGAACAGTGCTGGGACCGTCTGTCGCAGGATGAATGCATCGTGACTGCTGCCAGGATAGCGGGCATTGACGGCGAGGATGAGCTGTCTGTGGTCGCACACCAACTGAACGTTCAGAGAGTGGGAGTCTTTGCGGTTACGGAACAGCTCTGCATTGTGATGAGGTGCCTGCAATGCCACGTGGGTGCAGTCAGTGGCGCCCTGAACCATGGGGAAGCCCGCTATCCTTGCAAAGCCACATGAGCGTTTGTTCTGCTTCTCTCTGGCGATGGGGAATGAGATGTACTCCCTTCTCCTTCTGTAGAGAGCGTCTGTTACCTCCCGGATGCAGCAACGGACAGTGAACTACAAAATGTTTGCAATATCCCCTGTTGAAGCCTGGAAGGAGCCGCTGACGTAGAAATTGAGAGCCACTGTCACCTTCTCTGCCATCGACAGAGACGTCCTGGTCCTGAGCTGAGGCTGGAGCTCTGGCTGCAGGAGGTGGCAGAGCTCTGTGACCACCTCCTTGCTGAAGCGGAGCCTTCTAAAACACTGCTCCTCAAACAGATGAATGTAGGAGAAGTGCTCCTGGGAAACCCTGGGAGGGTAAGGCCTCCTGTTGCGAGGTCTGTCGGCCCTCCTCCTACCTCTGGCCACATTTGGCAATCTCTGTCTCTGCATCCGGAGTTGCTGGAGGGCAAGGTGGAGTGCCAGTACAGCCCCCATAAATGAGAGAAAAGAGGAGGTCGAAATGTTCCGAGCAATACAAGTGAAGAAACTGTTAGAGCAGCAACAAAGCAAAAATGGAGAAAATGTGGACCAAAACACTGTCTGACAAGCCGGCAATGAATCTGACCTCCCAATGAACCGGTAAGTGATCACTTTAAATAGGGCGCCGGGAGTGGCAATCCCAGGTATCAACATCTGCTATTTCTGTCGTTCTCAGCACCAGGCGGTAAGTCAGGGGAAGCGACTGAATTTCGCATCCGGGGCCCGAACGGGACGTTGCAGACTCATTGACGTCACAGTCTGAGCGGTGCTAGAGGGCCAGGCACTAAGTGTTAGCGCCGGCGCTAAATGCTGACTGAATTTCACGGGCGGCGTTGGAATCGCAGCGCCCAAGCGATAAGCCTCCTGGGCACTAACAGGAGGCACTAAGGTACTGAATTTCTGCCCTGTGTGTCCCGAGCCCTACTCAGGTACTTAGCCTTACACTGGGATTTGCAGAGTGCATCAGGTGTGTGGCTGCTCTCTGGTCTCAGTACCCAGTTACAGGGGACATCCACCATAGTATTAACAACCTACATATCTGCGATTATACAAATAATCAACAAAACCAGCAGGTCAGATCTCTTCCAGCCATCCCCGCTAACTTAACCTCAAGAGACAAGCCCATCCAATGTCCCTCAATTTGGAGAATGATGCTTTATATTTTTCCACCTTCAGATGCTGATAAATCTTTAGGGGGAAAATTTCGGTGTCGCTCCTTTTGGGGCGCTAACGTCGCCGGGGCGCTAATTTTAGAGCCCCGAAAAAATGAGCCCACCCCCCGCCTGAAATTCAGTAGTAGCGCCGCAAGCATGAGGTGAGGCGCTACTGGAAGAGCTCCACCTCCTTCCTTGGGCGCTACAACTGAATATTGTGCCTCAACGTGCAACAGCGCCACGCAAGTAGCGCCGCGGTATTGCAGGCCTCCCTCCCCTGATTAAAGGGAGGGGCCTAGCGCTGCGCGTACCGGGGCCCTGCTGGACCACCGGGGAGCGGGGTGCCGGGCTGAGCGATCGCGGCCGGTACCCCGAAGAAAAAAGGGGAAGGGGGGCAGGTGCTGTCAGTTGGCCCCCAAAAAATGGCCGCCCGACACCTGCCCTTTAAGTAGCGCCGCCGCGGCTGCAAAAACGCCCCCTGACCCTGTCGGACATATTGTCCGGCGATAGGTCAGGGGGCGCAACCCAAGTTTGCGGCTGGCGTGTGAGCGGGGCGCTGCGCACGGTGATGACGGTGCTACCGGATACCACCGCCGCTAACCTCCCGCTGAATTTCGCGGGAGGCGTTAGCAGCGCCGCGCCCGGGCGCTAGGGCATTTGCTCCCCGTTAGCGCCCCTAACGAGAGGCGCAAATCAACCCAATTTTTCCCCCTTGGAATCTTTAAGAATCTGCTCACAAGGGCTCAACACTCTGATCTGTTAGACAAAGCTGCCTTTCAACCTCCAACTATTCACCACAACCTGGGATTCACTGCCCTGGAACAACATTTGAATCTGACATATTTTGCAGAGGATTTTTCCACAGGTTGGCTTTTGAGAGACACAGACGATTGAATGGAGGTTTCCTTTGGTTAGTGGCGGGTACATTTTTGGCATCGAGCAGACTCTTCCCCTCTTCAGCCACATCTAATGCCACGTGGAAGAGGTCTGTTTAACCGTGCTCGTCACTGTACATCTGAAAATTGGAACAGGCCGACATTCTTGTTTTATTTTTAACGCTTGTTTGATCCGAGTCTCAAACTTAGCTCCATTGGAGTTAATTTAATTTGAAATCCATAGGAGGCAATCCTTTGGTGTCCAACTTCATGAAAGGAAGCTGAGAGATCCAGGTCCTTTCTCTGATGCTTGACTTCACAGTAAATTCTTAATCTTGTTCTTGTTAAAAAGTGCATGCTCCTATTGAGCTGACATCACCCTGTGGTCTTAAATTTCTTCTGATAAAGTAAATCACTCAGGGCCCAGCGATCGGCCACATTCTATCGCCCACTCAGCTCAGGCAGCTCTGCTCTGCTTCAGATAGTTTTAACACTTTCCCATTGGTTCGTCATTCTCAAATTCTTGTAGCTTTTACCCTGGTGCATGCCTCTGAGACTGAATGCAGATATATTTACAGCTCGGATCCACCATCTCAAGAAGACTTGCAGAATTTTAGATAGGTATTGAAGTAATAAACCCCCATCACCATTGTTCACTCGGCTGTGCACCTTTTGGGGCGCACTGTCCTCGTGCTGGAAGGGGAGTAGCGAGAAGGCTGGTGAGGAATGATGAGAGTTTGTGTAACTGTGCGCGGAATGCATTTTGAATACCTATCTGTGTTTCCTTCTCATGAATGAAATCCTGAGATGCAAATAACAAGTGGAGAGGAACAAAAGAGCTTGTTAACATCAGGAGCATGCTTGTTGAAGTCAATTGGAGAGGAATGTTTCGAACCTATCTCAGTCGAACATTACCAAAAGCAGTGTGATTTGCAAGTGATGATCACGCAGTCACATCTGCTCTAACGCGCCCATCACACCCACTGTCAGTCCAGTCAAACCCACAGTCTCAGTTATGGCTCCACTAATGACCCCACTGTTAAACCATCCCACATTGTCAAACACGACTTCATTGGCCTAATTGAGCTGGTGGTCAATATAAAGTGCGTGAGATACTGTACGGTCATCAACGACTCTCGTATCAATGACAAATAACTGCAGGGAGGGGACTCATTGTAAGACATCCAGTCATTGGCTGCTTGAACAACAATTTATACAGAGGCATTGACTCCCAGGAAGCTGGGCAACTTAATACATGACAAAAACGGAGAGTGTATGAAACAACCAGCAGGTCAGGCAGTATCTGAGGAGAGAGCAGAGAATTAACATTTCATGTGTGACGTCTTCGTCAAAACGGAAGGATATTACAGATGAAAAGCATTTACAAAGGAACAGATCAAAAACAGTGGGAGGAGGAACACACACACAGAGACACACACACACATGGAGACAGAGAGACAGACACACACAGAGACAGAGAAACAGACACACACATGGAGACAGACACACACACGGAGACAGACACACACACACGGAGACAGACACACACACACGGAGACAGACACACACACACAGACAGACACACACACGGAGACAGACACACACACACGGAGACAGACACACACACGGAGACAGACACACACACACGGAGACAGACACACACACGGAGACAGACACACACACGGAGACAGACACACACACACGGAGACAGACACACACACACAGACAGACACACACACGGAGACAGACACACACACACGGAGACAGACACACACACACGGAGACAGACACACACACGGAGACAGACACACACACACACACAGAGACAGACAGTCACACGGAGACAGACACACACACGGAGACAGACACACACACGGAGACAGACACACACACACACACAGAGACAGACAGTCACACGGAGACAGACACACACACGGAGACAGACATACACACACACAGAGACAGACAGTCACACAGAGACAGACACACACAGGGAGACAGACACACACACACACAGAGACAGACAGTCACACAGAGACAGACACACACAGGGAGACAGACACACATGGAGACAGACACACACACACACAGAGACAGACAGTCACACGGAGACAGACACACACACGGAGACAGACACACACACACACAGAGACAGACAGTCACACAGAGACAGACACACACAGGGAGACAGACACACATGGAGACAGACACACACACACAGACAGACACACACACACGGAGATAGACAGTCACATGGAGACAGACACACACACGGAGACAGACACACAGACGGAGACAGACAGTCACACGGAGACAGACACACACACAGAGACAGACAGTCACACAGAGACAGACACACACACACGGAGACAGACACACAGACAGAGACAGACAGTCACACGGAGACAGACACACACACACGGAGACAGACACACACACAGAGACAGACAGTCACACGGAGACAGACACACACACACGGAGAATGACACACACACAGAGACAGACAGTCACACGGAGACAGACACACACACACGGAGACAGACACACACACAGAGACAGACAGTCACACAGAGACAGACACACACACACGGAGACAGACACACACACAGAGACAGACAGTCACACAGAGACAGACACACACACACGGAGACAGACACACACACAGAGACAGACAGTCACACGGAGGCAGACAGTCACATGGAGACAGACAGTCACACGGAGACAGACACACACACACGGAGACAGAAACACAGACAGAGACAGACAGTCACACGGAGACAGACACACAGACGGAGACAGACACACACATTTGGTGATCATTTTGTTTTCATTCTGGGTGTATGGACATCAATGGCAAGGCCAGCATTTATTGTCCATCCCTTGAGAAGGCAGTAGTGGGCCTTTTCCTTGAACTGCTGCAGTCTGTGTACTCCCACAATGCTGCTAGGTAGGGAGTTCCAGGATTCTGACCTAGCAACTGTGTATTGTGAGACTTGGAAGGTAAGTTGGAGGTGATGGTGTTTCCATGCACCTACTATCCTTGTCGAGTCGCTGCAGTCCATCCTGTAGACGATGTGGCTGAATTCCGACATGTGCTCCTGGAGGGTGAAGCTCCACATCAGATGCACAGATTCACAAACTGTAGGAGCAGGAGGAGGCTATGGGCACCGAAGAAGGGGTTCAGGAGGTAGTACCCTGGGAACCTCCAATACTGTTTTTGAACATTTTCCCAGAATTTGTTCAGAGCTGCTCTCGTTTTGCAGCCATAACGACAGAACTGGAGGTTCCACTGCACTTCCGGAGAAGTTATGGTGGATTAAATTCCCGGCTATTGAATTACAAAGGCAGTTAGATGGAACATTAACCCGCCCTTTCTCTGTACCGATACTGATGGACCTCCTGTGCATTTCCAGCAATTGCTTTTTTTATTTTAGAGGGACAAACAACTCCTCACTAATCCAAAAAAAAATAGACATTGTGAAAAAACGCAAATGTGGCCAAAATGATTACATCGGATTGTATAGGATATACGGCACAGAAACAGGCCATTTGGCCCAACCAGTCCATGCCGGAGTTTATGCTTCACTCGAGCCTCCTCCTGTCTTTCCTCATCTAAATCTATCAGCGTAACCCTCTATTCCCGTCTCCCTCATATGCTTGTCCAGCCTCCCCTTAAATGCATCTATACTATTTGATTCAACCACTCCCTGTGGTAGCTGGTTCCACATTCTCATCACTCTCTGGGTAAAGAAGTTTTTTCTGAATGATGAGAGCTTAAAAAAAAGTGCAGCCGTGTTTCTGAGAACCTCTTTTGAATTTCTTTCCCCAGAGCTAGGATAGTAAAATATTCACTATTTTCCCCAGTCCCTTTTGATGCTCGGTTATGGAGGCTTGCTGGCTGGTTTATTAGCACAGCAGGGATCAGACTTCGGTCACACACAAGGGCAGCACAGTTCAGCTGTTCTTGCTCGAATGTTTCATTTGGAACTCGATTCCACTCGCTCGAGATGCGTCCAACCCCAATCCATGAAACAGCTCCTGTTGCAGAGCTTTCAGTCCGTATTGTCGGAAAATAGGCTGTTTCTGCCTGTTCTGAAGAGGGTGGATTGGATAATAATTCTAAATAACAACTCTCACCCACAGCCCCACTCAAGGTGTATGGACACCAGAGAAAGCATTCAAGAAGAACATTAAACTGTTTGTCATTGTGAGTTTGCTGAAACTGGAGACAAATAGAAACAATCTCGGCTTAATTTTACAGTCTTCAAAAAGTATGTCCTTTTTAACGAGATCTGAAAGAACTCATCAGTGTAGGAGCCCCATCCTGTTTAGGTGACTAATATCTGATAGTTTGGTCAACCCGAATGAAGGTCTTTCAATGGCGAAGATTGTAGCTTCACCACAGATTAGTCAGCTCACTGTAGGAACAGAGATTCGGACATCTGGGTGATTTTCCCAGCAATACTTTAGGCACTAAAGAGTCTCTGAGGTGGCTAAGATGGGGTCTTGAGCTGCAACGTTGGTTTAGCCTGCGTTTAGCACAAGACGCCATCTTGGTAAAGGAATTGAAGCGCGCGCTAGGAACGGCCGCCCCGAGGATCATTAAGGCTCCGATTGCCAATTAAATTGGCTCCTAACGTTCATTAACACCATTTTGGCGGCTAGCACTGCAATTAACAACCTCTCCGAACCGATGCTCCCCCTAAGGTACATGGTCGCGCGGTCACGCACCGATCACGAGGTCCCGCGCAGGCCGCTCACCGGCCGCTACCGCTGGAAGAGATGCCGCGTGTGCACGGCTGTGAAATTTAAAGATCCCGCACAGGGAAAATAAATTAAAGGGAACATTGCTCCTAACAGCGACCAGTTCAACAGGAGTAAAGAAGTCGTCGGTGAGGATAGCGAGCCCTGTTTAAAGCCATGCTCAGCTTTCACTCTACACTTGCTGACTGAGATCGACTGACTACACTGTGTTTGAAGAGGAATTTTGAGACACATCGGGAGGCTTTCTGGGACACTTTGTCAAGACTTCACCAAGACTCGAGCAACATTTTTCCCGGAAATTCTCTGGGGACTTCACCTAAAGAGAGTGAGTGCTCTGTATCTTACAGGAGTCACCAGGAAAAAGGGAGTGCTTGGTCATGGGGTTCTTGCTCGGGGTCCCTCTTGGTCTGGAGAAAGAATGGGAGGAGGAGATGAGACCAGGCAGAGCAGTAACTGGAGGAGAGAGGGAGAGAGGGACAGGAGGCGAGGAGGGCTCTCAGCAGGAGGCCTCATCCACCCAGGGTCTTCAGAAACCACTACTCCTATAGTCACATGACCCAAGACCAGTGCATGAGGAGGCTGCGCTTTACCAAGAAGATCGTCACAGAGATCTGTGGCCTCATGGAAGGAAGACTCAGACATTGCAGCACAGCCAGGCTTGCATTGCCTGTGGCAGTCAGAGTCACAATGGCACTTAACTTTTATGCTACTGGAATCTTCCAGGCTGCCACAGGTGACATCAGTCACATCTCACAATCCTTTGTGCACTTCTGCATAAGGGAGGTCGCTATGGCTCTATACGCTCTGAGGAATGACTATATATCATTCCCTATTGCCAGAGAAGACCAGAGGCAGAGTTCTCTAGAATTCAACAGGAATGCGGGATTCCCCATGGTCCAGGGACCCACTGACTGCTCACATGTGGCCATGTGAGCCCCTCATTTAAACTCGGAGGTGTTCAGGAACAGGAAGGGATTCCATTCCCTCAATGTGCAGCTCGTATGCACCCATCGGTAACGCACCATGCAAGTGAATGCCTGCTATCCAGGGAGCTGCCATGGTGCCAGAAGTCATCCGTCCCACAGATCTTTGAGCCCCAACACTATATTGGGCCAGAAATTCGGGTCTCCACGGGTGAGTACGCGGTGGGTACTCACCCGTAGACCCAACGAAAGTGCCGGTTTCGCGCATGCACTGCGCATGTACTGGAAACCGGAACTTCCGTTCCCCTGAAGGAAGGGGTTCAGAGGTCGAATGCGTGCGCCGGAGAGGCAGCGCGTAGACCTCGAACTTCGTTTTTTTTTTCAGGTTTCTCCGTGAGGGTAAGTATGGAGAAGCTGCGCAGGGAAAAAGGAGGCGCAAGGCCTGCTTTTAACAAGGTAAGTGGTGAATTAAGTACAATTTAAACATTTTTTCAACAGGTTTATCTTTTTTACATACTTTAAGAAAGGTAAGTTTATTTTTAGCACCGTTAAAAAGTGTAATTAATTTTTTCAAAAATTTACATTTTTGTTTAAAGTAGTTAATTTATGTAATTTATAGTTATTTTAAAAATGTGATTTTTTAAAAAATTTATTTGAAGTTTTAGTGAGGTTTTGGGGCCGATCTCTATTCATAGATTTGACAGGTCTTCCTGTCAAATCTATGAATGAAGATTCCCTGCTCCGATTGGCTCTCCATGGCCCACGTGATCCCAGGGGACGCTTCGAACTAACTGCGCCCCTGGGATACGCAAGCATTGCGCGCCGGCAGCTGGAGGAGGCCCAGGAGCCGAAGTCCACGCGGGCCCGAAGCACAACGGCAGGCGCGGTATGTAAGTACGCGTGCGATTCTTGCACCTGCGGGAAGCTGGAGAGCTGAATTTCTGGCCCAATGTGTATGGCTGGCTACTAGGTGACAAGGGGTACCCTCTGGTGCCATGGCTCATGACTCCCCTGAGAAAGCCCCAGACACCAGCTGAGCATTCATACAATGAGAGTCACTCTGCCACTAGGAATATTATTTAGTAGATCACTGGGGTCTTCAAGCAGAGGTTTAGATGCCTTGACCGGTCAGGAGGTGTCCTGCAGTACTCGGCCGAGAAGGTCGCCACATTCGTGGTGATTTGCTGCATGCTCCACAATCTGGCCATCATAAGAGACCAGCCGCTACCATCAGCAATTGTGCCAGAGGGTCAAGCTCGGGAGCCACAAGAGGAGGAGGAGGAGGAAGGGGAGGAGGAGGCTAAAGAGGAGTAGGAAGATGAGGGGGCCTGTGGGATCACCAGAGGGTTCCAGGTAGATGGCCTGCACCTGGGAGGGACGCTCACAGCCATCTAATTGAAGACTGCTTTTGAGTGACGTCCTCCACCATTACACTTCGGAGCACTGTTGCCACATGACCTTCCAGGACTGAGGAACCATCAAGAGGTCCACCATCTGCACTCAATCCTTTCAACCCCTTCCCCATGAAGAAGGAAATAAAAAAGACCACCAATTCCACCACTACCTAATTACAACGACTACTCTTTAGAGCAAAAACAAACAATGAAAACGTGACACAACCAACAACCACATTTTAAGTGGGTATCCCTTGTCTCCGAGCAGCCACCCGTTAACTCTGATTCCAGTTGCCAAGACATCAAGGAGCTTGGACTACCGCAGGACAAAGGCATCATGGCTGTTGCCTGGGAATCTTGCGCACACCTTCATAAAGATCTTTTTGTGGTTGCGCATCAGCTGCACATTGATGGAGTGGAAGCCCTTGCGGTTGACGAATACTCCTGAGTGAATTGGGGTGATCTGACACCCTGCCCCTGTGGGAAGCCAGCCAAAGCCGTAAATCCGAGCGCCCGCTCATTCTGACTGGCGTCATCGTAGGCAAAGTTGACGTAATTGGCAGCCCTGGCGAACAAGCCATCAGTCACCTGTCTTATGCATTGCTCACCAACTGGGAGATCCTGCAAATGTTTCCAACAGAGCCCTGGAAGGACCCAGAGGCAAACAAGTTGAGGGCGGTGTTGTCTTTGACGGCCACTGGTAAAGCATGGCCACCAGGTCCAGCTGGCAGCAGGTCTTCTGCCAACAGGCTGCAGATGTCTGCCACCACCTGACGCCACATCCTGAGCCTCCTGAGGCACTGCTGTTCTGACATGTTGAGGAATCTTATCCTCTGCCTGTAGACCCTGTGCGCCGGGTATGGCCTCTTGTGAGCTGCACCTCTCTGCTACTCCCCTCTCTCCTGGGCAGCTACAGGTCTGTGACCAGCAGGCTGCTGATGCTGTTGCTGGTCCAATCTAAGGCAGCTAAAGCAGCACCCATCCTGAACTGATCGATAAAACCTCAAAAGTGTGGAAGAAATCTCCAAAGTGTAGAAAGTCAACTCCCAGCAAAAGCACTGAGAGAACACCCTTTCCCACCAGCAGCTAAGAAAGCAGCTGTGAGTACTGTGTATGTTGTGCCATATTTCCCTGAGATGGATTGACCCCCCTCAATTGCCGCTGTGCTCTCGCCTTGCTTTCACTGGCGAGTTTCAGGAAGCCCGGGAAACCCATGGATCACATGTTAAATTTGAAAATCTGTGTCAATATCGCTCTAATTGAGCCATTGCCATATGTTAATTACCAACCCGCCTTCCCCGAGCAGCATGCTCGCACGCAGCCTAACGCGCTGGAGTGAAACCCGGAAGTCGGCGGGTTGTAGCCGGCTTCCTGATGCGCTGTCAATTTCACCGGCTTTAAGCCCCCCTCACCCACTCCCAAACCCACGCACTCCTCCATGTTAAAGGTTCTCCTGTCATATCTACATTGGACTGACTCTGAAAATTTGAGTGGGGTCAGCACAGTAAGTACTGTTGGAGTGAGTGCAAAACATGCACCATTCAACTCTCAGTTGCAGCATCTAGGCCACAGTCTCTTTAAACTGTGCCCAGAACCTCAATATTGAGAAAGAGACCGGAAATGCATTGCAGTCCAGGTCTCTGTTAATCATCAGCCATTACCTGCCAGTGAATCCACACTGAGTCTGCACCTTATCACTGTAAAAGTCATTTCATTTTACAATAACAGAGCGCAGCTGGGCACTAACTGTG
The DNA here is from genome assembly GCA_030390025.1 of Squalus acanthias. Taxonomy (NCBI): domain Eukaryota; kingdom Metazoa; phylum Chordata; class Chondrichthyes; order Squaliformes; family Squalidae; genus Squalus; species Squalus acanthias. The sequence continues at coordinate 29,223,555 of CM059445.1, forward strand.
AAATAGCATGTGAAAGAGAAAAAAGAATCTTTAATAAGTTACTGTAGGATTTCTGCATTCTATCTTGGACACCACAGGGAAATAATGTGTTGAAAGAGGGGATTGGATGCGGAGTTAAAGCAGGCCTGTCAGTCAGTGCGCTCCTTGTGAAAGGCAATCTGATATGGCTGACAGCACAGGTGTAGGTGCAGTGGCAATGGGTTAGAGAGTCACAACCTGAAACCCCGTTAATCACTGGGGGATCCGGGAGCACACAGCTCCATGTTTTTGGCATTTAGTGATTGTGGGGTGGGATGTTATGGGCAACTCCACCAGCCTGTCTAGGAAAGGGGTTACTGTGTAATTTCTCACACAATAGAGAAGGGAATTTTAACCGAACACACCTTTCCATTGAAGCTCATGGAAAATCAGGGGCCCGTTCCACCACTGCCTGTCCCCTGCCCCACCCTCACACTGTCACTCACTGCCCCACCCTCACACTGTCACTCACTGCCCCACCCTCACACTGTCACTCACTAACACACTCCCTCACACTGTCACTCACTAACACACTCCCTCACACACTGTCACCCACTAACACACTCCCTCACACTGTCACTCACTAACACACTCCCTGCACACACTGTCACTCACTAACACACCCACTCACACACTGTCACTCACTAACACACTCCCTCACACACTGTCACTCACTAACACACTCCCTCACACACTGTCACTCACTAACACACTCCCTGCACACACTGTCACTCACTAACACACTCCCTCACACTGTCACTCACGAACACACTCCCTGCACACACTGTCACTCACTAACACACTCCCTCACACTGTCAGTCACTAACACACTCCCTCACACACTGTCACTCACTAACACACTTCCTCACACTGTCAGTCACTAACACACTCCCTGCACACACTGTCACTCACTAACACACTCCCTGCACACACTGTCACTCACTAACACACTCCCTCACACACTGTCACTCACTAACACACTCCCTCACACTGTCACTCACTAACACACTCCCTCACACACTGTCACTCACTAACACACTCCCTCACACTGTCACTCACTAACACACTCCCTGCACACACTGTCACTCACTAACACACTCCCTCACACAATGTCACTCACTAACACACCCACTCACACACTGTCACTCACTAACACACTCCCTCACACACTGTCACTCACTAACACACTCCCTCACACACTGTCACTCACTAACACACTCCCTGCACACACTGTCACTCACTAACACACTCCCTCACACTGTCACTCACGAACACACTCCCTGCACACACTGGCACTCACTAACACACTCCCTCACACTGTCAGTCACTAACACACTCCCTCACACACTGTCACTCACTAACACACTTCCTCACACTGTCAGTCACTAACACACTCCCTGCACACACTGTCACTCACTAACACACTCCCTGCACACAATGTCACTCACTAACACACCCACTCACACACTGTCACTCACTAACACACTCCCTCACACACTGTCACCCACTAACACACTCCCTCACACTGTCACTCACTAACACACTCCCTGCACACACTGTCACTCACTAACACACCCACTCACACACTGTCACTCACTAACACACTCCCTCACACACTGTCACTCACTAACACACTCCCTCACACACTGTCACTCACTAACACACTCCCTGCACACACTGTCACTCACTAACACACTCCCTCACACTGTCACTCACGAACACACTCCCTGCACACACTGTCACTCACTAACACACTCCCTCACACTGTCAGTCACTAACACACTCCCTCACACACTGACACTCACTAACACACTTCCTCACACTGTCAGTCACTAACACACTCCCTGCACACACTGTCACTCACTAACACACTCCCTGCACACACTGTCACTCACTAACACACTCCCTCACACGCTGTCACTCACTAACACACTCCCTCACACTGTCACTCACTAACACACTTCCTCACACACTGTCACTCACTAACACACTCCCTCACACTGTCACTCACTAACACACTCCCTGCACACACTGTCACTCACTAACACACTCCCTCACACAATGTCACTCACTAACACACCCACTCACACACTGTCACTCACTAACACACTCCCTCACACACTGTCACTCACTAACACACTCCCTCACACACTGTCACTCACTAACACACTCCCTGCACACACTGTCACTCACTAACACACTCCCTCACACTGTCACTCACGAACACACTCCCTGCACACACTGTCACTCACTAACACACTCCCTCACACTGTCAGTCACTAACACACTCCCTCACACACTGTCACTCACTAACACACTTCCTCACACTGTCAGTCACTAACACACTCCCTCACACTGTCACTCACTAACACACTCCCTGCACACACTGTCACTCACTAACACACCCACTCACACACTGTCACTCACTAACACACTCCCTCACACACTGTCACTCACTAACACACTCCCTCACACACTGTAACTCACTAACACACTCCCTGCACACACTGTCACTCACTAACACACTCCCTCACACTGTCACTCACGAACACACTCCCTGCACACACTGTCACTCACTAACACACTCCCTCACACTGTCAGTCACTAACACACTCCCTCACACACTGTCACTCACTAACACACTTCCTCACACTGTCAGTCACTAACACACTCCCTGCACACACTGTCACTCACTAACACACTCCCTGCACACACTGTCACTCACTAACACACTCCCTCACACACTGTCACTCACTAACACACTCCCTCACACTGTCACTCACTAACACACTCCCTCACACACTGTCACTCACTAACACACTCCCTCACACTGTCACTCACTAACACACTCCCTGCACACACTGTCACTCACTAACACACTCCCTCACACAATGTCACTCACTAACACACCCACTCACACACTGTCACTCACTAACACACTCCCTCACACACTGTCACTCACTAACACACTCCCTCACACACTGTCACTCACTAACACACTCCCTGCACACACTGTCACTCACTAACACACTCCCTCACACTGTCACTCACGAACACACTCCCTGCACACACTGTCACTCACTAACACACTCCCTCACACTGTCAGTCACTAACACACTCCCTCACACACTGTCACTCACTAACACACTTCCTCACACTGTCACTCACTAACACACTCCCTCACACACTGTCACTCACTAACACACTCCCTGCACACACTGTCACTCACTAACACACTCCCTCACAATGTCACTCACTAACACACTCCCTCACACACTGTCACTCACTAACACACTCCCTCACACTGTCACTCACTAACACACTCCCTGCACACACTGTCACTCACTAACACACTCCCTCACACTGTCACTCACTAACACACTCCCTGCACACACTGTCACTCACTAACACACTCCCTCACACACTGTCACTCACTAACACACTCCCTCACACACTGTCACTCACTAACACACTCCCTCACACTGTCACTCACTAACACACTCCCTGCACACACTGTCACTCACTAACACACTCCCTCACACTGTCACTCACTAACACACTCCCTCACACTGTCACTCACTAACACACTCCCCTCACACACTGTCACTGACTAACACACTCCCTCACACACTGTCACTGACTAACACACTCCCTCACACTGTCAGTCACTAACACACTCCCTGCACACACTGTCACTCACTAACACACTCCCTCACACACTGTCACTCACTAACACACTCCCTCACACTGTCACTCACTAACACACTCTCCTCACACACTGTCACTCATACCACACTCCCTCACACACTGTCACTCACTAACACACTCCTTCACACACTGTCACTCACTAACACACTCCCTCACACACTATCACTCACTAACACACTCCCTCACACACTGTCACTCACTAACACACTCCCTCACACACTGTCACTCACTAACACACTCCCTCACACTGTCACTCACTAACACACTTCCTCACACTGTCACTCACTAACACACTCCCTCACACTGTCACTCACTAACACACTCCCTGCACACACTGTCACTCACTAACACACTCCCTCACACTGTCACTCACTAACACACTCCCTCACACTGTCACTCACTAACACACTCCCCTCACACACTGTCATTCACTAACACACTCCCTCACACACTGTCACTCACTAACACACTCCCTCACACACTGTCATTCACTAACACACTCCCTCACACTGTCACTCACTAACACACTCCCTCACACACTGTCACTCACTAACACACTCCCTCACACTGTCACTCACTAACACACTCCCTCACACTGTCACTCACTAACACACTCCCTCACACACTGTCACTCACTAACACACTCCCTCACACTGTCACTCACTAACACACTCCCTCACACTGTCACTCACTAACACACTCCCTCAAACTGTCACTCACTAACACACTCCCTGCACACACTGTAACTCACTAACACACTCCCTCACACTGTCTCTCACTAACACACTCCCTCACACTGTCACTCACTAACACACTCCCCTCACACACTGTCATTCACTAACACACTCCCTCACACACTGTCACTCACTAACACACTCCCTCACACACTGTCATTCACTAACACACTCCCTCACACTGTCACTCACTAACACACTCCCTCACACACTGTCACTCACTAACACACTCCCTCACACTGTCACTCACTAACACACTCCCTCACACTGTCACTCACTAACACACTCCCCTCACACACTGTCACTGACTAACACACTCCCTCACACACTGTCACTGACTAACACACTCCCTGACACTGTCAGTCACTAACACACTCCCTGCACACACTGTCACTCACTAACACACTCCCTCACACACTGTCACTCACTAACACACTCCCTCACACTGTCACTCACTAACACACTCTCCTCACACACTGTCACTCACTAACACACTCCCTCACACACTGTCACTCACTAACACACTCCTTCACACACTGTCACTCACTAACACACTCCCTCACACTGTCACTCACTAACACACTCCCTCACACACTGTCACTCACTAACACACTCCCTCACACACTGTCACTCACTAACACACTCCCTGCACACACTGTCACTCACTAACACACTCCCTCACACACTGTCACTCACTAACACACTCCCTCACACACTGTCACTCACTAACACACTCCCTCACACACTGTCACTCACTAACACACTCCCTCACACACTGTCACTCACTAACACACTCCCTCACACACTGTCACTCACTAACACACTCCCTCACACTGTCACTGACTAACACACTCCCTCACACACTGTCACTCACTAACACACTCCCTCACACTGTCACTCACTAACACACTCCCTGCACACATTGTCCTAGAAATTCATTAGCCCTTGAAAACGGGTACCAGGATCATGATGCGCGATCTCCCCATGCCCGTTCAAAGGAATGCAGGCAGCACACGAACTTCGTGCTGCCTGCTGATTAGCATGATTGTGGCGTTCAGCCCAGCGCTGGGCGTGCTGCTGAATGGCTGACCACCCAGCAGGGGGCCCGAGTTCATGCGAGACCAATAAAAGCTAGCCTGTGCTTCTTAAAGGCAGTCTGCACCACTTAAAGAGTGGTGCCCTCTGCCTGCAGCAGCTCATGCAACTGGCTGACAGCGAGAGTGAGAGGAGGAAACAACAACAATTATGTCACAACAGGAGAGAGAGAGTGCGCCAAGTTTCTCCGATGCAGCACTGGAGGCCTTGGTCCAGGAGGTCAACTCAAGGAGAGTTGCTGTTTCCACAGGAGGCCCTCCGGGAAAATGGAATCAGATAGCCGCTGTGCTGAATGCCAGCAGTATAGCCATGAGGACCTGGACGCAGTGCAGGAAGAAGTTTAATGACCTCACACGAGTGGTCAAGGTCAGTGAATTCATCTTCAAATGCCATATCCCACTAACTGCACCACCAGCCTCACACACTGCTCAATGCACCACACCCCCATCACTCACCTACCAACAAAGGTGGGGAGGAAGAAGAGTGGAAGAGCAATAGTGATAGGAGATTCGATAGTTAGGGGAACAGAGAGGTGTTTCTGCGGTCGCAGACGTGACTCCAGGATGGTGTGTTGCCTCCCTGGTTCCAGAGTCCAGGATGTCACCGAGCGGCTGCAGGACATTCTGAGGGGGGAGGGTGAACAGCCAGAGGTCGTGGTCCATATCGGAACCAACGACATAGGCAGAAAGAGGGATGAGGTCCTGCAGAGTTTAGGGAGCTAGGAAAGAGATTAAAAAGCAGGACCTCAAAGGTAGTAATCTCTAGATTACTCCCGGTTTCCCCATGCTGGTGAGTACAAAAACAGGAGGATAGAGCAGATGACTGTGTGGCTGGAGAGATGGTGCAGGAGGGAGGGCTTTAGATTCCTGAGGCATTGGGACCGTTTCTGGGAGAGGTGGGACCTGTACAAGCCGGACAGGTTGCACCTCAACAGGACCGGGACCAATATCCTCGCGGCGGATTTTGCTGGTGCTGTTGGGGAGGGTTTAAACTAGCTTGGCAGGGGGGTGGGAACCTGAGACTGGATTCAGAAGGGAGAGAAGCAAAGCTGGAAATGGAAGGCAGAAAATTAGTAAGTGGGTTTGGTAGGCAGAGGAAACAAAGGCTAGAAAATAGACAACAAGGGAATTTGGCAGTGCTTAATGGTATATACTTCAACGCAAGGAGTCTAGGGAATAAAGCAGATGAGCTGAGGGCACAGATAGACACGTGGGAGTATGATATTATAGCCAATACTGAGACACGGTTGAGAGAAGGGCAGGAATGGCAGCTCAACATTCCTGGTTACAGGGTTTTCAGACGAGATAGAGGGGATAAAAAAGGAGGGGGAGGGTTGCAATATTGATTAAAGAATAAATGTGAGGAGGGAGGATATCTTAGAAGGATCATCAAATGAGGCCATATGGGTTGAACTGAAAAACAAAAAAGGGGCAATCACATTGCTGGGAGTGAACTATAGACCCCCGAACAGTCAGAGGGAGATAGAAGAGCAAATATGTAGGCAAATTTCTGAGACGTGCAAAAATAGGGCAGTAACAGTAGGGGATTTCAACTTCCCTAATATTAACTGGGATAAAATTAGTGTGAAAGGTACAGAGGGAGCAAAACTCTTAAAATGCATTCAGGAGAACTTTTTTAGCCAGTATGTAGCAAGCCCAACAAGAGAGGGGGTGGTTCTGGACCTAGTTTTAGGGAATGAAGCTGGGCAGGTGGAAAAGGTATCAGTGGGAGAGCATATTGGTGGTAGTGATCATAATGCAGTTAGATTTAGGGTAGTTATGGAAAAGGACAAGGACAGACCAGGAATAAAAGTTCTCAATTGGGGAAAAGCTAATTTTACTAAGCTGAGCTGTGATTTAGCCAAAGTGGCCAGGAGACAGAAACTTGAAGGTAAATCAGTGTCAGAGCAGTGGGAGGCATTCAAGGAGGAGACAGTGAGGGTTCAGAGCAAGTATGTTCCCTTAAAGAAAAAGGGTGGGACTAACCAATCTAGAGCTCCCTGGATGTCAAGGAGCATACAGGTTAGGAAAAGAAAAAAGGGAAACTTATGACAGATACTGAGGACTCAATACTGCAGAAAGCTGAGAGGAGTATAGAAAATGCAGGGGTGAAATTTAAAAGGAAATTAGGAAAACAAAGGGAAGGCAAGAAAAAATATTGGCAAGTAAAATCAAGGAAAACCCAAAGATGTTTTATAAATACATTAAGAGCAAGAGGATAACTAAAGTAAGAGTAGGGCCTATTAGGGACCATAAAAGTAACCTGTGTGTGGAAGCGGAAGACATGGGTATAGTTCTTAATGAATACTTTGTGTCTGTTTTCACAAAAGAGAGGGACGATGCAGACATTGCAATCAGGGAGGAGGAGGAGTGTGAAATATTAGTTGAAATAAACATAGTGAAAGAGGAAGTATTAAGGGGTTTAGCATCTTTTAAAGTGGATAAATCCCCAGGCCCGGATGAAATATATCCCAGACTGTTAAGAGAAGTAAGAGAGGAAATAACACAGGCTCTGACCATCATTTTCCAATCCTCTCTGGCTACAGGTGTGGTGCCAGAGAACTGGAGGACTGTTAACGTGGTACCGTTGTTTAAAAAGGGAGAAAAGGATAGACCGAGTAATTACAGGCCAGTCAGCCTAACCTCGGTGGTGGGAGAAGTATTGGAAAAAATTCTGATGGACAGGATAAATCTTCATTTAGAAAGACACGGATTAATCAGGGACAGTCAGCATCGTTTTGTTAAGGGAAGGTCGTGTCTGACTAACTTGATTGAATTTTTTGAGGAGGTAACAAGGAGGGTCGATGAGGGTGGTGCATTTGATGTAGTGTATATGGATTTTAGCAAGGCTTTTGATAAGGTCCCGCATGGCAGACTGGTCACGAAACTAAAAGCCCATGGGATCCAAGGCAAAGTGGCAAGTTGGATCCAAAATCTGCTCAGAGGCAGGAAACAAAGGGTAATGGTCGAAGGGCGTTTTTGTGACTGGAAGGCTGTTTCCAGTGGGGTTCCGCAGGGCTCAGTACTGGGTCCTTTGCTTTTTATATCGATGATTTGGACCTGAATGTAGGAAGTATGATTAAGATGTTTGCAGATGATACTAAAATTGTCCGTGTGGTTGACAATGAAGAAGAAAGCTGCAGACTGCAGGAAGATATCAATGGACTGGTCAGGTAGGCAGAACAGTGGCAAATGGAATTCAGTCTGGAGAAGTGAGAGGTAATGCATTTGGGGAGGGCTAACAAGCAAGGGAATACACTATAAATGGTAAGATACTGAGAAGTGCAGAAGATCAGAGGGACCTTGGAGTGCATGTCCACAGATCACTGAAGTTAGCAGGACAGGTAGATGAAGTGGTTACGAAGGCATATGGGATACTTTCCTTTATTAGCTGAGACATAGAATATAAGAGCAGGGGTGTTATGCTTCAACTGTATAGAACACTGGTTAGGCCGCATCTGGAATACTGCGTGCAGTTCTGGTCACCACATTACAGGAAGGATGTGATTGCACTAGAGAGGGTACAGAGGAGATTTACAAGGATGTTGCCGGGAGTAGAGAATCTTAGCTATGAGGAAAGACTGGATAGGCTGGGTCTGTTTTCCTTGAAACAGAGGAGACTGAGGGGAGACTTAATTGAGGTGTATAAAATCATGAGGGGCCTAGATAGAGTGGATAGGAAGGACCTATTTCCCTTAGCAGAGTGCTCAACAACCAGGGGGCATAGATTTAAAGTAATTGGTTGGAGGTATAGAGGGGATTTGAGGAGAAATTTTTTCACCCACCGGGTGGTGGGGGTCTGGAACTCACTGCCTGAAAGGGTGGTAGAGGCAGAAACCCTCATCACATTTAAAAAGTACTTAGATATGCACTTGAAGGGCCGTAACTTACAAGGCTATGGACCAAGTGCTGGAAAGTGGGATTAGGCTGGATAGCTCTTTGTTGGTCGGCACTGACAAGATGGGCCAAGTGGCCTCCTTCTGTGCTGTAACTTTCTATGATTCTATGATTCTTTACCAAGCACAACTCACACCTCACATTCATAGCTTCACCTCACCCTTACACACTGACCACTGCTGCAAGCCTCACACGCACATCTCACAGCTTGAACACACTGTCAGCTATTCAACCATGACAGGCACATTGCACCACACTCACTGACACACTTCCCTTTCTCTTGCAGGAAAAGATGGCTCACAACTGGTGCCAGCAGCACCTAACTGGCAGGGGACAGGCGTGCCTGCATAACCTGACCCCGATGGAGGAGACCGTGCTGGCCATTCTTGGAAGGGGCATCGCTGTGCCCTGTGGCCAGCAGCAGTGCTGAAAGAACACAAGATGCCGGTATCCTCATACGTAATCCTCCTTCTCACATCCCACTTCCCCCTCATCCCACAATCTTTTCTGATTTACAAGCTGCACATGGTGTAAGCTTGCACCTCATTCAGAGACCCAAGAAATCCAACCTGGCCAGCCAGTGGTGCAAGAATAAGAGGGAGAGGAGAGTGATGATGAAGAAGAAACACCGTCACTCGATCTGACACTCGCAGCCACCAGCTCAGATACTGGCACTGTGCGGAGTTTAGAGGGTAGCTTAGAGGCGGGATCTACACGTGGTAAGTCACCGAGCACGAGTGGCCTGCAGACAGGGCGGGGGAAAGGGTAGCGCAGGTGTCAGCTCCCCGGAGCACAATGCCGCACATGGGTTCTGCTGCACAGAACTCAGATGAGGACCTTCGATGGTGAGGCCGACAGATGAACGCTGATGGGTATGCACAACAAAATGCTTGGTGCATTGGCAGGCCTGCCAGAAAACCTGAGTGCAATGTCAAGGAGAATGAAGGAGTCCAGCTCCAATCTTGCACAGGACTTTGCGCAGAGCTTGGAGCCCATGATTTCCAGCGTGGAAGATATGGGCAAATCTATTAGCGCACTTGTGGACCCAACCATGATACTGATGGCCGATGTCTCAGCTTCCATTGTAGCACAAGCAGAAGCCACCCAATGTCTGAGTGCTGCAGTGGAAACTCAGACTGCTGCCATGCAAGCTCAGGCTGCTGCCATCGTGGCTGCGTTTGCCAGTGTTGAAAGGGGCTTGCAGGGTCTCACAGCAGTCCAGCAATCTGTCCTCCAACAGATTACTAGGAATTCTGAGATGCCCCAGGGGAGTGGCAGTGGCTCCATGGAGCAAGAACCTGCTGTCCTCTCTCAGGGTGACAGCATTCGTCCTCCCACCACTGCCACTCTGCCAGTGCCCTTGCTGTTGCCTGACAGTCAACCAGCCCAGACTGCTGCTGCCCATGCTGAGGTGGTGCAGTCCGAAGCCGGGCCTTCTAGGCCCAGAGCTGTTTGAGGCCATCCTGCAAGGCCATCTGCAGTCTCCCCCACTGCATTCTTCCACCAGCCATGCTGCAGCCACTGGGGTAGCACGTCATAGGAGCACTAGGATAGGCAAAGGCACACTGAAGGCAGGCACTAAGGGAATGCACAAGGGTGATTAGTTGACTTTGTTATGTAATATTGGATGGATTGATGATTAAAGTTGGACTGGAATGTTTCATTTGTGGTGGCTTTTATTTCAGCATTGTGGTCAAGAGGATGCTGTGATGGTCAGTAACAGAGGGAAGGTAAGATGTGGGGAATTGGAGTTGCGTTCACTGGTACCACAGTTGGATGAGTCGATCACGGACAGCCCGGGCAGATAGAGGCTATCTGGGTTGCCTCCTCCCTTCCGCTTCCTCCTCTTCCCCATCCTCCTCCTCTTCTTCCTCATCCTCCTTTGCTGCTTCCTCCTCCTCCTCCTCTTCCTCCTCTACCTCCTCCTCCTCAGTTGATCGCCATACATCTGGTGGCAAGGGCTGTGCCCTCATGATGGCGATGTTGTGCAGCATGCAGCAGACCACAATGAATCTTGAGACGCATTCTGTTGAGTGCTGCAGGGTACTTGACAGAGAGAAGAGAATGAACTCTCCTCTCCTGGCATAAAGAGCTTCTGTCACCTCTCTTATGCAGCAGTGGACGGCGAACTGGGAAAAGTTACAGATGTCTCCTGTCCCAGACTGGAAGGAGCCCAACGCGAGGAAGTTCAGGGCCATGGTCACCTTCACAGCCACTGGCAGTGCTGTCCTTACCCTAGTGTGAGACTGCCGGTGTGGTTGCAAGAGGTGGCAGAATTCTGTGAGCACCTCCTTCGTAAAGCGCAGACGCCTCACACATTGGTCCTGGCTCAGGCTGAGGTAAGAGAATTGCACTCGAAAGAGCATAGGTGGGTAAGGCCTCCTGCTGAGAGCCCTGGGAAAACTATTGTAAAGAATTCTGAAGGACAGGATAAATCTTCATTTAGAAAGAAACGGATTAATCAAGGATAGTCAACACGGATTTGTTAAGGGAAGATCGTGTCTGACAAACTTGATTGAATTTTTGAGGAGGTAACAAGGAGGGTAGATGAGGGTAGTGCATTTGATGTAGCGTATATGGACTTTAGCAAGGCTTTTGATAAGGTTCCACATGGCAGACTGGTCACGAAGTTAAAAGCCCATGGGATCCAGGGCAAAGTGTCAAGTTGGATAGAAAACTGGCTCGGAGACAGGAAGCAGAGGGTAATGGTTGATGGGTGTTTTTGTGACTGGAAGGCTGTTTCCAGTGGGGTTCCGCAGGGCTCAGTACTAGGTCCCTTGCTTTTTGTGGTATATATCAATGACCTAGACTTGAACATAGCGGGTATGATTAAGAAGTTTGCAGATGACACTAAAATCTGCTGTGCGGTTGATACTGAAGAAGGAAGCTGTAGACTGCAGGAAGATATCAATAAATTGGTCAGGTGGGCAGAACAGTGGCAAATGGAATTCAATCCGGAGAAGTGTGAGGTAATGCATTTGGGGAGGGCTAACAAGGAAAAGGAATACACATTAAATGGTAGGACACTGAGTAGTGTAGAGGAACAAAGGGACCTTGGAGTGCATGTCCACAGATCCCTGAAGGTAGCAGGCCAGGTAGATAAGGTGGTTAAGAGGGCATACGGAATGCTTGCCTTTATTAGCCGTGGCATAGAATACAAGAGCAGGGAGGTTATGTTCAACTGTATAAAACACTAGTTAGGCCTCAGCTAGAGTACTGCATGCAGTTCTGGTCACCACATTACAGGAAAGATGTGATTGCACGAGAGAGGGTACAGAGGAGATTTACAAGGATGTTGCCGGGAGTAGAGAATCTTAGCTATGAGGAAAGACTGGATAGGCTGGGTCTGTTTTCCTTGGAACAGAGGAGGCTGAGGGGAGATATTGAGGTGTATAAAATTATGAGGGACATGGATAAAGTGGATAGAAAGGACCTATTTCCCTTAGCAAAGGGGTCAAAAACCAGGGGGCACAGATTTAAAGTAATTGGTGGAAGGTTTAGAGGGGATTTGAGGGGAAATTTCTTCACCCAGAGGTTTGTGGGGGTCTGGAACTCACTGCCTGAAAGGGTGGTAGAGGCAGGAACCCTAACCACATTTCAAAAGTACTTGGATGTGAACTGGAAGTGCTGTAACCTGCAGGGCTACGGACCAAGAGCTGGGAAGTAGGATTAGGCTGGATAGCTCTTTGTTGGCCGGCGCGGACACAATAGGCCGAAATGGCCTCCTTCCGTGCTGTAACTTTCTATGATTCTATGATTCTTCTCCCCTTCCTCGTCGCCCTTCTGCGAGCAGCTTGTCCTCTTCTTCGCTGCATCTGCTCCATCTCCCTGTCATGCTGCAGGCCAAAGGGGATGACAACTACAGCACCCATGACTGGGAGCAAGTGGTCTGACCAGAACCCTTGAAGTCAGAGCCAAGGCCTTCTCCACTTGCAGCACCACTCCCTGTCACCTCACCAACTTTAAACAACTCTAGAAAGCTCCAAACACTTGCACAAACTTGCAAGGTGACCAAGGTTGGGAACTAAATATTCCAGGGTGCTTGACGTTTTGAAAAGACAAGCAGAATGGAAAAGGAGGGGGGTAGCCCTGATAATAAAGGATGATGTAAGGATAGTAGTGAGAAAGGATCTTGGCTTGGAGGATCAGGAAGTAGCATCAGTATGGGAGAGATAATAAATAACAATGGGCAGAAATCACTGGTGGGTGTAGTTTATTGGTCCCCAAACAGTAGCTATGCCATTGGACAGAGTATTAATCAACAAATAATAGGAGCTTGTAACAAAGGTAATACAATAATCATGGGGACTTTAATCTTCATATAATCTGGGCAAATTAAATTGGCAAAGGTAGTCTGGAGGATGAGTTCATGGAATGCATTTGAGACAGTTTCCTAGAACAATACATCATGGAACCAACCAGGGAACAGACTATCTTAGATCTTGTATTGTGTAATGAGACAGGGTTAATTAGTAATCTTACAGTAAAGGATCTTCTGGGGAAGAGTGATCATAATATGATCGAATTTCACATTGAGTTTGAGAGTGAAATACTTAAATCTGAAACAAGGGTCTTAAACTTAAATAAAGCCAATTACATAGGTATGAGGAGTGAGTTGGTTGAGGTAGACTGGGAAACTAGATTAAAAGGTATGATGGTTGATAAGCAGTGGCAGACATTTAAAGAAATATTCCAAAATACTCAATGAATATACATTCCATTGAGAAATAAAAACTCCACAGGAAAAGTGATCCATGCATGGCTAACTAAAGAAGTTAAGGATAGTATTAGATTAAAAGAAGAGGCTTATAATGTTGCAAAGCATAGTAGTAAACCTGATGATTGGGAGAGCTTTAGAAACCAGTAAAGGAGGACCAAAAATTTGATAAAAAGGGAGAAAATAGAATGAGAGTAAACTAGCAAGAAATATAAAAACAGATTGTAAGAGCTTCTACAAGTACATAAAAAGGAAGAGAGTGGTAAAAGTAAGCATTGGTCCCTTAGAGGCTGAGACAGGTGAAATTATAATGGGGGATAAGGAAATGGCAGAGACTTTAAACAAATATTTTGTATCTGTCTTCACAGTAGAAGACACAAAAAGCATACCAAATATAATGGTGGACCAAGGGGCTAATAAGAGTGAGGAACTTAAAGTAATTAATATCAGTAGAGAAAAGCACTTAAGAAACTAATGGGACTAAAAGCCGACAAATCCCGTGGACCTGACGGTCTACATCCTAGGGTTCTAAAAGAGGTGACTGCAGAGATAGTGGATGCAGTGATTGTGATCTTCCAAAATTTCCTAGATTCAGGAAAGGTACCAGCGGACTGGAAGGTAGCAAATGTAACCCCTGCTATTCAAGAAAGGAGGGAGAGAAAAAATGGTGAACTACAGGCCAGTTAGCCTGACATCAGTTGTCAGGAAAATACTGGAATCCTAATCAAGGAAGTAGTATCAGGGCATTTAGAAAATCATAATATGATTAGGCAGAGGTTTTATGAAAGGGAAATCGTTTTTGACAAATTTATTAGAGTTTTTTGAGGATGTAACTAGCAGGGTAGATAAAGGGGAACCAGTGGATGTAGTATATTTGGATTTCCAAAAGGCATTCGATAAGGTGCCACATAAAAGTTGCTATGCAAGATAAGGGCTCATTGGGTTGGGGGTAATATATTAGCATGGATAGAGGATTGGTTAACGGACAGAAAATAGAGAGCAGGGATAAATGGGTCATTTTCCGGTTGGCAGGCTGTAATTAATGGGGTGCTGCAAATTCAGTGCTTGGGCCTCAGCCATTTACAATCTATATTAATGACTTAGATGAAGGGACCGAGTGCAATGTATCCAAGTTTGCTGACAATACAAAGCTAGGTGGGAAAGTAAGTTGTGAGGAGAACACAAAGAGCCTGCAAAGGGATATAAACAGGTTAAGTGAGTGGGCAATAAGGTAGCAGATGAAGTATAATGTGAGGAAATGTGAGGCTTTTCACTTTGGTAGGAAGAATAGGAAAACAATATTTTTTAAATGGTGAGAAACTATTAAATGTTGGTGTTCAGAGAGATTTAGGTGTCCTCGTACAGGAAACATGAAAGGTTAGCATACAGGTACAGCAAGCAATTAGGAAGGCAAATGGCATGTTGGCCTTTATTGCAAGGGGGTTGGAGTACAAGAGTAAGGAAGTCTTACCACAATTGTACAGGGCTTTGGTGAGACCACACCTGGAGTACGGTGCACAGTTTTGGTCTCCTTATCTGAGAAAGGACATACATGCATTAGAGGCAGTGCAACAAAGGTTCACTAGATTGATCTCTGGGATGAGAGGGTTATCCTATGAGGAGAGATTGAGTAGATTGGGCCTGGAGTTTAGAAGAATGAGAGGTGATCTCATTGAAACATGTAAGATTCTGAGGGGGTTTGACAGGATAGATGCTGAGAGGTTGTTTCCCCTGGCTGGAGAGTCTAGAACTAGGGGGCATAGTCTCAGGATAAGGGGTCGGCCATTTAAGACTGAGATGAGGAGGAATTGCTTCACTCAGAGGGTTGTGAATCTTTGGAATTTTCTACCCCAAAGGGTTGTGGATGCTTAGTCGTTGAGTATATTCAAGGCTGAGATAATTGATTTTTGGACTCTAGGGGAATCAAAGGGTATGGGGATTGGGCAGGAAAGAGGAGTTGAGGTTGAAGATCAGCCATGATCTTATTGAATGGTGGAGCAGGCTTGAAGGGCCGTATGGCCAACTCCTGCTCCTAATTCTTATGTTCTCATGTTCTTATTGCTCCTTGAAGAAACAGCATATTAAGGAATTGCAAGACTTTGAGAATGCATGTAAAGCCATAAACCTATGGGGAGCATTTCCCAGCTTTTACCAACCTTCTGTTGTCATCTCACCTCCAAACTCCCTATCCCCACAGCCTCTTCTGTCTATCAACCTATGACCTCTAGCAGCTCCTGCTCATGTGGACTGAGGGTTTCCCCTGGTTTGGAATCCCCTAGCACTGGTTATGGACAAGCTTTTCCTTTGGAGGGAGAGAGGGAATATTCAAGGCTTGTGAGTGGTATGGGCACTTCCACCATATGAATGCATGCACACCATGATGAGGAAATATGGAGGCACATTGTCCCGTTAAATGCAGCGTCCTTGCAGATTAGCAGTAGCCCTTGTGCGAAGCAATGCGAGTGCCAGAGCGGTTTTGAGTAAATGTGGTGCTTGAGTGTTTGGAGAGGATTCCATTAGCTTAAAAGAGTTTCCCTGACACACTGAGATAGAGTATGAGAGGTGAAGGAATGAATGAAGGCTGTATCAGTGGTAGCGGATGTGGATTGGCAAGTGCCTTGACTAACCTTGGCCTTTCACCTCACCTCACTCTATGGTCACCCCTCCTAATATCTCCTTTTCTGGCCAAGCGTCCTTTAATTTTTGATTATGTGAAGCCCCTTGGGACATTTTTCTACATTAAAGACATTATATAAATGCAAGTTGTTGTTTTTTATTACCTTAGGCTAATGTCCCTTCATTCCAGAGCCCTCTACCACTGAAAACAATCTATCAACTCTATCCCACCCCATCATCATTATTCAAACCTCTACCAAATCACTCACAATCTCCTCTGGTCTCTGTTACCTGCTGGAAAATAGATGAGCCCTTTTAACTGGCTGCATTAAAACTGAATTCCCCCCTGCCACTGACCCTGTGGTGCTAACCCTACCAGGTGCAGCATTATCCTTCAAACCCCACCCTGCATAGTAAGTAAGGGCCCAGGGAAGACTATGGGCTCGATTTTGCCAGGCCCGAGGAGGCGGGATTGGAGGCGTGTGAGGTGTTAAAATCGCAAAAAAAGGCGGGCGGGTCCGATCCCGCCTCCATCCCGCCTCCGAGCAATTTTCCCACATGTGTGTTTTCTGACTCCATTTCCATCCCGCCTCCAAGAGGTGGGATAGGCCCTTAAGGCCCTTAACAACCACTTAATTGCCTCTATAATCCCATTTTGAGAGGCCTTTCTGATTTTAACACCTTTCCCACTTGCTGCACGTCTCCTCTGGAACACGCCAGTGAATCCTGGCGGCCTCACAAGTGGATTGCTTACTAACAGCTGCAGCTCCACCATTAAAAAGGAGTTTTCAGCAATCATCATTTGCAGGTGGCAGAACTTTGTTGTCTCAGGTCTGGGGGAACTTTTAGCAGGCCTACTCATTGTTCTGGAAGTTTGGAGCCTGACACCCATCTCCAGTGTGACCTCCTGAGAAACCCCTCTCCCTACCTTGAATGAGCGCTTCCTCAACTGAGGTATATACCAGAAGAATGGGAACCATTTATTTCCTTTCCTCCTGGACATCAGATTCGGACGAAGACCAGCCGCGGCAGCAGCAGAACCCTGAACAACAGCAGCACCAGCTGCAGGATCAAAAGCAGGAACTCCAAGCTGCTGCTCACCCACCTGAAGCTGCACAGGCCAGAAGGCACCAGCGCATGGAAGCACGTCGGCGCAGGAGATACCCCCAAAACAGGGTCTACAGACAGAGGATCAGCTACCTCAACATCACTGAGCAGCAGGGCCAAAGGAGGCTCCGACTTTCGCGAGAGGTAGTGGGTGACATCTGCGCAATGCTGCAGCAAGAGCTGGAGCCCAGAGGAGCAGGTGGACACCCCTTACCAGTGGCTGTCAAAGTCACCACCGCACTCAACTTTTTTGCTTCAGGCTCATTCCAGGGATCAGCAGCAGACATCAGCGGCATCTCCCAGGCGGCCGCACACACTTGCATCACGCAGGTAACCGATGCCCTCTTTGCAATCGCTCACAATTACATCAATTTTTCCAAGGATCAAGCTAGTGTAACCGCACGTGTGGTTGGGTTTGACAATCTGGCAGGCTTGTCAAGGGTGCAGGGCATCGTTGACTGCACACATGTGACCCTTCAGGCACCCCATCACAATCCAGGTATTTTTGTCAACCGCAAGGGCTTCCACTCCCTCAACGTACAGCTGGTGTGTGACCACAAGAAGGAAATTTTGCATGTTTGCGCCAAGTACCCTGGCAGTTGCCATGACTCCTTGATCCTGCGTCAGTCTAGTGTGCCTCCACTTTTCAGTCCGCCAGACCAACTTTTCAGATGGCTACTTGGAGACAAGGGCTATCCCCTGAAGACGTGGCTAATGGCGCCGTTGAGGAGCCCATCCAACGAAGCTGAGGAGCGCTACAACTCCAGTCATAATTCCACCAGATCCATAATCGAACAAACCATCGGCTTGCTGAAGATGCGCTTCAGATGCCTTGATAGATCAGGTGGAGCCCTGCAGAACTCAGCAGCCAGGGTCTCCAGAATGGTCATGGTCTGCTGTGCACTTCACAAAATGGCACAGCATCATGGCTTGCAGATGCCTGAGGAACAAGTGGCTCATCACATAGCCTCCTCAGATGAGAAGGAGGAGGAGGAGGAGGAGGAGAGCGACAACGACCAGCTTGCAGAGATGCATCAACCAGCGGCAGCAGCATGCGAGCACATTGCTGCCCGGGATGCAAGGGATGCACTCATCTTGGCCAGATTTGCTTAGCCTAGACAATCAAGCACTTTTGCCTTGCAGTTTCTTACCAGACCATCGACAATGGCCAAGAACCTGCAGATTCCTATCACTATGACCACCATACTGACAATTACAAGTCACCCTAAGCCCTCAATGTGGAAGTCCCACTTGCAAAATGACACACGCCACAAATTCAACAGTTTGACATCAGAATTTTTTATCACAACAAGCAACTGATGGCATTTCAAAAATAAACACAACATGACACCCAAGTGACTACCCTTGTGACTACTTGTGCATTATCTTCCGCTTACGCGTGCTCCTACGTGGTGCTTCCCCTGTGGCTTCAGCAGATGTGAAGGCCCCTTGCTCACTTTCTTGCTGCTCCTGCCTCGACACCTTCGGCGGGCGTCCTCTGGGGTTGTGAGCCTGAGAGGGCTCGGCAACAGTCTGCTGCTCCTGCAGCTGTGCAGGGGTTGAGACACCAATCTCAGTTGGGTGGGGACTCTGGTGGGGCTCTAACCGAGGGCTCTGCAGTGGCATGGTCGTGTAAGCACTTGGAGAGGAGCCCCCACTTCCTTCTTCTCTGTCATCAACATCCCTCTCATGGGTCAGCCCCACTTCAGACCTAGCAAGTGGCTGGACAGCCCCTTTCTGCACTTCAGGGGGGCCATGAGGACCCGTTTCTGCGCTGGAAGTCCTATTCCAGAGGACTTCCATGAAGGTCTGGTTTCTCTGCTCAATAGCTGACCATCACTCCTCAAGAGATGTCAGTCTATTCTGAACAATGACCATGTTTTCACGACCTTGGCGACTAAGCTCCTCCATGGCCGTAGCCATCCTCTCCTCTACAGTAGCCATCCTTTCCACGAAGGTTGCCATCCTTTCCATGGTGATGCGTTCATGCGCCAACGCCTCCACGAAGGTTCTGCTCATGTTCGCGATGGACTCCTCCATTTGCTCCACACTCGCAGTGACCCTGGAGACAAAACCTGCCAGAGACTCCTGCACCTGTTCCTGGAGTTCCAGCACCGCTCTTCTTCTGGATGGACCCGGAAGCACAGGGTCGACATGCAGCCGAGCCGAGCTGGCAGAGTCCTGCGCCCTCCGACAAGGACTCTCAACTGCTGTCCCTGTCTCCACCATCTGCTGATGCTCACTTGTGAGCTGTGATACACCAGGTGACAACATGACACTATCTCGCGCAGTTCCCACCGAGGTGTGAGTGTCTGCACTGGTGCTCGGTGCGCTGAATTCTGCTGACGCTACGCCTTCAAAGGTTGCAGCTTCCTCTGAGGAGTCTTGAAGCTCAGGCTCTTCCTCTTGGACAGTGGGGACGGGGGCTGTCGATGGTCCTGTGGGGGAGTAAAGGATAGAGTTGGAGATGTGAGGTAAAGTTTGCATGCACATTGAATTGTGCAGATGATCATAAGTCAATCTGTTAGACCTTCAGAATCATTATCAGTTACTCATGCAATGTCAATGAGAGAGATGCAAAACTATTCTGTCACCAGCTTGCTGTGATGCGCCCGTCTGTCCGTCCCCCACTTGCGCATCCTCCTCCACTCCCACAATCTCCAGGGCCGCCTCCTCCGCAGTGGTGAGCTGGGCTACTGAGGGTGGCCCTCCTCCTGTCCTCACCCTCTCCCTCTTATTGTAAGCTCTCTTTTCCTGCAATGAGGGACACAAGTGGAGTTTGAGTGAAAATGAAGGAGTGAGTGTAGAGATTCCACAGCATAGATGCTTAGAAGGAGACAAAGATGGAGTGAGGTGCCAAGACCAAGGGCCCTCCCTGTGTGTTGTAAGTTGTTGTCATAGCATCACAGCGATAGGGAGTGTGAGGGCTGCATAGTCGAATAGTTAAGTGAATGTGAACATACAGAGAGAGGGAATGGGTAAGGGATGTCAGTGTCAAGTGGGATGTGGAGGAAGAGGTTGGTAAAGCTGAGTGCTGGTGAGGAGAGGCGATGGGGATCAGATTGAGGGTGATGGGAAAGTCATACTCACTTTTCCAGTGCGGAGAAAGTCATGAAACCTCTTCCTGCATTGCAGCCAGGTTCTGCGGCACATAGAGATTGAGTTGACCTCCTGGGCCACTTGCATCCACACAGCTTTAGTCTGCTGGGGAGGCTTCTTCCTCCCTGAGGAAGGGAAGAACACCTCCTTATTTGATCTTGCTCCCTCCACCAGAGCTTGCAGGGAGGCGTCATCGAACCTTGGAGCACACTTTGGCCTACTGCTGGACATAGTTGCTGAATGAAGCGATCACAACAATGGCCATAAAGTTTGCAGTCTCCAGAAGAAGCAAGGCTGCTTGCAGGCCTTAAATCCAGCAGCACTGATGATGTCATCGGAGGCGACTTTCAGGATGGAAAGACTCATGGGGCCAGGGGTTTCCACACGCTGGAAATCATGTGCCCAATTAGGGGAAAATCGAACTTTTTTCCCACTTCACATCGGAGTCGGGCTCCTGACACGAAAACCACCTGACACGCCCCAGCCCGACCCCAATGGCAAAATCCAGCCCATTGTAGCAGGTTAGCTGCTAATTCACTTTTTGGTAATTCCCACTAACCCAACTAATGGTAGGAGATTCAGACCATTAAATCCGCCTGTTCTGGTGCTACAGATGGACATTCAAGATATTGTGACAGATCCATCTTGCTTCAAAGCGTAAAATCTCTGAATTATGGGGCTGATTCTGGGACCCATGGGCAACACGGTGGCATAGTGGTTAGCACTGGTGCCTCACAGCGCCAGGGACCCGGGTTCGAATCTGGCCTTGGGTGACTGTCTGTGTGGAGTTTGCACATTCTCCCCGTGTCTGCGTGGGTTTCCTCCGGGTGCTCCGGTTTCCTCCCACAGTCCAAAAATGTGCGGGTTAGTTTGATTTGGCTATGATAAATTGACCCTTAGTGTTAGGGGGGGATTAAATATGTGGGGTTACGGGGATAGGATGGGATATGTTAGGGGGAATTAAATACGTGGGGTTATGGGGATAGGGTGGGATATGTGTCGGTGCAGGTCGATGGGGATTCTGTGTGAGGGGGCAGGGACAGGGTGCTGGATTTGGATGATCAGGCATGATCGTATTGAATGGTGGAGCAGGCTCGACGGGCCGAATGGCCGACTCCTGCTCCTAGTTTCTATGTTTCTATGTTTACCCCACACTCTCAGCGGGTGGAATATCAGAGGCTGGACGGCTGCAACACACATAGTGTGAGTGGCGCTCTGCGCTGGGAGCGCTGGCTCGTGGAATCGGTCCTAATATTGTTGCCTATAAAACTTTATATTTGGCCAACTAACCATACATGAAACTCTGTATGCCGTTTACGCAAAGAAATTCCTTAATCTTGTTGTGAAAGAAGAGAATCTCAGGATATATACATTCCTGTGAGGGCTACCTAGCCCAACCAGCTTGTTAGAGAGAAATCACTGGGGGAAAAATTCATTAGCGACCATTTTGGGTCGTTAACATCGCCTGGGCGCTAAATTTAGCGCCCAGCGAAAAATAGCACCGGCGTTCAGTAACTTCAGTTTTGGCGCCCCAAGGGGGAGGTGGGGCGCTAATGCAAGTGCTCCACTTCCTTCTTAGAGCGTTAACTCAAATATCAGGGCGGTGCGTTCTGCAGCGCTACGCACTGGGCCACGTAGCGCTGCCGCATGGGAGGGCTCCTCCCCTCATTAAACAGGAGGGCCCAAGCCCACAACTCTGCGGGGCCCTACCTGGACCACCAGGGAGCGGGGTGCTGTGCCAGCAGCCCGGCACTCAAGAGGACTGCCGAGCTGCCAGATCGCGGCATGGACACTGCGTTCAAAAAAGCAACAGGCTGCGACAAGTAAGTCATCCTATTTTTTATTCCCCGCCCGCCACCTCCCCTTTACTTAGCGCCCACGAGCCTCCTGCCGCTCCGTTCCCGCCCCCTGAATCGGTCGCTGTCATCGCCCGGCGCAGATTCAGGGGGCACGAGCCAATTTTGCAGACGGGGTGAAAACGGGGTGCTGCGCACGGTGATGACGTCGCCATTGCCTGCGCAGAGGGGCGTGGCACAACCGGTTACCGCGGCCGCTAAACTCTCGCTGAAAGTTAGCAGTGCCGCGCCGGGCGAAAAGTCGTTTGCGCCCTGTTAGCACCCCCTGAAAATGTACCGAATTTCTAGCCCTTTGAGTTTTAATTGCATTGGAAATGCTCTCCTGCCTTTGAAACCTTAGATGCATGCAAAGCTTTTGGACACATGATAGGGGCTACTTTTCCCCCAAAGGGAGCGGGAGTCAATGATAGAACTAAATCATTGAACTCCCAATTGTCTGATTCTCAGTCCCTGCAAAAATGGTTCCTGGTGGGAGATTGGAATAGCAGAATTACCCTGCATGTTTGCTTCGAGACTAAACTATTTATATTCATGTCAGGTGTTAGAAGATAATGAAACCCAACCAAATGCCGGAAACCAGTACTTTATACTATATCTGCCTCAACGGTAAAGTTGATTAATAACATGCTCAGTCTGAAAGGACTGCTTTAATTGGGATGACAAAAGCTGACTTGGAGGAATATAAATTCTGCTGGCTCTCCCTATTCTGCAGTTCCGTTGCTTCAACCAATTGTTTCCACATGGTGATGGCTATACTCTGCGGGCAGAAGCTCACCTACATTACAATCTTTTAAACACTCAGGGAAAAGGTTATAAGTTCTCTAGGATTTCTGAGAATATTATTTCAAGACAGTTTAAAATATTCTGTAAGCCCAGCATTGTATTGCTATTTATCTGCTGTATTTTGCTTTTGCTTCTGTGTAATTAAAATTGAAGGAAATAAATTTATTTGCCAATTTTAGCCTGAAATGTATGGTCTGACAGCATGATGGTTTTTGCCTTCTGTAGAGGATAGGACTGAATAGTGGGCAGCTGTGTAACGTCTGGTGTGATATGTTATGGGAAATTGGTCATTGTTGATCTGACTATTTCGGTTCACAGCAACAACAACTTACATTTATATAGCACCTTTAACGTAGTAAAACGTCTCAAAGAGCTTCACAGGAGCGATTATCAAACAAAATTTGACACTGAGCCACATAAGGAGATAGTAGGACAGGTGGTCAAAGAGTTAGGTTTTAAGGAGTGTCTTAAAGGAGGAGGAAGAGGTAGAGAGTGGAAACTTTTAGGGAGGGAATTCCAGAGCTTAGGCAGCTGAAGGCACAGCCGCCAATGGTGTAGCGATGAAAATCGGGGATGCACAAGAGGCCAGAATTAGAGAAGCGATGAGATCTCGGAGGTTTGTAGGACTGGAGGAGCTTACAGAGATAGGGAGGGGACGAGGCCATGGAGGGATTTGAACGCAAGAGTGAGAATTTTAATATCGAGGCATTGCTGGACTGGGAGCCAATGTAGGTCAGCGAGCACAGGGGTGATGGGCGAACGAGACTTGGTGCGAATTAGGATACAGGCAGCAGAGTTTGGATGAGCAGAAATTTACGGAGGGACCAAGGTGGGAGGCCAGCCAGGAGACCTATTTAACTTGCTATGTAACCATGCCTATGTAACCTGAGGTTCCCTGTATTCATTTGCGTGTGCGTTTTCGTTGCTGCTCCCTCGACCTGGCCATCTCTGTTCTTATCGTGTCAATCACAGATAATGCCATCTCTGATCACTTCCTTGTATCCCTCTCCACTCACATCTCCCTTCCCCCTCCCAACCCCACTTCCTCTGTGTCCGCCTCTAGAAAAAACTCTCCCCAAGTCACATTCAACGGTATTTTACCTATGCATTAGGATGCACATTTCTAATTATAGGACACTGCATGAATAAAAAAGCGCAGAGAGAGCCCTTACCTTAATAGATCCCATGACACAAAGCTTTCCTGGTATCTTGGCCAACATTCCTCCTTCAAACAGCACCACCATAAACAGTTTGTCTGATCATTTATCTGATAACTGTTTGTGGGAGCTTGCTGTGTGTAAAGTGACCTTCCACACACTTGCTACCCTTCAAAGTAATTTATTGTATGTGAAGTATGTAAAGGCATTTCTGAAAGACACGATAAAGTGCTAATTAAATATAAATTTCGTTCTCTCTTTCTCACACATTTAAACACAACGGCACCACATTCACTTGGCTGTGCTACCTGTCGTCCAGCAGAACAGTTCAGAAAAAACTTGGGACCCAGCTACGCCTAAACTGGGGGAAAAATAAGCATCGGGAGTGGGGCTCGAACCCACCACCTTCTGCCTGAGAGACAAGGGTGCTACCAAGGCTGACACCTAAATATCATACCTTGCAGAAACCAGCCAAGCAGTACCTCATCTCCATTTCTACAACACATAATGGCCTGTTTAATCCCCTGAATTGTCCATAACTAGAGCATTGCAGTGAGGAAATCATAATGGGTGCTTATATTGTCCCCAAACTTGGGTATTTGATGGTGCTCTGACCATCCTTTGAAGCAGGTGTCATGAAAAGCAGGATAACCTTTCTGAGAGCAGAGGTGGCCCGTTGACTAAATTCATGCTCTCTGGATGGCGATTGTCCAACATTTCCTCAATAGCTCAGAAACCCAAAGGACGTTGAAGAAATGTGAGGAAGAAGTGCAATGATTGAAGGCAGCCACCAAGGTAAAACAAAAATGTAACTGCAAAAGCAAATGCTACAGCTTTAACTGTGGACTGTGCGCGTCTTCCTCAGCATGACAGCTTAAGGTATTCAAAACCATGGGGCCAAAGTTCCTCTGGTAGCCTGGTGGACTCCCGCTGTAGCTTTGGTGGGAGTCAGCCACAAAATCTGGCACAATCAGGACGCACCAGCTCCTGGCCTTGTCTGGGGGTTTCCCTGGGGCCTACTAAGAAGCAGAACCTCCGTTTGGCCTTTACAGGGTACATGCATCTGAGGAAAAAACGCTAAGGGGAGGAACTTCCTACTGGGAGTTTCCATGCCCATGGTCACTCTCTATCAGGGACCTGGTGTGAGGGTGGAGGCTGAAAATCCCAGGTGGGCCTGAGGCATATCAACCTATTTAATCATTGCAGTGGACCCCACCATATGGACTCCAGTTTGAGATCATAGCCTGGAACATTGACGTTTGAACAACAACAACTACAACTTGTATTTATATAGCGCCTTTAACATAGTAAAACGGCCCAAGGTGCGTCACAGGAGTGTTATAAGACAAAAAATTCAACACCAAGCCACATAAGCAGAAATTAGGGCAGGTGACCAAAAGCTTGGTCAAAGAGGTAGGTTTTAAGGAGCGTCTTAAAGGAGGAAAGAGAGGTAGCGAGGCGGAGAGGTTTAGGCAGGGAATTCCAGAGCTTAGGGCCAAGGTAACAGAAGGCACGGCCACCAATGGTGGAGCGATTATAATCAGGGATGCTCAAGAGGGCAGAATTAGAGGAGCGCAGATATCTCAGGCGTTGTGGGGCTGAAGGAGGTTACAGAGATAGGGAGGGGCGAGGCCATGGAGGGATTTGAAAACAAGAATGAGAATTTTGAAATCGAGGCATTGCTTAACCGGGAGCCAATGTAGGTCAGTGAGCACAGGGGTGATGGGCGAACGGTAATTGGTGCGAGTTAGGACACGGGCAGCCGACTATTGGATCACCTCAAGTTTACGTAGGGTAGGATGTGGGAGGCCAGCCAGGAGTGCGTTGGAATAGTCAAGTCTAGAGGTAACAAAGGCATGGATGAGGGTTTCAGCAGCAGATGAGCTGAGGCAAGGGTGGAGACGGGCGATGTTACGGAGGTGGAAGTAGGCGGACGTTGTTATGTTGTGGGTATGTAGTCGGAAGCTCATTTCAGGGTCAAATATGACACCAAGGTTGTGAACAGTGTGGTTCAGCCTCAGACAGATGTTAAGGAGAGGGATGGAGTCAGTGGCTAGGGAACGGAGTTTGTGGCGGAGACTGAAAACAATGGCTTCGGTCTTCCCAATATCCTGACATTGGCAAAATTCCAGGGTGCTGTTGATGATTGACTTAGAATAGTAGACTAATCATTAAGGTTCAGGTAAACCTACAAGTCAATGCTCTAAAAGATAAAAAATGTCCTAGCTAACAGAAGTGGGAATTTATCAGGGCTCTGTGCTTGATTGGATTACTCTTGAGGAGGTAGTGCATGTGAATGTTACTAAATCTCGACTATTTCTAACTTGGGCCGAGGTTCTGTCAGCTTAGCTAAGTCAACTGTCCCTATGGAGAGAGTGTGCAGTTAGTAACAACAACTTGCATTTATATAGCACCTTTAATGTAGTAAACTGTCCCAAGCTACTTTACAGGAACATAATTTGAAAAATTTGACACCGAGCCACATAATGAGATATTAAGGCTGGTGATCAAAAGCTTGGTCAAAGAGGCAAGTTTTAAGGAGCGTCTTAAAGTAGGAAAGAGAGGTAGCGAGGCAGAGAGGTTTAGGGAAGGATTTCTAAAGCTTAGGCCCTAGACGGCTGATGGCACGGCCACCAATGGTGGAGCGAAGGAAATGGGGGATGCGCAAGAGGTCTGAATTGGAGGAGCGCAGAGATCATGGATGGTTGTAGGGCTGGAGGAGGTTACAGAGATAGGGAGGGGGCGAGGACATGGAGGGATTTGAACAAAAGGATAAGAATTTTAGAATTGATACATTGGAATGGATTTACCAATGACAGGAAGAAACTGTACCCCTAAAACTTTTCTAATTTAGGTGTATGGGAGCAGGACATCCTGCACCATGTAGGACATTTCTAAAAGCTGTCATTTTTGCTGATTAAAGACTAAGAAAGTCCGCAAAAGAATCTTCATCCCGGTCTGAGGGTTTGGTGGGAAGATTCCTTAGGATCCCACAAGTCCAGTGCCCTTAGCCAGATGATGATGTATCGCATAACACTCCTCACCTGGGGAGCCACTGCCCATCTATAGCACAAAAGTGAGAAGTCGCACAACACCAGGTTATAGTCCAACAGTTTTATTTGAAATCACAAGCTTTCGGAGCGCTGCTCCTTCGTCAGGTGAAGTGAAGGAATACGAATCGGCAAAGCATATATAGACAGAGAACAATGCCTGTGTAGCGTACAATGTCAGACGACTACAGTTAATCTTTCTGACTGCCTTTTATCACACCTCGGCAGAGAAACAATCAGGTCAGGAAGGCATTATATCAAAAACATAGCAAGATACAGCTAAGACAATGAGGTGGGGTCACAGGGGGTCTAATGTGTCAAATGCAGTCTGTATAAACTTTAACATTTTTACTTTTTTTTAATGGAAATCACATCTGTGAACAAGCCAACGACGACTCGAGTCTGGATGACTCTACGTCATGTAGCGTGACATGAACCCAAGATCCCGGTTGAGGCCGTCCTCATGGGTGCGGAACTTGGCTATCAGTTTCTGCTCGATGATTTTGCGCTGTCGTGTGTCTCGAAGGCCGCCTTGGAGAACGCTTACCCGCAGATCCGAGGCTGAATGTCCTTGACTGCTGAAGTGTTCCCCGACTGGGAGGTAACAATCCTGCCTGGCGATTGTTGCGCGGTGTCCGTTCATACATTGTCTCAGTGTCTGCATGGTCTTGCCGATGTACCATGCTCTGGTGCATCCTTTCCTGCAACGTATGAGGTAGACAACGTTGGCCGAGTTACATGAGTATGTACCATGTACCTGGTGGGTAGTGTCCTCACGTGTGATGATGGTATCTGTGTTGATGATCTGGCATGTCTTGCAGAGGTTGCCGTGGCAGGGTTGTGTGGTGTCGTGGTCGCTGTTCTCCTGAAAGCTGGGTAATTTGCTACGAACGATGGTACTTTTGAGGTTAGGCGGCTGTTTGAAGGCGAGTAGTGGAGGCGTGGGGATGGCCTTAGCGAGGTGTTCATCGTCATCGATGACATGTTGAAGGCTGTGAAGAACATGGCATAGTTTCTCCGCTCCGGGGAAGTACTGGACGACGTAGGGTACCCTGTTGGTTGTGTCCCGTGTTCGCCTTCTAAGCAGGTCTATGCGATTTTTCGCTGTGGCCCGCCGGAACTGTCGATCGATGAGTCGAGCGTCATATCCCGTTCTTACGAGGGCGTCTTTCAGCGTCCGTAGGTGTCCATCGCGTTCCTCCTCGTCTGAGCAGATCCTGTGTATTCGCAGGGCTTGTCCATAGGGGATGGCTTCTTTAACGTGGTTAGGGTGGAAGCTGGAGAAGTGGAGCATCGTGAGGTTGTCCGTGGGCTTGCGGTAGAGTGAAGTGCTGAGGTGTCCGTCTTTGATGGAGATTCGTGTGTCCAGGAATCGTGTCTCCAAGGCGGCCTTCGAGACACACGACAACGCAAAATCATCGAGCAGAAACTGATAGCCAAGTTGAGCACCCATGAGGACGGCCTCAACCGGGATCTTGGGTTTATGTCACGCTACATGATGTAGAGTCATCCAGACTCGAGTCATCGTTGGCTTGTTCACAGATGTGATTTCCATTAAAAAAAAGTAAAAATGTTAAAGTTTATACAGACTGCATTTGACACATTAGACCCCCTGTGACCCCACCTCATTGTCTTAGCTGTATCTTGCTATGTCTTTGATATAATGCCTTCCTGACCTGATTGTTTCTCTGCCGAGGTGTGACGAAAGGCAGTCAGAAGGATTAACTGTAGTTGTCTGACATTGTACGCTACACAGGCATTGTTCTCTGTCTATATATGCTTTGCCGATTTGTATTCCTTCACTTCACCTGATGAAGGAGCAGCAGCTCCGAAAGTTTGTGATTTCAAATAAAACTGTTGGACTATAACCTGGTGTTGTGCGACTTCTCACTTTTGTCCACCCCAGTCCAACACCGGCATCTCCGCATCATGGCATCTATAGCACCACTGTAAAGCCCACGCAGGGAGGTCTGGACAGGTCAGTACAGTTCAAGAGGTGGCTCAGTCCGCAGCTGGTCAGACCTGAACTCGATAGACTGCTGGCTTCTCTGATGAGTTGCCTCTCAGACACTGGGATATCTGCTCCACACATCTCCTGTGGTTGTTCTATGACTGTACCTTATAAGAGACACAATGGCCTCGATTTTAACCCCCTCTCCCCGCCCCTCCACCACAATGGGCTGGGAAGGTTCAGGCGAGCGGTTCAAATCTTGAAATTAGAAATCCTGCTACACTCCAGACCGCTGTAATTTTAATGGCGGTGATTCATGCCCTAGGCAAGGCTCCGTTAAAGGCAGAAGAGGGCCTAGTTAAGATGACGAAACCTTGTCCTGATGGTGTCATCGGCACTGCGATGTAATATTGACGTCAAATTGGCAGCAGTCCCGCAATATCTGACCCCAGCAATACAGGGAGAGTGCCTCACTGTCTGACCCCAGCAATACAGGGAGAGTGTCTCACTGTCTGACCCCAGCAATACAGGGAGAGTGTCTCACTGTCTGACCCCAGCAATACAGGGAGAGTGTCTCACTATCTGACCCCAGTAATACAGGGAGAGTGTCTCACTGTCTGACCCCAGCAATACAGGGAGAGTGTCTCACTGTCTGACCCCAGCAATACAGGGAGAGTGTCTCACTATCTGACCCCAGCAATACAGGGAGAGTGTCTCACTGTCTGACCCCAGCAATACAGGGAGAGTGCCTCACTATCTGACCCCAGCAATACAGGGAGAGTGTCTCACTGTCTGACCCAAGCAATACAGGGAGAGTGTCTCACTGTCTGACCCCAGCAATACAGGGAGAGTGTCTCACTGTCTGACCCCAGCAACACAGAGAGAGTGTCTCACTGTCTGACCCCAGCAATACAGGGAGAGTGCCTCACTGTCTGACCCCAGCAATACAGGAAGAGTGTCTCACTGTCTGACCCCAGCAATACAGGGAGAGTGTCTCACTGTCTGACCCCAGCAATACAGGAAGAGTGTCTCACTGTCTGACCCCAGCAATACAGGGAGAGTGTCTCACTGTCTGACCCCAGCAATACAGGAAGAGTGTCTCACTGTCTGACCCCAGCAATACAGGGAGAGAGCCTCACTGTCTGACCCCAGCAATTCCGGCACATTGATGACTGTATCGGTGCCGTCTCCTGCTCTCGCCCTGAACTAGAACATTTCATTCACTATGCTTCCAATTTCCACCCTTCCCTCACCTTCACATGGTCCATCTCCGACTCTTCCCTTCCCTTCCTCGACTTCTCCATCTCCATCTCTGGGGATAGGTTATTGACTAACATTCACTACAAGCCCACTGACTCCCACAGCTACCTGGACTACACTTCCTCCCACCCCGCCTCCTGTAAGGACTCTATTCCATTCTCCCAGTTTCTCCGTCTCCGCCGCATCTGCTCTGATGATGCCACCTTCCATACCAGTGCTTCCGACATGTCTTCCTTTTTCCTCAACCGAGGATTCCCCTCTACCGTGGTCGACACGACCTCGACCGTGTCAGTTCTATCTCCCGCACTTCTGCCCTCACCCCTGCCCCTCCCTCCCGGAACCACGATAGGGTTCCCCTTGTCCTCACCTTTCACCCCACCAGCCTCCACATTCAATGGATCATCCTCCGCCATTTCCGCCACCTCCAGCGTGATCCCACCACCAAACACATCTTCCCCTCACCTCCCCTTTCAGCATTCCGCAGGGACCGCTCCCTCCGCGACACCCTAGTCCACTCCTCTACCACCCCCAGCACCCCTTCCCCTTCGCCCGGCACCTTCCCGTGCACGCGCAGGAGATGCAACACATGCCCTTACACCTCCCCTCTTCCCACTGTCCAGGGCCCCAAATACCCCTTCCAGGTGAAACAGCGATTTACTTGTACTTCCTGCAATTTAGTATACTGTATTCGCTGCTCACGATGTGGTCTCCTCTACATTGGGGAGACCAAACGCAGATTGGGTGACCGCTTTGCGGAACACCTCCATTCAGTCCGTAAGGGGGACCCCGAGCTCCCGGTGGCCTGTCACTTTAATTCACCGCTTCACTCCCACTCTGACCTCACCGTCCTCGGCCTATTACACTGTTCCACGGAAGCGCAGCGTAAGCTCGAGGAACAGCACCTCATCTTTCGTTTAGGCACGCTACAGCCCTCTGGACTCAATATCGAGTTCAACAATTTTAGATCATAACCTCAGCTCCAATCACATTTACATTTTATTTTTTCCACCCTTTTATTTGCCCCCCCCCACCTTTTTTTTCCTCCTAGAAGCTGGCAGCTGTCCTTCATTCTGCCAGTGGATTTCACCTTCTTTCAGCCTTAATCTGTCACATTAACACCACCTCTAGCCTAGCATATCTCTTAATGTCTCTTAATGTCTCTTCATCTCCCCCTTTGTTCTTTTATCCCCTCCCCCTTTTCCCAGCTTTACTCTGGCCTTAAATCTATTTGATTTCCGGCTCTTCCCAGTTCTGACGAAATGTCATCGACCTGAAACGTTAACTCTCTTTCTCTCTCCACGGATGCTGCCTGGCCTGCTGAGCTTTTCCAGCGTTTTCTGTTGTTATTTCAGATATCCAGCATCCGCAGTATTTTGCTATCGTCGAGAGTGTCTCACTGTCTGACCCCAGCAATACAGGGAGAGTGTCTCACTGTCTGACCCCAGCAATACAGGGAGAGTGTCTCACTGTCTGACCCCAGCAATACAGGGAGAGTGCCTCACTGGTGCTCCTCTTCCAAATTCATTCCATTTTAATGACTAGTAACATGTTTGTCGTGGTCTGATTTTCTTTGAACTGTATAGTGTCTGTGTCAGACCCCCATGTACCGCAGCCTGCTCGCCTACAAAGAAAGGTGAAGGTCAGTGAAGGTTCCAGGTTGACTTCCTGGTGTGTCCTGAATTATCTGACCTCAGTAGATGGAGCGAAAGTCGACCTCAGAGGGACTGGAGAGGGAGAGACCGGCTGTGATGTTTTCTCCTAATCACTGTCCAGTGAACCCCCCCCGTTGAAAGTGCAGCTTGAGTGGCTCTAGGCTGATACTCCAGTGCAGTGCTGAGGGAGTGCTGCACTGTCGGAGGTGCTGTCTTTCAGATGAGGCATTAAACTGCGGCCCTGTCTGCTCTCTCAGGTGGATGTAAAAGATCCCTTATATTATTCAAAGAAGAGCAGGGCAGTTATCGCCGGTGTCCTGGCCAATATTTACCCCTCAATCAGCATCACTAAAACAGATGATCTGGTCATTATCACATTGCTGTTTGTGGGAGCTTGCTGTGCGCAAATTGGCTGCCACGTTTCCCACATTACAACAGTGACTCCACTTCAAAAATACTTCATTGACTGTAAAGTATTCTGGGACGATCTGAGGTTGTGAAGGCGCTATAGA
Source organism: Squalus acanthias (assembly GCA_030390025.1). NCBI lineage: Eukaryota > Metazoa > Chordata > Chondrichthyes > Squaliformes > Squalidae > Squalus > Squalus acanthias. Next base: position 29,256,766 of record CM059445.1, read on the forward strand.
AATGCAAGTCTTTCTTTCTCCGGTGAAAATTTGGGATCGGTTTTGATATCTCCACCCCCACCCCCCTCGCCCCCCACTACCCCCACCTTCCTCCCCCCCCACAACCACCACTCCCAGCACCCCCCCCCATTCACCCCCCCACCCCCCCACCATGGTCACATAGCCTGCTGACTCTGACACCTTGGCCGTGATTTTACTAATGAGGTGGCTCGAGTGCGGGTCCGCTGCTCGGAGGCTTTCCGACCCGCTCCCGGCAGCCGCCTCCCAGAACTTACTAATTTGCGCTGATTGGCCTCATTACGGCCGACATGCGGGTCCCTCCAGACAATTGCTTGGAGGATGTCAGTTTCTCGCGTCTGATGACGCGTTGTTTGAAAGAAAATTTAAAGGGGCCATGTTCCCATTTGGATAAAATGTCAATGTGATGGTTTGGTGCTGTAATATCTAGAAAGGGGAGTTGACAGCGTCTGTTCTGAACAAAATTTAATGAATGAAATTGCTGGTCATATTTTTCCAGAAAGATTTTTCATGATTTTTTTATATATCAATTTATAATCTGACTATGAAATGAAAAAGATGCCAGATTTGTTCCAATCATTGACTTAGCTTTTTTCTCTTAAAGGTGCTGGCTGCTGCAGGAGCAGCAGCCCCAATAACTAAGGCTGCATCCAGGTTCACTGAGGGCTCTCTCCATGCTCTTGTGGAGGGAGTTAGAGGATGTCAGGAGCTCCTCTTCCCTGGAAACGGAAGGAGGAGTCCTCCTCAGCAAACCAAGGCAGGTTGGCTGCAAATTGCTGAGAAGGTGAGCTCGAGGTCTGTGTGCAGACGCACATGGGTTCAGTGTGGAAAAAGGTTTAATGATCTGCTGAGATCACCTAAAGTGTGGCCTCTGTGTTCTGGGAAATGGAAGTTCAAGAGTGAGGGCTCAGGGTGATTTCCATGTAGAGTGTTGGTGGTAACACTGAGCGCAAACCACCGCTTATTGGACAGATGATGCCTGGGGTTTTGAGAATTTCAGACTTATATTCATCTCCATGTGCCAGCCACCTGTGGTTGAAGCATTAGCTTACGCGAATCTGGCATGGATGAGTGCATCCCTTGCCTGACAGCATTCAATGTGGTCGCCTGCTGCTGGATTGGCCACACCCGGCCCGGCAAGGCGTCACTCCCCGTCTTCCTCCTCGTCCTCTTCATCTTCTCTTCCGCGTCCTCTTCATCTTTGTCCAAGGAGGCTGTGTGCTGAGTCACTTGTTCATCCGGCAGCACTAAGCCGCGCTGCTCTTCCTCCGAACCTGACGACCAGGATGAGAGGATGTCAATAGTTCCCATCCCGTTGTTATAGATTTCAGTTGAGGCAAGAAGCTTGCAAGCGAACACTCAACGGGGCCTGAATATTCCAATCAGTTCAAACAGCAGATGTGTGTCAGCTTGACCAGTCACAAGGTCAGTAGATTTGCAAAATCTTATCCCAAACCTCCGACAACAAAGTTGTTGCATTTGAATGCCAGCCATGTTACAGGAGCACTTTTAAAGTTCTGCACCAATAATGACTACAGATCATGTCCTCCACCAACTCGTCTCCTTGCAGCTGGACTGTTTCTGACAAGACGGGAAACAGGAGCCAGAGGCAGGAAAATGGGAAACCTCTGTCAAAATAGGATTATCAAGGCAGTTAACAGGCTCTTAACTGCCTTAACTACCTGTCCCACTGGTTGGAGTCGGGTCAGTTTGGGAGCGGCTGAACAGACACTCCGGAAAATCGCGTGGGGGCGGGATGGAGGCGGGTTCGGTGTCTGAAGCCATTTTTTCCGATTTTACCAGCTGACACAACTCCAAACCCGCCTCCTCAGGGCTGATAAAATCGAGCTCCTTGATTTCTGATCAGAATTAACCCAGTTATTTTAAACAGATGTCCATGCTTGGACCTAACAGGTGGGCAGTAGGCCAAGGAGCCAGAGAGCAGTTGATGCTTCCCATGAGAGGAGAGGAAAGAATTGGAGGAGAAAGCGAGATGTGATCAACTTTAGTTTTCAAAACGAATATTTTGTCACTTGATCAAGGCCTTGGAGAGGGTGCAACGGAGATTTACTAGAATGCTAGCGGGGATGAGGGACTTCAGTTACGTGGAGAGAATATGAAGCTGGGGTTGTTCTCCTTAGAGCAGAGAAGGATAAGGGGAGATTTAATAGAGGTGTTCAAAATCATGAAGGGTTTTGATTGAGTAAATAAGGAGAAACTGTTTCCAGTGGCATAAGGGTTGGTAACCAGAGGGCACAGATTTAAGATAATTGTCAAAAGAACTAGGCGGAAAATTAGGAGAATTTTTTACTCAGCCATTTGTTGTGATCTGGAATGCGCTGCCTGAAAGAACGGTGGAAGCGGATTCAATAATAACTTTCAAAAGGCAATTGGATAAATATTTGGAAAGGTGAAAATTTGCAGGGCTACAGGGAAAGAGCAGGGGAGTGGGACTAATTGGAAAAGCTCTTTCAAAGAGCCGGGGATGGATCGATTGGCCTCTTTCTGAGCTGTATCATTCTATGATTCTATGATCAAGCCTAGAAATTACTGTTGGCCTAAAGACTGTCACCAGAGATCGTTCAGCTTTATGAACCAGTATCATCTGGTGCATCTCATATCACGGTGAAGCGGCTTCGGAGGGCCAGAGATCATCCTAGTGCCGGGAGCGTCTGATTGTAGGAGTATGTGAGCCGGTTGACCCTTGCATCTCGACATGGACCTGCTCTAGGCTACACCGCTTGTGCGGCTCCATAGGCAACGTGGCTCAGTGTCCTCTTGGCCACACGTGCAGGCTTTGGAGGGGCCATGCTATCCTGAGAGAGAGAGCAGAATAACATGGCAACATGCCTGCCATGCCAGTGATATTGGGCACTGGAGCAGCATGGCTGCTGATGAGCCAGATGGTGCCAGATACCAGCTGAGCCCCATGAAATACTTGCCTGCAGCCCTGAAGATCTAGCAATCTCCAATCTGTCACATCCAGGTCTCTATGGTAGTCGGAGCATCGATCGAGGAACTAGACACTGCCCTTGGGGGAAGCTTTGTCATGGTGGCCTCTGGTAGTTGTGCCCTGGGCTGCGAATACTGCAGCGTGGACTACAGAGCGCCGCCATCAATCAGGGTACTGCATGTGTGGGTCGTGGATCCTCCCGTCCAGTCACCATTAGCAACACAATGGGCCAGAATTTGCTGTCAAAACAGTTGTGAGTTTAATGGCATCACCGTTATTAGGGTGTAAATCGTTCCGCAACCTGTGGCGAGGACTCAACCTCTCCAGCCCAGAAAGGGAGCAATTGAAGCAATGGACTCTCACTCCGGCAGCTGGTGAATTGTTCCGAAAGATCTTTTTACATTTTAAATTAAAAAATGTTTCTTACTTTTCCTTTCTGTCTCTTTTCTCACTCTTAATCCAATCTTTCATTCACTCTCTATTTCTCTTTCTATACCCACTTTGAGAAGTCGCACAACACCAGGTTATAGTCCAACAGTTTTATTTGAAATCACAAGCTTTCGGAGCTGCTGCTCCTTCGTCGGGTGAAGTTCATCGGGTGAAGTTCACCCGACGAAGGAGCAGCAGCTCGGAAAGCTTGTGATTTCAAATAAAACTGTTGGACTATAACCTGGTGTTGTGCGACTTCTCATTTTTGTCCACCCCAGTCCAACACCGGCATCTCCGCATTATACCCACTTTGACTTTATTTCATCCCATATCCTGCTCCGTCAATCCTCTGTTTATTACTCAATTGGTTAAGGAGATGCACTGTTGATCCCGCTGGTCACCGAGGTCCCAGATGCCCGGTTGTTCACGCCGTGCCGCACCGCGCCATTATCAGCTCGCACTCCAGTGAGTTATGGCGCAAAAACATTTCCGAGCTCAAGGGTGAGGGAAAAAGTCTAACTAACGGGACATGCCGTTCCAGCAAAATCTGGGCCATTAACCGGCACAGTACCCAATGTTTACACTTTCACCCATGCAGCTAATGATGTAGCAGGTGAGCCCATAATAGCAGTTACATTCCATGGGAGGCTTTTAACTGGGTGATTGAATGTAACACTGTCGGTTAAGAAACACTTCTAGGTGAAGGTTGAAGGGGTAAGGGGCACGATGAGGCCTCCTGGGCTTTGATGGTAAAGAACTCGAGCACTTTAACAGAGTGTGAGGGAAGCCACTGTCTGCTCGGTACAGTGCGTTCTGATGAGGTGTTACTGGCCCCTCTTACACTGCCTGCCCTGATAAAGTCAGCAAAGCTGTTGAGGCACTTGCCTTGCCATGTGCGGGCCAGTCGAGAGCTCACTGACTGCTGCTGCCACCTCTTTCCATTGCTGCTGCTCTGCTCTTCCTGCCGGGGGAGAGTGGGATGGTGGGGGGAAGAGGATAGGGGGTTGGGGATTGAGGGGAGAGGGGGTGGGGGGGGAAGAGGGTAGGGGGTTGGGGATTGAGGGGAGAGGGGGTGGGGGTAGGGAGTGAGGGGGTGAGGGGTGGGGCAGTGGTGGGGTAGGGTGAGGGGGCTGGAGGGTGGGGCAGTGGTGGGGTAGTGTGAGGGGGTGAGGGGGTGGGGGGTGGAGGGTGGGGCAGTGGTGGGGTAGGGTGAGGGGGTGAGGGAGTGAGGGTGGGGCAGTGGTGGGGTAGGGTGAGGGGGTGAGGGTGGGGCAGTGGTGGGGTAGGGTGAGGGGGTGAGGGAGTGAGGGTGGGGCAGTGGTGGGGTAGGGTGAGGGTGGGGGGTCGGGCAGTGGTGGGGTAGGGTGAGGGGGTGGAGGGTGGGGCAGTGGTGGGGTGTGGGGGGTGAGGTGTTGGGGGGTGAGGTGTTGGGGGGTGGCTGTATTGCTTTGTGCCAAAGGGTGCCCCCCCTCTCCTCTACCTGACGTCACGCAGACGCACTGCTACACCAAGTAAGCCTGTCATTCTATGCTGGTTTTTTCTGACCTGGCAACTTTCTTCACTAAATTATCTTCTACTTGACCTCAGCATTTAGCAGTATTTAAACTTTTGGGCCTTAAAGGGAGAGACCGGCCTAAATACAGCTCCAACAGGGAATCATCTAACTGACCATGAGCAAGGCCTGACAGTAAGGACTTGCCGGGGAAGAAATTTGACTCGTGCCCAAAACAGGCAGCAAGTCAGTGGAGCAATTTCTGCGGTCTGTGTCTGGCCGATGTGAGCTCCTCTTGTACCCCAGTCACACCTCTAGCTCTACCCTAGGGTAAAGATTGAGACCCTGGCAGGGTAACCCCCAGTGGTAAACAAACACTGGCTTCAAAGTATATCTGCTGGCTTTGGGTTTCCAGTGATGCCAAGTTTCCCAGTTTTGGGAGGAGTTAAGAAAGCAGGGAATAAGCCGACCAGTAATGGGGGGATCTGTCGAGATCGGGAGTCTGTACCATGACGTGGGAGATATTGTTTAATGTACAAACATGATGGCTGGAGCATCGCAACTAAAGGCTTCTTGCCTCCCCACCACCCACGTTCCCCACCCCTCCCCCCAACCACCCACCCCCTCCCCCAACCCCGCCAACCCCCAGACACGGAATCTTCTGGGAGAGGCAAAGAACAGAGAAAACTCAGGGCCAATAATGGAAAAATACTCTGGAAAATTCCTTTCCGACCTCCTCAGACGATTGAAATCAGACCAACAGATCATATGGACCAAAACAGTATGAAGAATTACAAAGTCACAACACTGGAGAAGGGAAATAAACAGTGAGAATACAAAATAAACGGAAGAGTGGACAGGAAGTGAGAGGATCTGGGAGTTTTAGTGGAAAACATGCTTATACTGTGAGTACAGTGTACATCAGTGGTGAAAAAGGCAAATGGGTTCTTGGGATTTGCAGGTTAAATAACAGAGCCCCAGTCCCAGGAGGTAATAGCTTCAACAAGAAACCCCTGCACTTTACCACAGGGGGCAGCTGGTCTTGAACATAAGAACATAAGAAACAGGAGCAGTAGTAGGCCATACGGCCCCTTGAGCCTGCTCCGCCATTCAGTAAGATCATGGCTGATCTTCGAACTCAACTCACTTTCCCGCCTGATCCCCATATCCTTTGATTCCCTTAGTGCCCAAAAATCTATCGATCTCTGTCTTGAATTTACTCAACAACTAAGCATCCACAGCCCTCTGGGGTAGAAAATTCCAAAGATTCACAACCCTCTGAGTGAAGAAATTTCTCCTCATCTCAGTCTTAAATGGCCAACCACTTATCCTGAGACTATGACCCCTAGTTCTGGACTCACCAGCCAGAGGAAGCAGCCTCTCAGCATTTACCTTGTCAAGCCCTCTAAGAATTTTATACGTTTCAATGAGATCACCTCTCATTCTTCTAAACTCCAGAGAATATAGGCCCATTCTACTCAATCTCTCCTCATAGGACAGCCCTCTCATCCTAGGAATCAATCTAGTGAACTTTCATTGCACTCAGAGGCAAGTATATCCTTCCTTAGATAAGGAGACCAAAACTGTACACAGTAATCCAGGTGTGGTCTCACCAAAGCCCTATATAATTTCAGCAAGACCTCCTTACTCTTATACTGCAAGCCCCTTGTAATAAAGGCTAACATACCATTTGCCTTCCTAATTGCTTGCTGTATCTGCATGTTAACTTTCTGTGATTTGTGTACAAGGACACCCAAATCCCTCTGCCTACCAATATCTACATTAATGACTTGGATGAAGGGATCGAGTGTAATGTAGCCAAGTTTGCGGATGATACAAAGATGGGTGGGAAAGCAAGTTGTGCAGAGGACTCAAAGAACCTGGAAAGGGATATAGACAGACTAAGTGAGTGGGCAAACATTTGGCAGATGGAGTATAATGTGTGAAAGTGCGAGGTTATACACTTTGGCAGGAAAAATAAAAAAGCAAATTATTATTTAAATGGAAAGAGATTACAAAATGCTACAGTTCAGAGGGACCTGGGGGTCCTTGTGCATGAAACACAAAAAGCATGCAGGTACAGCAAGTAATCAAAAAGGCAAATGGAATGTTGACCTTTATTTCAAAGGGGTTGGAGTATAAAAGCAGGGAAGTCCTGCTACAACTGTACAGGGTATTGGTGAGACCACACCTTGAGGACTGCATACAGTTTTGGACTCCTTATTTAAGGAAGGATATACTTGCATTAGAGGCAGTTCAGAGACGATTCACTAGGTTAATTCCAGAGATGAGGGGGTGGACTTATGAGGAAAGGTTGAGCAGGCTGGGCCTATACTCATTGGAATTTAGAAGAATGAGAGGTGATCTTATTGAAACATATAAGATACTGAGGGGGCTCGACAAGGTAGATGCAGAGAGGATGTTTCCCCTCGTGGGGAAATCTAGAACTCGGGGGCATAGTTTCAGAATAAGGGGTCGCCCTTTTAGAACTGAGATGAGGAGGAATTTCTTCTCTCAGAGGGTCGTAAATCTGTGGAATTCTCTGCCCCAGAGAGCCGTGGAGGCTGGGTCATTAAATACATTTAAGGTGGAGATAGACAGATTTTTTGCAAGATAAGGGAGTGAAGGGTTATGGGGAGCGGGCAGGGAAGTGGCTTTGAGCCCAAGATCAGCCATGATCTTATTGAATGGCGGAGCAGGCTCGAGGGGCCAAGTGGCCTATTCCTGCTCCTATTTCTTATGTTCTTATGTTCTTATTTACTAGTCTCTCACCTTATAAGAAATATACTGCTTTTCTATTCTTCCTACCAAATTGGATAATTTCACACTTCCCCACATTATACTCCATCTGCCACCTTCTTGCTCAGTCACTTAACTGGTCTGTATCCCTTTGCAGCCGTTTTATATTCTCCTCACAGCTTACTTTTCCACCTTGCTTTATATTATCATCAAACTTGGATATATTACACTCGGTCCTCTCAACTAAGTCATTAATATAGATTGTAAATAGCTGAGGCCCAAGCACTTATCCTTGTGGCACCCCACTAGTTACAGCCTGCCAACCTGAAAATGACCCGTTTATTCCTACTCTCTGTTTTTTGTCAGTTAACCAATCCTCAATCCATGCTAAGATATTACTCCCAATCCCATGAGCCCTAACCTTGTGCAACAACCTATTGTGTGGCACCTTATCAAATGCCTTCTGAAAATCCAAATATACTATATCTACTGGTTCCCCCATATCGACGCTGCTAATAACACCCTCAAATAACTCTAATAGATTTGTCAAACACAATTACCCTTTCATAAAACTGTGCTGACTCTGCCTAACGATATTGTGATTTTACAAGTGTCCTGTTATCACGTCCTTAATAATAGATTCTAGCATTTTCCCTGCTACTGATGTCAGGCTAACTGATCTATAGTTTCTTGTTTTCCCTCTTCCTCCTTTCTTGAACAGCGGTGTTACATTTGTTATCTTCCAATCCATGGGGACTGTTCTAGAATCTAAGGGATTCTGGAAGATTAATACCACTATCTCTGCAGCCACCTCTTTTAAAACCCTAGGGTGCAGGCCATCAGGTTCAGGGGATTTGTTGGCTTTTCGTCCCATTCATTTCTCCAGTACTTTTTCTTTATTAATAATAATTATTTTATATTCCTCACTCTCATTAGACTCTTGGGGGGAAAAATTCAGTTGGTTGTGCCTCCTGTTAGCGCCTTAAGAGGGCGCTAATGGGGCGCAAAGCAACAAGCGCCCGGGCGCGGCGATGTTTGCGCTGCTCGCGAAATTAACTAGACATTTTGCGGCGGCGCTAAACACTACCGCCACGATCTGCTGTGCCAGCAGATCGTGACGTCAGTCGAGTGCGCCCTGGAGCAGGATATTGAGTGGCGCCCCCTGCCTTACCGCCTGCCGCTAGCAACGACAGGTTGAGGGGAGCATTTTCGAGTCAGGAAGGGACTGGGGGAGCGCTATTTAAAGGCGACCGCTTCCTGCCTTTTTTTGTTGACGACATTTTTGAACCACACATTCTGAGAGAGAGAGAGACTTCTGGAGAGATTCAACGCTGTGTGAAGGAGTTTTGGGTACTGAGCAGCACTTTGCAGGTTCATTTTGATTTGCTCTTCCTTGTATCGATTTAGAAGAGACTGTGGGGGCTGCACTCTGAGCTCTTTCCCTGGGCCTCTCCATTGTTCTTTCCAGCAGATTTGATGTACAGGTCTCTCCAGGCTAAGATTCAAGGCTGCAATGAGCAGGATGTGGATGGAAAGCAAGATCGTCCCTCCCCTTTAAGAACTGGCCGGGGCCATAGAAACATAGAAACATAGAAGATAGGAGCAGGAGTAGGCCATTCGGCCCCTCGAGCCTACTCCGCCATTCGATGAGATCATGGCTGATCATCTAAACTCAGTACCCTGTACCTGCCTTCTCCCCATATCCCTTGATACCTTTAGCTTTAAGAAATATATCTAACTCATCCTTGAATATATTTAATGACTTTGCCTCAACTACCTTCTGTGGTAGAGAATTCCACAGGTTCACCACTCTCTGGGTGAAGAAATTCTTCCTCATTTCTGTCCTAAATGGTTTACCCGTTATCCGTAGATTATGACCCCTGGTTCTGGACTCTCCGACCATCGGGAACATTCTTGCTGCATCTAGTTTGTCCAGACCTTTCAGAATTTTATATGTTTCGATGAGATCCCCTCTCATTCTTCTATACTCCAGTGAGTATAAGCCCAATCGACCCAATCTCTCTTCAAATGTCATTCCTGCCATCCCAGGTATTGAAGGCGGACAAATCCCCAGGGCCTGATAACATGCATCCTAGGGTACTGAAGGAGGTGGCCCTAGAGATAGCGGATGCACTAAGTATGATTTTTCAGAATTCATTAGACTCGGGAACAGTGCCCATGGATTGGAGGGTAGCTAACGTTACCCCACTATTCAAAAAGGGGGGTAGGGAAAAAGCAGGTAATTACAGACCTGTAAGCCTTACATCAGTTGTGGGCAAAATGCTGGAGTCCATCATTAAGGATGAAATAGCGGAGCACTTAGCAAATGGGGACAGGATAGGACAGAGTCAACATGGATTTACAAAGGGTAAATCGTGCTTGACTAATCTATTGGAATTTTTTGAGGGAGTAACTGGTAAAATAGATGGGGGAGAGCCAGTAGATGTGGTGTACCTGGACTTCCAAAAGGCCTTCGACAAGGTCCCACATAAAAGATTAGCATGGAAAATTGAAGCTCATGGGATAAAGGGGAAAGTATTGACGTGGATAGAGAACTGGCTGTCAGATAGAAAACAGAGAGTTGGAATAAACGGCTCATTTTCTGAATGGCAGGCAGTAACAAGTGGGGTACCGCAGGGATCTGTCCTGGGTCCCCAGCTGTTCACAATTTACATTAATGACCTGGATCAGGGAGTTGGATGCAGCATTTCCAAATTTGCAGACGACACTAAACTAGGAGGGGGGGTGGGCTCAGAGGAGGAGACCAGGAAGCTCCAGAGCGATTTGGACAGACTGGGTGATTGGGCGGATAAATGGCAGATGCACTATAATGTGGACAAGTGCGAAGTTATCCACCTTGGGTGCAGGAACGGGAGGGCAAATTATTATTTAAATGGCAATAAATTGGGAGAGGGGGAAGTACAGAGAGACCTGGGTGTTCTTGTACACCAGTCACTGAAGGCGAGCATGCAGGTGCAGCAGGCGGTCAGGAAGGCAAACAGTATGCTGGCCTTCATAGCAAAAGGGTTGGAATACAGGAACAGGGATACCTTGCTGCAGCTGTACAGGGCACTGGTGAGACCACACCTCGAGTACTGTGTACAGTTTGGTCGCCTCATCTGAGGAAAGATGTTCTTGCCATGGAGGGGGTGCAGCGGCGATTCACCAGGCTGATACCAGGAATGGCGGGATTGACCTATGAGGAGAGACTATGTAGTTTAGGGATGTACACACTGGAGTTTAGAAGATTGAGAGGGGACCTCATAGAAGTGTATAAAATTCTGACAGGTCTAGACAGACTAGATGCAGAAGGAATGTTTCCCTTGGCGGGTGAGAACAGAACTAGAGGACATAATTTAAGGATAAGGGCTAAACCATTTAGGACAGAGATGAGGGGGAATTTCTTCACTCAGAGGGTGGTGAACCTGTGGAACTCATTGCCACAGAGGGCAGTGTACGCCAGCTCATTAAATATATTTAAGAGGGAATTAGATATATTTCTACAGTCAAAAGGGGTTAAGGGTTACGGAGAGAAGGCGGGGACGGGATACTGAATTGGAGGATCAGCCATGATCTCATTAAATGGCGGAGCAGGCTCGAAGGGCCGGATGGCCTACTCCTGCTCCTATCTTCAATGTATCTATGTATCTATGTATCAGCCTTGTGAATCTTCGCTGAACTCCTTCCATGGCAAGAACATCCTTCCTCAGATAAGGCGACCAAAACTGCACACAGTACTCAAGGTGTGGTCTCACCAAGGCCCTGTACAACTGCAGCAGGACATCCCTGTTCCTATACTCAAACCCTTTCGCTATGAAGGCCAACATACCATTTGCCTTCTTCACCGCCTGCTGCACCTGCATGCTTACTTTCAGCGACTGGTGCACAAGGACACCCAGGTCTCGTTGCACTTCCCCTTCTCCCAATCTATTGCCATTCAGATAATAGTCTGCCTTTCTGTTTTTGACACCAAAGTGGATAACCTCGCACTTATCCACGTTATATTGCATCTGCCACGCTTCTGCCCACTCACCCAACCTGTCCAGATCATCCTGGAGTTTCTCGCTATCCTCCTCGCTGCACACACTCCCACCCAGCTTTGTGTCATCTGCAAACTTGGAGATATTACATTTAATTCCCTTATCTAGATCATTAATGTATATTGTGAATAGCTGGGGTCCAAGGACCGATCCCTGCGGTACCCCACTAGTCACTGCTTGCCACTCGGAAAAAGACCCATTAATTCCTACTCTCTGCTTTCTGTCCGCCAACCAGTTCTCTATCCAAGTCAATACCTTGCCCCCAATCCCATGTGCCTTAACTTTACCCGCTAATCTCTTATGCGGGACCTTATCGAAAGCCTTTTGAAAGTCCAAATACACCACATCTACTGGTTCTCCCTTATCTATTTTCCCAGTTACATCCTCAAAAAATTCCAGTAGATTAGTCAAGCACGATTTACCTTTTGTAAATCCATGTTGACTTTGTCCGATCCTGTCACTGTTTTTCAAATTGTGTCTGTGTTCCATTGCTGACTGACATACATGAGCTTCGCCAGCGCTCTGAGTTAGTGCCTCGCTCCTCGGCCTTTGCGCCTTAAGACAGATGTGTAGCGCCTGATTTAGCGCTCCAATCACCTCCAGGGGCGATAAAAGTAAAGTTTGCAGTCGGAGGTGATAATTAGCGCCAGGCGCTAATCTTTGCACCCGACCGATAATTGCGCCCCAAACGGGGCGATACTGAATTTTTCCCCCTTGGTTCCCCACTATTTCCAATATGTTCTTTTGTGTCTTCTACTGTGAAGACAGATACAAAATGTCTGTGTAACGTTTCTACCATTTCCTTATTCCCCATTATAATTTCTCCTGTCTCTGCCTCTAAGGCACCCACATTTACTTTTGCTGATCTCTTCCTTTTTACATACTTGTAAAAGCTCTTACAATCTGTTTTTTATATTTCTTGCTAGTTTGATGTCTTTCTATTTTCTCCCTTTATCAATTTCTTGGTCATTCTTTGCTTATTTTTAAAACCCTTCCAATCCTCAGGCTTACGACTCTTTTTGGCAACATCCTCTTTTAATCTAATGCTATCCTTAATGCTCTAGTTAGCCACGGTTGTACTACTTTTCCATTAGAGTTTTTATTCCTCAATGCCATAAAACTCCCATGAACAGAATGCAAAGGACAGAAACAATAGGATGCTTTTGTGTATCACTCTTCAGCTGCTGGCTCCTGGTACTAAGGACGATTACAGTGGAATAAAGTTGACTTGGAGGTGACCTGATTTGGACTAAAAATTCGGTTGCTTTGCACCTCCCGTGAGCACCCTAAGAGGGCGCTAACGGGGCGCAAAGCAACGAGCGCCCGAGCACAGCGCCACCAACGCCACCTGCAAAATTCAGCGGGAGGTTAGCGGCGGCGGTAAATGTTAGCGCCCCGCGGCTCTGCGCCGCCGGCGATTACGTCATCACCATGCGCTGCACCCTGTTCGCGCCCCGGCCGCGATCTTCAGTAGCGCCCCCTGACTTACCGCTGGACACTATGTCCGACGGGGTCAGGGGGGCCTACCTGCAGCCGGGGCGGCGCAATTTAAAGGTAAGGTGCCGGGCGACCATTTTTGTTGCTGACCGCCTGCCAGCACCTGCCCCCGTTGCCGTCCCCGGCCTCCTGACCAGCCCCCCTCCCCCCCCCCCCGCGGAGTGCCGGCTGCGCTCTGTGAGCCCAGCACTTCTCTTGAGTGCCGGGCTCTTTTGCCGGCACTCCGATCCCTGGTGGCCCAGCTGGGCCCCGGGTCGCGCTGCGCAAGGCCCCTCCCCTTTAAGAAGGGGAGGAAGGCCTGCAATACTACATAGCGCTGTGATATTCCCTCGCAGCGCTCCAAGAGGGAGGCGGGGCACTTCCAGTAGCGTCCCGCTTCCCTCTTAGGGCACTATCGATGAATTTCGGCCGCAGAGGCGCTAATTTTTTCGGGGTACTAAAAGTAGCGCCCCGGCAAAGTTAGCGCCCCAAAGGGGACGCAACTCAATTTTTCCCCCTAAGATCCTAAAAAGAAACGTTGGGTCTCAGTGAGATGTTCAATATTAGCACAAGCTCTAGAGCAAGGGGAGATCTTTCTTCAGGAACAGGATGGTGAAACTTACAGAATCAATAAACCAGGGAGGCAGTGGTAGTGGAGGAGATAGAGGGAGATGGTTAATGTTTGGTAGAAAAGGAGGACTATTGAGGTATATCTGAGGTGACGTAGGGTATGAAGAGTGTGACCATTGGGCCTGGCCCAATGGATGGAGCTGGGCACTCATGGTCCTGTACAGTCTGATGTTCCTCAGGATGCTGCGACATCTCAGGGTTGGTTAAGTACCTCTGGTGAAACATCATTGATTGATTGCCTTATAGAAATGGTGAGAAATTTCATGGAGATTTTCCTGAAATTGGCCACAGGTTTTTTTACTTTGCCTGTTTTCGAGCTGCCCCCAGGGACTGAGGAGGGTGGAGCACGAGTCTGCACTGTCCAGTGTGCTGGGTGGATGGGGCTGGGCTTTTCTCGCCTGTTTCGTATCTTCACTGGTTCCTTTGTTCAATTTTACCCTTTGACCTTTATGCGTACCCTCCTCACCTAAAGGTGCCAATTCTTACTGGAACACATTCCACGGGCACTGCCCACCCCCAACTATCTCATCCAAATAGACAATCCTCTTGATTGAGCCTGGATCATAGGTGTCTGTAGGCTATTTGCACTTGGGAGGCATCAGAAATCCTGTCCACTTTGATACAGCCACTTTCTATAGGGGTCATTGCACAGTGATCAGGAGCAGGAGCTCTAGCATATTGTTTATCCCTATCAGTAGCCATGGGGCACTGAGGCCAACAGGGACTGTATGGGGGAAAAATTCAGTTGGTTTGCACCTCCCGTTAGTGCCTTAAGAGGGCGTTAATGGGGCGCAAAGCAACAAGCGCCCGGGCGCGGCGATATCTGCTCCTCTCGCGAAATTGACCAGACATTTTGCGGCGGTGCTAAACACTACCGCCACGATCTCCTGCGCCGGCAGATCGTGACATCAGTCATGTGCACAACGCCCCGGTAAAGGCTCCAGTAATGGGGGCAGATGACAGCCCCTTCCCCCTTCACCACCTCCCCCCCCACCCCCCACAAACCTCAGGCCTGGTGCATTGCTTGCACCAGGCCTGTCAGGAGCACAAGGGTTAACAGTGATGCCTGGAGGCCACAGTGAAAGTAAATAGCTCCCCTCGGTCTGAATGCAGTCGGAAATGAAAGCCATATGTTTGCTTTGGACGTACTGTCTGTTCTGGTGAGCAACTGAATGGGGGGGGGGGGTGGTTGCTGTCTGAGTGCGATTGCGCCATTTGCGAGAGAGAGAGAGCGCGGGGGTGGTGGCGGGGCAGGGGGGGCGGGGGGTGCTACTGCTGTACTTCAACTGAGCAGGGCTGACCCAAAATGAAGTCTTAACGGGAACCAGATGTGGAGTGGAAATCAGGACACTGAGACAGTGTCTGCAGACTGCACCATAAAAACTGGGGAAAATTCACAAATGTGTTATGATTGAACGGCATAATAGGAGCTTCATCTAATGGCGTTTGCTGAAATCCATACACAATAGAGCCCAATATTTAACTGCAGCTGGCTCGTATAACACAAGTAACCTGCCGGCACAGCGTTTCACTTGCTTATCAAAGGCACACTCACAAAAGGAGCATGCAGCAGAACAGTCGGACGGGTGTTACATGAGAATTTGCCCCTCTGTTAAATGCAGTCAGGCACTCAGAGAAACAGAAAGGAACTTGTACTCTCAACTTCACCTTACTGTCTCCCCTCTATCGGGCAAGGCTTAATGTTTCCCGTGGTAACCTAGCGGAGGGGGGAAATCTAACGGTCACTTTGGGCGGAGGGGCGGGGCGGGGGTGTCAGCATCGTAAAGCTCTCGCTCCGAGGACGCGCTGCTTGCCTGGCAGCAGTTTCTAGCCGTGTTGTCGTTGGCGGGAGCGAGGGGCTGTTCAGAGCAAGAGGTCGCGGCCATTCGCCAAAGTGGAAACACTGGTACATTTAGGGCCGGAATTTCCTCGATTTGACTCACGCCAAAATTACGCCGAAGTTTACGCCGGTTTCTACGCCGATCTTGCCAATTTACAACGAAATTTCCTGAGAATCTCATTAGCATAATGTAAAACCCGCTGAAACAAACGGAAGTGAGAAGAACCAATCAGGGCCTGAGGAAAGTGTGGAACATACTCCACCTTCCATCTGAAGTTCTCTTTATCTTCGAATCGTAGAATCATCTTATCGATGTTGTGAAATATAGAGGCAGAAACTCGTCTTGGCCGTTGCACAAAGTATTGTATTGATGGTCCACTTTACGGCTTGCCCCATGTTCAGATCAATAGGACTGGATATGGGGTGAGGCAGACAGCAGGAGGACGATGCAATAACACCCAGTTTGTGCTGCCGCTCACGACAAATTTTTACCCTTGACGCTTGAAGCCATCGATCCATCAATTCTGAACAGTCAGCGTGTTTAAGAAAATGTAATTGTGCAAGCTTTTTTTCTCTTAAATGTAACAACTTCTGTATTCCATAAAAAAAACATTCAAACAAATAGACGCAGGTCTCAGTGAGGAGAAATAACACAAATTGCTTCAAAAATCAAGCTGGATACAGGGGACAGCACTGGATACAGGGGACAGCACTGGATACAGGGGACAACATGGGTACAGGGGACAGCACTGGGTACAGGGGACAGCATGGGTACAGGAGACAGCACTGGGTACAGGGGACAGCACTGGGTACAGAGGACAGCACTGGGTACAGGGGACAGCACTGGGTACAGAGGACAACACTGGATACAGGGGACAGCACTGGGTACAGGGGACAGCACTGGGTACAGGGGACAGCACTGGGTACAGAGGACAGCACTGGATACAGGGGACAGCACTGGATACAGGGGACAGCACTGGGTACAGGGGACAGCACTGGGTACAGAGGACAGCACTGGATACAGGAGACAGCACTGGGTACAGGGGACAGCACTGGGTACAGGGGACAGCACTGGGTACAGGGGACAGCACTGGGTACAGAGGACAGCACTGGGTACAGGGGACAGCACTGGGTACAGGGGACAGCATGGGTACAGGGGACAGCACTGGATACAGGGGACAGCATGGGTACAGGGGACAGCACTGGATACAGGGGACAGCATGGGTACAGGGGACAGCATGGGTACAGGGGACAGCATGGGTACAGGGGAGAGCAATGGATACAGGGGACAGCATGGGTACAGGGGACAGCATGGTTACAGGGGACAGCATGGTTACAGGGGAGAGCACTGGATACAGGGGAGAGCACTGGATACAGGGGACAGCACTGGATACAGGGGACAGCATTGGGTACAGGGGACAGCACTGGGTACAGGGGACAGCATGGTTACAGGGGACAGCATGGTTACAGGGGAGAGCACTGGATACAGGGGACAGCATGGGTACAGGGGACAGCACTGGATACAGGGGACAGCACTGGGTACAGGGGACAGCATGGGTACAGGGGACAGCATGGTTACAGGGGAGAGCACTGGATACAGGGGACAGCATGGGTACAGGGGACAGCACTGGGTACAGGGGACAGCATGGGTACAGGGGACAGCATTGGATACAGGGCACAGCATGGGTACAGGGGACAACACTGGGTACAGGGGACAGCACTGGGTACAGGGGACAGCACTGGGTACAGAGGACAGCACTGGATACAGGGGACAGCACTGGATACAGGGGACAGCACTGGGTACAGGGGACAGCACTGGGTACAGAGGACAGCACTGGATACAGGAGACAGCACTGGGTACAGGGGACAGCACTGGGTACAGGGGACAGCACTGGGTACAGGGGACAGCACTGGGTACAGAGGACAGCACTGGGTACAGGGGACAGCACTGGGTACAGGGGACAGCATGGGTACAGGGGACAGCACTGGATACAGGGGACAGCATGGGTACAGGGGACAGCACTGGATACAGGGGACAGCATGGGTACAGGGGACAGCATGGGTACAGGGGACAGCATGGGTACAGGGGAGAGCAATGGATACAGGGGACAGCATGGGTACAGGGGACAGCATGGTTACAGGGGACAGCATGGTTACAGGGGAGAGCACTGGATACAGGGGAGAGCACTGGATACAGGGGACAGCACTGGATACAGGGGACAGCATTGGGTACAGGGGGCAGCACTGGGTACAGGGGACAGCATGGTTACAGGGGACAGCATGGTTACAGGGGAGAGCACTGGATACAGGGGACAGCATGGGTACAGGGGACAGCACTGGATACAGGGGACAGCACTGGGTACAGGGGACAGCATGGGTACAGGGGACAGCATGGTTACAGGGGAGAGCACTGGATACAGGGGACAGCATGGGTACAGGGGACAGCACTGGGTACAGGGGACAGCATGGGTACAGGGGACAGCACTGGATACAGGGCACAGCATGGGTACAGGGGACAACACTGGGTACAGGGGACAGCACTGGGTACAGGGGACAGCACTGGATACAGGGGACAACATGGGTACAGGGGACAGCACTGGATACAGGGGACAGCATGGGTACAGGGGACAGCACTGGATACAGGGGACAGCACTGGGTACAGGGGACAGCACTGGATACCATGGACAGCACTGGGTACAGGGGACAGCACTGGATACAGGGGACAGCACTGGATACAGGGGACAACATGGGTACAGGGGACAGCACTGGGTACAGGGGACAGCACTGGATACAGGGGACGGCACTGGATACAGGGGACAGCATGGGTACAGGGGACAGCATGGGTACAGGGGAAAGCACTGGATACAGGGGACAGCACTGGTGCAGGGGCCAACACTGGATACAAGGGACAGCAATGGATAAAGGGGACAGCACTGGCTGCAGGGGGCAACACTGGATAAAAGGGGCAGCAATGAATAAAGGGGACAGCACTGGATACAGGGGCCAGCACTGGATCCAGGGGACAGCACTGGGTACAGGGGAGAGCAATGGATAAAGGGGACAGCACTGGATACAGGGGACAGCACTGAATAAAAGGGGCCAGCACTGGATACAGGGGACAGCACTGGATTCAGGGGACAGCATGGGTACAGGGGACACCATGGGTACAGGGGACATCACTGGTGCAGGGGCCAACACTGGATACAAGGGACAGCAATGGGTAAAGGGGCTAGCACTGGATAAAGGGGACAACACTGGATATAGGAGACAGCACTGGACACAAGGGACAGCAATGGATA
Organism: Squalus acanthias; assembly: GCA_030390025.1. Classification (NCBI taxonomy): domain Eukaryota; kingdom Metazoa; phylum Chordata; class Chondrichthyes; order Squaliformes; family Squalidae; genus Squalus; species Squalus acanthias. Next base: position 29,275,682 of record CM059445.1, read on the forward strand.
AAGGGGACAGCACTGGATACAGGGGACAGCACTGGATAAAAGTGGCCAGCACTGGATACAGGGGACAGCACTGGATACAGGGGACAGCACTGGATACAGGAGACAGCACTGGATACAGGAGACAGCACTGGATACAGGGGACAGCACTGGGTGGTGAAGTTGCTGCCACTGAGCCATAGCTGATACATTAAATGCAGAATGGGGGAGGAAGAAAGAATTTCGAATGCAGGAACTCTGAAACAAAGGAGAAAATGCTGGGAACATTCAGCAGGCCCGGCCGCACCTGAAGGAGTGGGCCGCAATCTGCCCACCTGCATGTCAACATTCCTTCCCCCAAAACAATGCACTCGCTGTCCATAACCAGCACCCCGTGCTCTGAGAAAAGGGCAGAGATAGCTAACATCTAAAGCCATGGTCCAGTCCAGGGAGAAGCAGAGTGCACGGGAGCAAGTGGAGTTACTGTTCCTGAAGCCAGTGCTTCATTGGGCCAGTTTCAGAGAGCACAGATGAAGCGATTAGAGTGGGAATGGGAGGAGGAACTAAAGTGGGGAAACGTGCCAGGGAGGCAGGGGGAGGGTCACAGAAGAGAGGTTTTCGGCATGTTAGTCACCTAATCTGCGCTTGGTCTCTCTAATGTGCAGAAGACATCACTAAAAGTTGAGCCGCAGGTTAGCAAGGCCATAAAAAAAGCAAACCAAGCACTAGGATTTATTTCTAGAGGGATAGAATTGAAAAGTAGGGGAGTTATGCTAAACCTGTATCGAACCTTGGTTAGACCACACTTAGAGTACTGCGTACAGTTCTGGTCGCCATATTATAAAAGTGATATAGAGGCACTGGAGAGGGTGCAGAGAAGATTTACAAGGATGATACCAGAAATGTGAGGGTATACATATCAGGAAAGGATGAACAGGCTGAGTCTCTTTTCTCTTGAAAAAAGAAGGCTGAGGGGTGCCCTCCATGGCCTCGCCCCTCCCCATCTCTGTAACCCCCTCCATGGCCCTCGCCCCTCCCTATCTCTGTAACCCCCTCCATGGCCCTCGCCCCTCCCTATCTCTGTAACCCCCTCCATGGCCTCGCCCCTCCCTATCTCTGTAACCCCCTCCATGGCCCTCGCCCCTCCCTATCTCTGTAACCTCCGAGAGCCCTACAACCCTCCCTATCTCTGTAACCCCCTCCATGGCCCTCGCCCCTCCCTATTTCTGTAACCCCCTCCATGGCCTCGCCCCTCCCTATCTCTGTAACCCCCTCCATGGCCCTCGGCCCTCCCCATCTCTGTAACCCCCTCCATGGCCCTCGGCCCTCCCTATCTCTGTAACCCCCTCAAGCACCTACAACCCCCCCTATCTCTGTAACCCCCTCCATGGCCCTCGGCCCTCCATATCTCTGTAACCCCCTCCAGCACCTACAACCCTTCCTATCTCTCTAAAACCCCCTCCATGGCCCTCGCCCCTCCCTATCTCTGTAACCCCCTCCATGGCCCTCGCCCCTCCCTATCTCTGTAACCCCCTCCATGGCCTCGCCCCTCCCCATCTCTGTAACCCCCTCCATGGCCCTCGCCCCTCCCTATTTCTGTAACCCCCTCCATGGCCTCGCCCCTCCCTATCTCTGTAACCCCCTCCATGGCCCTCGGCCCTCCCTATCTCTGTAACCCCCTCAAGCACCTACAACCCCCCCTATTTCTGTAACCCCCTCCATGGCCCTCGCCCCTCCCTATCTCTGTAACGCCCTCCATGGCCTCGCCCCTCCCTAACTCTGTAACCCCCTCCATGGCCTCGCCCCTCCCTATCTCTGTTACCCCCTCCATGGCCCTCGCCCCTCCCTATCTCTGTAACCCCCTCCATGGCCTCGCCCCTCCCTATCTCTGTAACCCCCTCCATGGCCCTCGCCCCTCCCTATCTCTGTAACCCCCTCCATGGCCCTCGCCCCTCCCTATCTCTGTAACCCCCTCCATGGCCTCGCCCCTCCCTATCTCTGTAACCCCCTCCATGGCCCTCGCCCCTCCCTATCTCTGTAACCCCCTCCAGCACCTACAACCCCCCCTATTTCTGTAACACCCTCCATGGCCCTCGCCCCTCCCTATCTCTGTAACCCCCTCCATGGCCTCGCCCCTCCCTAACTCTGTAACCCCCTCCATGGCCTCGTCCCTCCCTATCTCTGTAACCCCCTCCAGCACCTACAACCCCCCCTATCTCTGTAACCCCCTCCATGGCCTCGCCCCTCCCTATCTCTGTAACCCCCTCCATGGCTCTCGCCCCTCCCTATCTCTGTAACCCCCTCCATGGCCCTTGCCCCTCCCTATCTCTGTAACCCCCTCCATGGCCCTCGCCCCTCCCTATCTCTGTAACCCCCTCCATGGCCTCTCCCCTCCCTATCTCTGTAACCCCCTCCATGGCCTCGCCCCTCCCTATCTCTGTAACCCCCTCCATGGCCTCGCCCCTCACTATCTCTGTAACCCCCTCCATGGCCCTCGCCCCTCCCTATCTCTGTAACCCCCTCCATGGCCCTCGCCCCTCCCTATCTCTGTAACCCCCTCCATGGCCCTCGCCCCTCCCTATCTCTGTAACCCCCTCCATGGCCTCGCCCCTCCCTATCTCTGTAACCCCCTCCATGGCCCTCGCCCCTCACTATCTCTGTAACCCCCTCCATGGCCCTCGCCCCTCCCTATCTCTGTAACCCCCTCCATGGCCCTCGCCCCTCCCTATCTCTTTAACCCCCTCCATGGCCCTCGCCCCTCCATATCTCTGTAACCCCCTCCATGGCCCTCACCCCTCCCTATCTCTGTAACCCCCTCCAAGGCCCTCGCCCCTCCCTATCTCTGTAACCCCCTCCATGGCCCTCGCCCCTCCCTATCTCTGTAACCCCCTCCATGGCCCTCGCCCCTCCCTATCTCTGTAAACCCCTCCATGGCCTCGCCCCTCCCTATCTCTTTAACCCCCTCCATGGCCTCACCCCTTCCTATCTCTGTAACCCCCTCCATGGCCCTCGCCCCTCCCCATCTCTGTAACCCCCTCCATGGCCTCGCCCCTCCCTATCTCTGTAACCCCCTCCAGCACCTACAACCCCCCTATCTCTGTAACCCCCTCCATGGCCCTCGCCCCTCCCTATCTCTGTAACCCCTTTCATGGCCTCGCCCCTCCCTATCTCTGTAACCCCCTCCATGGCCTCGCCCCTCCCTATCTCTGTAACCCCCTCCAGCACCTACAACCCCCCCTATCTCTGTAACCCCCTCCATGGCCCTCGCCCCTCCCTATCTCTGTAACCCCCTCCATGGCCCTCGCCTCTCCCTATCTCTGTAACCCCCTCCATGGCCCTCGCCCCTCCCTATCTCTGTAACCCCCTCCATGGCCTCGCCCCTCCCCATCTCTGTAACCCCCTCCATGGCCTCGCCCCTCCCCATCTCTGTAACCCCCTCCATGGCCCTCGCCCCTCCCTATCTCTGTAACCCCCTCCATGGCCTCGCCCCTCCCTATCTCTGTAACCCCCTCCATGGCCCTCGCCCCTCCCTATCTCTGTAACCCCCTAGAGCCCTACAACCCTCCCTATCTCTGTAACCCCCTCCACGGCCTCGCCCCTACCTATCTCTGTAACCTCCGAGAGCCCTACAACCCTCCCTATCTCTGTAACCCCCTCCATGGCCCTCGCCCCTCCCTATCTCTGTAACCCCCTCCATGGCCCTCGCCCCTCCCTATCTCTGTAACCCCCTCCATGGCCTCGCCCCTCCCTATCTCTGTTACCCCCTCCATGGCCCTCGCCCCTCCCTATCTCTGTAACCCCCTCCATGGCCCTCGCCCTCCCTATCTCTGTAACCCCCTCCAGCACCTACAACCCTCCCTATCTCTGTAACCCCCTCCAGCACCTACAACCCTCCCTATCTCTGTAACCTCCGAGAGCACCTACAACCCTCCCTATCTCTGTAACCTCCGAGAGCCCTACAACCCTCCCTATATCTGTAACCCCCTCCATGAGCCCTCGCCCCTCCCTATATCTGTAACCCCCTCCATGGCCCTCGCCCCTCCCTATCTCTGTAACCCCCTCCATGGCCCTCGCCCCTCCCTATCTCTCTAACCTCCCTCCATGGCCCTCTCCCCTCCCTATCTCTGTAACCTCCTCCATGGCCTCTCCCCTCCCTATCTCTGTAACCTCCTAGAGCCGTTCCTCCAACTTTGGCCTTATGCATTCCCCCATTTCTTTTACCCGGCCATTGGTGGTCCATGTCTTCAGCCACCTTGGCCCCACACTCTGGAAGTCTCTCCTTAAACCCCTCTGCCTCTCCAATGCCCTTTCCTCCTTTAGGATGCTTCTTAAAACCCACCTCTGACCAAGCTTTTGGTCACCTTTCCCAATATCTCCTCCTTTGGCTCAGTGCAATTGCTGTTACTGTTGTATTCATATAGCCCCCGCTGCCATTTCCAGTCATGTATTTGTCCAGCTCTTCTGTTTGAAGACATTATTCAATTCATGAATTGCTCAGCTGAACTGTACAGTTCGGGAAGGTCCTGGATTTGATTTCCAGTCTATGCTGAGTTAACTGATCTGAGTGGTAGGGGCAGTAAATTTCCCTCTATGCCCGGATTAGGGAGGGGAAAGACAGAGCTCTTGCTCCTGATCATTGTCCAGTGAACCATGCTGAAATGGTCCTTGTGGTTCATGCCAGGATTGACCAAGATGCACCCCATGCTAAATTGACCTATCAACAGGTTTCACACACGAAGGACGGCCAGTTGGCTTAAGTAGTGCTGGAAGACCATGGAACTGTATAACAACAAGTGCAGGAGGGAAGAATTTGCATTTATATAGCACCTTTCAGTTCTTCGGGATGTCCCAAAGTGCTTCACAGTCAATGAATTACATTTGTAGTATAACCACTGTTGGTTTATCATCGGCAAACGTGGGCGCCAATGTGCACACAGCAAAGTCGCACAAACAGCAATGAAATAAATAACTAGTTAATCTGTTTTTGGTGGTGTTGGGTAGGGAATAGATGTTGGCCAGGACACTTGGAGAACTCCCTACTGTTCTTCAAGTAGTATCATGGTATTCTTTATATCCATCTAAACCAGCAGAACAAGCAATTGGAACCTTGGTTTAACATCTCTGAAAAATGGACCCTCCAACAGTGCAGCACTCCCTCAATACTGTCATTACTGCACTGTTGCCTGGATTATGTGCTCAAGTCTTAGAATGGGGTTTGAACCCACAACCTTCTAACCCTGAAGTGAGAGTGCTAATACTGAGCCAAGGCTGACACTTCTCAGAGAGAAGTGGCGAAAATGGCATCTCTACCCCAACCTTAAGAAATGTCTAAGTAATCTAAACCAAGCACTGGGGTTCGGTTCCAGAGAGAGAGAATTGAAAAACAGAGAAGTTATGTTCAACTTGTATAGAACTTTGGTTAGACCACATTTGGAGCATTGTGCACAGTTCTGGTCTCCATATTATAAAAAAAGATACAGAGGCATAGGGGAAGGTGCAAAAAAGATCGACAAGGATGATACCAGAACTGAGTGGTTATACCTATCAGGAAAGGCGGAACATGCTGGGGGCCTTTTCTCTAGAAAAGAGAAGGCTGAGGGCTGCCCTGATAGAGGCCTTATGAAAGGGTTTGATAGGGTGGACGTAGGGAAGATGTTTCCACTTGTGGGGAGAGCAAAACTAGGGACCATAAATATAATTTAGTCACTAATAAATCCAATAGGGAATTGAGGAGAAACCTCTTTACCCAAAGAGTGGTGAGAATGTGGAACTCACTACCACAAGGAGTGGTTAAGGTGAATAGTATCGATGCATTTAAGGAACAGCTAGAGACGTACAGGAGGGAGAAAGGAAGCTCGTGGCCTGTTTCTGTGCTGTAAAGTTCTATGTAATTCCATGTATTTGGAGAGTAATGGGAGCAGATCCCTCACTATTCATGTCTTGTCATTTGTAGATTTTGAACTATTGTCATTGAAAGTCATACAAATTGGAATCAAATCCATTTTTGGTTCCCAAGAGCCTGTTTGTCAGAAACACTGGACAGGATTTTCAATGACCCGTGGAGTCGGGTTTGGAGGCATGTGGGGGGTTAAAGTTGCAGATTCGGGGGTCCCGACCCCATCCCGACTCCATTCCGCCTCCATGCAATTTTGACAAAATCAGTCGCGGGGTTCCCGACTCCGTCCCGCCTCCAAGAGGCGGGAGAGGCCATTAAAGCCCTTAACAAGCCCTAAATTGGCTCTGTAATGCCATTTTGAAACGTTTTAGCTAGTTTAAACCTTTTCCGACGTGAAGTACGCCTGATGTGAAACACGCCAGTGAAACCTGGCAGGAGCACAAGTGGATAGCTGACTATCGGCTGCAGGTCCACTATTACAATGGAGATGTGATGAAGGTAGTAGTATTCGGTGTGAAAGTCGCCTCTGATGCTGCTGCATTGAATGTCTTCAGAGACTGCCTGGGAGGACTTGGTTGCAAAAAGAATTCTCTCTCTCTCTCTCTGATGAGCATTTTGCATCCAGGTCCTCTCACAGCAAAGCCCAGGCAATCTCTGAGACCAGGCAGTCAGTCTCTGACCTACAATGATGACATCATCAGAGGCGACTTTCAGACTGAAACCACTAATTGGTTCATGGGTTCCCACATGCTGCAACTCAATTGCCCAATTAAGTGAAAATTGCATCATTCATCCACATTAATCTGGAGTCGGGGGGGGGCAACACGAAATGCGGGTAACACGACCCCAACCCACCCCAAGACAAAATCCAGCCCACTGTGACCAGAGCTGAGCTTGATGACCTTCTCAGTGGGATAAATATTTAAGTATTGTCCATAAGTATACTCTACAGTAACAGTGTTGTTATGGGTCTGCAGCTATCACGCACACAGATATGTCGGAATGGGTTGGTGCTGGGAGCTGTGCACTGAACGCTAAACCACTGATCTCGTCTCTTGGGGTTCAAGCCTGACCCTTACCCCAAGGGGACAAACATGTCCTCTCCCCAGCAGCTGCACATGATCACACGGATGAGTCAGGGTATTTTCATCTCAGGGGACTTGAGTTCACAGCACCAACCTTGTACATATTTGTCACTAATCGTCACTAATTCAACATTCTGACTTAAGACACAGGGAGTGTGGGAACGGAGGAGTCACACTGAGGCTGGAGCCACCAATATCAGATTTGTTTATAAATAACAGAATACACGTCAAATTGATTTGTTTTTTTATTAAAACTGGCGACTGGGACCGCAGGGAGAGATAGCTGACCGTCAGTGGATAGCGTATTTCATGTTGTGAGTGAGGGACTGGTTAGTTGGGTAAAATCTTGTAGCAGGAACAGAGCCAGTAGAACGCCAAGAGATGACTTTCCATGACACAAAAGTAACAAAGGGAGGAGAACAACTGGAGGAGGAACCTCGGCCGAGAAAGACCTCATTCTAACAGAAAACATGGCGGCTCCTCTACTTGTCCTTGGAATGGATTGGAGAGTTCTGGATGGAAACCTTTTTAGCTGGGGCTGACACTTTTGTGAACAGCTGGAAAAAAATGAACGAATGCAGTGGCATTGATCAATTGGTACTGTAACTTCATGAATAGTTCTTTACATCTGATGATGCGATGCTTGTAAAGGTGATATGATCCTCATTTCTAATTGGGTAACCTTGGACCATTTAACAAACTATCAACACTGTCACCATCAGCACCAGCACAAGCTCCTACCAGTGCGTGCACAAGCTTAGGAACCATGGCACCTACCTGAGCACTGACCTGGTGGAGAGATTTCACTTCAGGTTATAAAGGGGAGCAGGTGGGCACACTCTAACACTATTCATGCAACAATAAGGCTTCTAATAGGACAGTTTAGGCATTCGATGCTTGGGGGAAAACCAAATACCAGGGGAGATTTTAATTCCTTACACCTGGCAGAAAGGGAGACTTACATTTCTACAGCACCTTTCATGATCACCAGATGTCTCAAAGCACTTTACAGCCAATGAAGTACTATTTTTGGAGTGGAGTCACTGGTGTAATGTAGCAGCCAATTTGTGCACAGCAAGCTCCCACAAACAGCAATGTGATAATGACCAGATAATCTGTTTTTGTTATGTTGATTGAGGGATAAATATTGGCCAGGACACCAGGGAGAACTCCCCTGCTCTTCTTCGAAATAGCATCATGGGATCTTTTATATCCACCTGAGAGAGGCAGACAGGGCCTCGGTTTAACATCTCATCCGAAAGACGTCACCTCTGACAGTGCAGCTACTCCCTCAGCACTGCACTGGAGTGTCAGCCTAGATTTATGTGTTCTAGTCCCTGGAGCGGGACTTGAACCCACAACCTTCTGACTCAGAGGCGAGTGTGCTACCCACTGAGCCACAGCTGACACAGGGAGCGATCGCAAAGTTAAACTGGAGGTGGTGGACTTACCGCTCCACTTGCGATCCACTGCATTTTTGCCGGGGCCTTCCACTGGGCGGCCAGTGACACTCCATGTGGACACATGGGTTATTCCCCCAAGTAAACCACTCAACCTAGTTTCATCCAGGGGGATGACAACCTTCAATGGCTGCAAAAAGAGACCAGTTTTGGGACATCACAGGCTGGACAATGGGACTGAGGTTTCGCCCAAGTCGCTCACCCTCGCAGGAACTGGTGTGAGGCATTGAATGCTCCACGGTGATTGTTCAAAGCAGTTGAATCATCTAAGCCATAAGTGAATGTGTTCCCGCTGCTCCTTTGCACAGGGCTCCATAGGGTCACAAACAGAACCAACTGGGCAGTCATTGAAAGGAGGGCAAAGGATAAAGTACATTGGGGGAGAAATTCGGTGTCGCCCCGTTTGGGGCACTAACTTTTAAAAGCTGAAAAAATTAGTGCCAGGCGCTAATGTGTTTCAACTCGGGTTTGTGCTCCAGGAAGGAAGTGGGGGGCTAAATCAAGCTTCACTTCCTTCCTGGAGCGCCAGAGGCAGCAGGCGGGGAGGTAGGTGCTGCACACTGGGCCGTGCAGCGCTGCCGTGTTGGAAGACTCCTTCCCTCCCTTAAAGAGAAGGGCCATCGCTGCAGGCTCTGCAAGGGGCAACCTTACCTGGTCCCCGACGGCAGCCGTGATCTGGCCTGATCAGCCCGATACATTGCTGCAGAGGGCCGGGCTGATCGAGCGCTAGCGAAAACAAGGAAAAAAAAGAGAAAGAGCATTTCAGAATTTTTTTCACTTACCTCGTCTTTAAGTATCGCCCCCCGAAGCGCCCGGCCTCCCGGTGAACGCCTCCTGCAGCTGCCGGTGTTTTCGCCCGGCGATGCTGCAGGGGGCGGAACCGAAGTTCGGGTCTGGGGCGCTACCGGGGCGATGACCTCCCGATCTCTGGGCGAAGGAGATCAGGGTGCAATGCCATACCGCCGCCGCAAACCTCCCACCAGATATAGCGGGAGTCGATATTCTCGCCACGCCCGGTCGGTAAGTCATTAGCGGCCCGTTTGCCGTTAACGGGAGGCACTAAGGAGGCCAATTTCTAGGCCATTATTTTTACAAATAAACATTTTTCGCCTCATTTTTGAGTTTGTTAATTTATAGATACACTAATATTAATGCACCTCCAATGTTGGTTCCTTTTCAGTCTGGTAATTCTGCACTGCACACAGGGTGTTGGGTTCTAATCCTATATGGCTCTCTGTAGGTACAGGCTGGCATGCTGCACACTCTGCTCGTAGCGAATCTGTTTGAAGGATATACTTGCCATAGAGGGAGTGCAACAAAGGTTCACCAGACTGGTGCCTAGGATGGGGGGATTGTCCTGTGAGGAGAGATTGAGTAGACTAGGCCTATATTCTCTCGAGTTTAGAAGAATGAGAGGTGATCTCATTGAAACATACAAAGTTCTTGCAGGGCTTGACAGGGTAGATGCAAGGAGGATGTTTCCCCTGGCTGGGGAGTCTAGAACCAGGGGTCACAGTCTCAGAATAAGGAGACGGCCATTTAGGACTGAGATGAGGAGAAATTTCTTCACTCAGAGGGTGGTGAATCTTTGGAATTCTCTACCCCAGAGGGTTGTGGAGGCTCAGTCGTTGAGTATATTCAAGACAGAGATCGATAGATTTTTGAATATTAAGAGAATCAAGGGATATGGGGATAGTGCAGGAAAGTGGAGATGAGGTAGAAGATCAGCCATGATCTTATTGAATGGCGGAGCAGGCTCGAGGGGCCAAATGGCCTACTCCTGCTCCTATTTCTTATGTTATGTTCTTATCTTATGTTATTCCTTATTCCAAGGAGTTCCACTTTCTGATTTTCACTATTTTCACTGTTTATTTTTGGCCAATTAGTGCCTTTCTGTTTTTACCAAAATCATTTATTTGCTGCTCTCCGAACGGAGCCAAAACGTGGCACTAATTTTAGGGTCAGAACTACACTGAGTTACAGTCATTGTGGTTACTTTTATATTTAAAATAAAGTAACGCCAGCATGGGCTCGTGCTTTATAACCAGCATCCAGCATCCAGGCCTATTGACCCATTCAGAATGTTTGCAGACTGTTTCCCTTATTAATAAATAAAATATTCAAACATAGAGGAGGCTAAACAAATCTCTCAGTCTAGCGGGCAATTTGCTTCCACTGGTTATTTTTTGTAATTGTCAGAGTTAGGACTTTCCAAACCTTTTTATTCATTAAAAATCAGTTATTGATTTTTTTGTCGCGATGTTGTTTTAAGCAGGAAGCCAAAATCCCTGGATCCACCACACTGTGTAGTGTGGGACGTGAGGAAAACAACCCTTGCATCCGAATGGAATCATGACCGATGGAAGGTTCAGCCTTAACCTGCTGTCATCTCCAGTATTCCACTCCTCTTTCATTTTGTGCTGGTCAAGGTCAGGGCTGTTAGTGCTAGGGGATGGAGCACTTTTTATTTCATACACCCCCCCAGTCCCGGTATACCACACCCAGCGGCTCCCTCTAATCCCCCACAAACCCAATCTCAGATGAGCACCACATACTATGGCAGTGTGGCATTTCCCACAACAGTCATTCTTCGGCCTGTCTGAGTAACATTGCCAATTAGCAGCAAATTAGGGAAGCCTTTCTGTCGTAGGCCGCTGTCCGCGAGGAGCTGGGTTGAGACATGGGATCCTTACAGAGGAGGCTTTCATCCCATCAGAGGGCTGGAAATTAACCAGGTCCCAGAGGTAAAATACTGGTGCCGAACCCACTGCTCACCCAACGCCCTGTCAGCTCCAGTATTCCTGTGGCATATAAGGAAGGACTTGTCCATTCACGGTGCCTCAGGAGGAGGATGTTCTACCCAGACTGGCTGCCCTTAGCTAGCTCCAGCCAGCAGCTGCATTAGCTCTTAGCTTTACAACAACTCAATCGTGGAGGGAAAGAAAGACTTGCATTTATATAGCGACCTTCAAGAAAAAGAATGACTTGCATTTATATAGCGCCTTTCACGATCACCAGACGTCTCAAAGCGCTTTACAACCAATGAAGTACTTTTGAAGGGGAGTCACTGTTGTAATGTAGGAAACGCGGCATCTAATTTGCGCACAGCAAGCTCCCACAAACAGCAAAGTGATAATGACCAGATAATCTGTTTTTGTTATGTTGGTTGAGGGATAAATATTGGCCCCAGGACACCGGGGATAACTCCCCTGCTCTTCTTCGAAATAGTGCCATGGGATCTTTTACGTCCACCTGAGAGACCAGACGGGGCCTCGGTTTAATGTCTCACCCGAAAGACGGCACCTCTGACAGTGCAGCACTCCCACGACCACAAGAATTCCCAAAGCGAATCACGGCCAATGAAGTACTTTTTGAAGTGTAGTCACTGTTGTAATGTAGGAAACGCAGCAGCCAACTAGCTACAGTAAGCTCCCACAAACAGCAATGTGATAATGACCAAATAATCTGTTTTAGTGATGTTGGTTGAGGGATAAAGGTTGGAGAGCATACCAACATTATACAAGAAGGCCACAGAGTTTAATAGGAGTGTTAAACACCCTGTCATCATTATTACTGCATTGGTAGCCTCGCTCTCAGTATTATTACTGGAGTCAGAACCTCGCTCTCAGTATTATTACTGGAGTCGGAGCCTCGCTCTTGGTATTATTACTGGAGTCGGAGCCTCGCTCTCAGTATTATTACTGGAGTCGGAGCCTCGCTCTTGGTATTATTACTGGAGTCGGAGCCTCTCTCAGTATTATTGCTGCGGTGGGTGAGGGCTCAGTATTATTGCTGCGGTGGGTGAGGGCTCAGTATTATTGCTGCGGTGGGTGAGGGCTCAGTATTATTGCAGGAGTCGGAGCCTCTCTCAGTATTATTGCTGCGGTGGGTGAGGGCTCAGTATTATTGCTGGAGTCGGAGCCTCTCTCAGTATTATTACTGGAGTCGGAGCCTCTCTCAGTATTATTACTGCAGTCGGAGCCTCTCTCGGTATTATTACTGGAGTCGGAGCCTCTCTCGGTATTATTGCTGCGGTGGGTGAGGGCTCAGTATTATTGCTGGAGTCGGAGCCTCTCTCAGTATTATTGCTGGAGTCGGAGCCTCTCTCAGTATTATTACTGGAGTCGGAGCCTCTCTCGGTATTATTGCTGGAGTCGGAGCCTCTCTCAGTATTATTACTGGAGTCGGAGCCTCTCTCGGTATTATTGCTGGAGTCGGAGCCTCTCTCGGTATTATTACTGGAGTCGGAGCCTCTCTCGGTATTATTGCTGGAGTCGGAGCCTCTCTCGGTATTATTGCTGGAGTCGGAGCCTCTCTCAGTATTATTACTGGAGTCGGAGCCTCTCTCAGTATTATTACTGGAGTCGGAGCCTCTCTCAGTATTATTACTGGAGTCGGAGCCTCTCTCAGTATTATTGCTGGAGTTGGAGCCTCTCTCAGTATTATTACTGGAGTCGGAGCCTCTCTTGGTATTATTGCTGCGGTGGGTGAGGGCTCAGTATTATTGCTGGAGTCGGAGCCTCTCTCAGTATTATTACTGGAGTCGGAGCTTCTCTCGGTATTATTGCTGCGGTGGGTGAGGGCTCAGGCTGCAATTATTGTCTAATTTTAGAGCAGCTGGTTTTCAATGTTAATATTTTTCATGTAGGATTTCATCGATGTGGTCCAGCGTTGGCTCAATCCCCAGTCTTAGTCTGACATTGGATATGGGAACAGAGTCTGAGGAACAGCCCCACGTTCAGCCACAGCCAACATGTGGTCTTTGCAAGTCAGGCAGGGATAGAGTTGGAGAGGCCACACGAACACGACCGAGGTTTCTGTGGCATTCCAACAGCTTTTTGCTCAAATGTAAACAGCAACAATGACTGAGAAATGAACAAATGTTCTATTTTTGTGCTTTTTCCTTCTGACCTGTGAATATTCCAGTCGTTTTTGAATGAATCAACTCAGATGAGCTATCACAAAGCCATCTTTCATCAAGTATTTTCTTCTTTCTCTTGGGACTTATTGCTCAATGTCCTATTTTTAACAAGTTGGTTAATACGTTTGGATGAAATTACCATGCTGGTTACTTTAGTCAACCACTAATATTTTTAACCAGTTCATTTACTCTTGTTCAGTGTCTGTTCATCATTCTTCATACGCCATTGCCACTCTTCTGAAAGTCAGGGATCAAGTACTGCCTGAGTGAGGGTTTTATGTTCAATATAATATATAATAAAAGGGTCAGAATGACTGCACGGACTGTGAGAGGCTTTTTCTCTCACCCAGGCTTCTCTTAACCTCTCAAACAGAATTGTTCTTTCAGTTCGCTTCCTTCTGAACTGCTCCATTCCTGTGCAGCACTTTAGGATGGAGTCAGAGGGCTGTACAAATGGGCTGAGACCCAGAGGAATGGGTCCATGGCCCATTTCCTGCCCCTGTTCCTGTTCTGCCAAATAATTGGCAGAGGAAGAGTAGAATGGCCCAGCCCCAGTCTTTGCAAACCAACCATTATAGAACGGCAATTGTCGCAGTTTAGTAACTAAGAAAAGGACCAATTTGTAATTACATAGCATCTTCAATGCAGCAAAATGTCCCTTGGGAATGGACACTGAGCAAGAGTTGGGAGAGGGCTAGGAGCAGTGAGCAAAGGCATTGTTAGAGGTTTGTAGAAGGGGCATAATTTCAGAATAAGGGGGCACCCATTTAAATCGGAAATGAGGAGGAATTTCTTCTCTCAGAGGGTCGTGAATCTTTGGAATTCTCTTCCCCAGAGGGCTGTGGAGGCGGAGTCATTGAGTATATTTAAGGTGGAGATAGACAGACTTTTGAAAGGTAAGGGAGTCAAGGGTTATGGGGAGTGGGCAGGGAAGTGGAGTTGAGGCCAAGATCGGATCAGCCATGATCTTATTAAATGGCGGAGCAGGCTCGAGGGGCCGAATGACCGACTCCTGCTCCTACGTCTTATGTTCTTCTGTTCTTTTGAAAGCAATGGATGGTGGTGGGTGGGGCAGGTGGGGGTGTGGGGGGAAAGAATTAGCAGAGAGCAAGGATTTAGGCCGAGAGTTTCAGCTGAAGGCTCTGTCATCAAGCTGGTGGGGGTGTGGGGGGTGGGGGGCGGGGTGGTGCACAGTAAACACAGAGTAAAAAGGTGCCAGCCAAATTCAGGACTGGAGAATCTTGGAGAGACAAAGCAGCTACTGAGCCTCTTGCTCCCTGTGGGGAATGAACTGGCAGTGATCCAGATGTGCTTATTGGATCCTTGGATTGTCCACTCTTTATCAAATCCGCCTGAATTTCATTCCATTGATTTCTGCCACTGATGGTGCTCCATACACCAGTAACTGTGAGAAACATAAGAACATAAGAAATAGGAGCAGGAGTCGGCCATACAGCCCCTCGAGTCTGCTCCACCATTCAATAAGATCATGGCTGATCTTCGACCTCAACTCCATTCCCCATATCCCTTGATTCCCTTAGAGTCCAAAAATCCAACGGTATCATCCTTGAATATACTCAAAGACTCAGCATTCACAGCCCTCTGGGGTAGAGGATTCCAAAGATTCACAACCCTCTGAGTGAAGAAATTCCTCCTCATCTCAGTCTTAAATGGCTGACCCCCTTATGCTGAGACTATGTCCCCTAGTTCTAGACACTCCAGCCAGGGGAAGCAGCCTCTCAGCATCTACCCTGTAAATCCCCCTCAGAACCTTATATGTTTCAATGAGATCAACTCTCATTCTTTGATGGGCCAAATTGCCTCCTTCTGTGCTGTAAACTGCTATGGTTCAATGCAGCATCAGTTGTAAGGAAAGCCTTTGAAAGATGTTGAGAGATCTAGTGAATGAACAAGGATAATTTGTTAAAAGTAAAGGAGCATGGACTCAGGTCAGGGAGATCAGCTTCAGCTAACCTGCTGGAGAATTAGGTATGAGGTTATATCAGCATAAGGATAGAGTACAGATCTAAAGAGGTTTAGAAGATATTTGTCAAGATGGGTCCAGTTCTGGTCATTTGATCGTAGGAAGGATATTGAGCGGGTACAGAGGTGAGCAATGAAGATGACTGTGGGAGGCAGGAATGCAGGTTCTCAGGAGAGAGCTGTTGGCATTATTTTCCTTGAAAAGGAAGAGACTGTGAGGTAACCTGATTGAGTTTTCAGATTCTGAAGGACACTGACTGAATTGATTCTGACAAATGTTCACTATAGTGAGGGATTCAAATACCAGGGGGCACAAGCGAGAAATCGGAAGTTAGAGGAAGTCAGGCATAATGAATTCACCAAGGGGTATCGGAGCTGTGGAATAACTTACCAGGGAAGGACTTTGGAGCGGAGAGGGTAATGGGTTCAAGAGACAATTAGAGAGAGATGGCACTGAGGGACAGGACGAGAAGACAAGTAGGAGAGTGAGATCTATCAACAGAAGAGAGTCTTGTTGGAGTCTTGCCTCATATTCTGAGATAACACAGGTCAGTGGAGGCAGTGGGCACCAGCCTCGAATGCATGTGATCAGTGTTTGTGACGGTATTATTTACACAATGAACACAGACAGAGCTTTCAGTAACGAGCTGCTTTTAAATTCAAATAGCACTGTACCTACCCTTGATTTTCAGTATAGTTCTAACACATCTGCAATCTCAATAAAAACTCTTCAGATCTATAAATAACACTCACTGATGCTAAATCATTGGGAACAGGCATGCTGTTATAAGCCTGGCTGCTATTTAACTGGGCATCGGCCCCATATGCACATAAATTAGAATTTACTTTATGAATTTCTTTGGTTAATAATTATTAATTTATAGCAGACCAGATTAACTCATAAAATAGGATAGTAATGAAATAAGGATAGGAAGGCTGGAGAGAAAGAGTAAGCGACAGAATGAAGGAAAAACAGTATATGGAAAAATGGCTGAGGGAGAATAAGGAGTTAAAGAAAATAGGAAAGAAAATGAGGAAGAAGCAATTACATTTCTAAAATGGCATGGAGAAACAACGGTGTTAGTCCCTGGTAATCAACAGCAACATTTGTCCCAAAGCACATCACAGAATGTCGGAAAAACAAAAGCACGCCACGCCAAAGAAGAGGATATTGCTAAGGGTGCCCTAAAACTTGGTCAAAGAGGTGGGTTTGAAGGAGCGTCTGAAAGGAGGAGAAGGAGGTGGAGAGTCGGAGAGGTTTCGGAGCCCAGAACATGGGGCCTAGATGACTGAAGGATCAGCCACCAAAGGTGGGGTGAAGGGAGGGGTGCACACGAGTGAGCGAGAAGAACGAAGAATTTAGGAGGAGGTTGTAGGGTTGGAGAAGCTAACAGAGATTGGGAGGGGGCGAGTTCACAGATAGATTTAAACATGAGCTTGAGAATTTTACATTCGAGGCACTTGGGGGAATCAGAAGCCAGTGTTGGTCAGGATGGACGGGGGTGACGGGCAATTAGGACATGGCATGGGATGGGATACGGGGCAGCAGAGTTTCGGATGAGCTGAAGTTTACCGAGGGTGGAGGATGCGAGGCCGGCTGTGGATAGTCGAGTCTGATGGTATGGATGAGGATTTCAGCAGCAGATGGGCTGAGGTCATTATCATTTATTGAAAAAAAAATCGGATTTTGAATTCAAGGGTCCTGTGAGGACTGCGAGTAACTGAGTAATGTGAGTGGCTGCGTGTTTAGGATATGGGAACTCTTGAATTGAGGGCAGCACGGTGGCATAGTGGTTAGCACTGTTGCCTCACAGCGCCAGCGACCCGGATTCGAATCTGGCCTCGGGTGACTGTCTGTGTGGAGTTTGCACATTCTCCCCGTGTCTGCGTGGGTTTCCTCCGGGTGCTCCGGTTTCCTCCCACAGTCCAAAGATGTGCGGGTTAGGTTGATTTGGCTATGATAAATTGACCCTTAGTGTTAGGGGGGGATTAAATACGTGGGGTTACGGGGATAGGGTGGGATATGTGTCGGTGCAGGCTCGATGGGCCGAAATGGCCTCTATCTGCACTGTGGGGATTCTGATTCTGTGATACTAAATGCACTTAGATGAAATTGGGGGGTGACATTGAAGAGATTCATTAAAATAGGGACACTGAGGTGTGTCTGATTTCAGTATCAATGCTGCTGAAAAACACAACTGAGACACCCAAAGGAAAACCGTGCTTGCCCAGTGTGCTCCCTGTGGCTGTAAGCTGCCGGCAGCTCTGAGTAAATGGGTTGAGGGTTGGGTCTCACTTTGTGAAGATCCAGTAAATGACCACCAGGGGCCCTCAGGCCTCTTGCTGATGGGTTATGGGGCCGTGTGGCCGAATCCTGCTCCTAATTCTTATGTTCTTTTGTATTCAGGTCAAATTGCGAATCGCAGAGGAGGAGGGACTATTCGCCAAACCTGAGACACTCTTGTGTGTCTGCTGTAGTGCCCACGTTATCTACACCACTTTAAAGCAGGGCCAGAGGGCACAAATGGGAGTCAGTGAAAAGTTAATTTAAAACAGGTATTAGGAGATCTTTACCCGAAAAGTGATAAATGCTTGTAATGATCTGTCAGGCAGGGGAATAGAGACAGAGAGGAGTAATTTAAACCTAACCCGGGGAACAGGCGGGTTTGGATCGAACATCCCACCCCGGATTCACTTTCCATTGAAGTCAGTGGACAGAAAAATTGGTCGGGGTGTAAAACGAACATTCGACCTGAAACCGCCCAGCGATTTAGGTTAGAATTAACCCCAGAACGATCGGCTTGTTAAAAGCACCGTTGGATGCTGTGATGGGAAAGTTCAGATAGTAGAGGGATGAGCTGGGCCCAGTTTTCTTATCATAGAATCATAGAATGTACTGATTGAAAAAAGAAAGACTTGCATTTCTATAGCGCCTTTCACAACCTTAGGACGTCTCAAAGCACTTTAAAGCCAATAAAGTACTTTTGGAGTGTGGTCACTGTTGTAATGTAGGAAACGTGGCAGCCAATTTGTGCACAGCAAGCTCCCACAAACAGCAATGTGATAATGAACAGATAATCTGTTTATTGTATGTTGATTGAGGGATAAATATAGGCCAGGACATCGGGGATAACTCCTGTGCTCTTTTTCGAAATAGTGCCATGGGATCTTATACGTTCACCTGAAAGAGCAGACGGGGCCTTGGTTTAACGTCTCATCTGAAAGACGGCACCCCCGACAGTGCAGCACTCCCTCAGTACTGCACTGGAGTGTCAGCCTCGATTATGTGCTCATAATGGCCTGTTTCTGTGTTGTAATTTGATGAACTCCCCCGGGATTGTTTCCTTAGTCAGTATGTTGCATGTCCAACAAGGAAGGATCTGGTTCAGGGTAATTCTAATCAGATTCACATTAATAATAGATAAGGGAAAACACAGGTCCCAGATAAAAGTATTGGACTAGAAATCATAGAATCATAGAAAGTTACAGCACAGAAGGAGGCCATTCGGTCCATCGTGTCCACGCCGGCCAACAAACAGCTATCCAGCCCAACGCCACTTCCCAGCTCTTGGTCCGTAGCCCTGCAGGTTAGAGCATCCCAAGTGCACATCCAAGTACTTTTTAAATGTGGTTAGGGTTCCTGCCTCTACCACCTTTTCAGGCAGTGAGTTCCAGACCCCCACAACCCTCTGGGTGAAGAAATTTCCCCTCAAATCCCCTGTAAACCTGCCACCAATGACTTTAAATCTGTGCCCCCTGGTTTTTGACCCCTGAAATGAACTAATTTCACGTGGCATGAAAGGGAATCCTGTCTAAATTAATTGGTTGGAAAAATAGCAGATCTAACAGAGACCAGCAGTGGGAAACACTGAAATATAAGGACAACAAAATCCCATGCAGTGTTTGATGTTAGTGGGGAGTAAAATTGAGGCAAATGTTTCCTCTGCCTTGGAAATTGGGTTGGAAGCCATTTCTGCTGGTTGTCCAGCCCAAAAAGAATGCGGCTGAATTCGCGATCACAATTTGTCTCTTCCCGCCAAGTCCCCATGTAGCTGATTTACATATATTTAAATGAGGGCCAGTGGCGCTGGCTCCCCACAGTTCCAGGAATTATGCTCACAGTTCAGTAAGAGTGCGTTAGGCAAATATAACAGACGCCTGTTACCAGAATCAGCAGCGACTGGCAGAGCTTGAAGCCTGGAAGTTTCTCCTTTGTTTGGGGGCCGCCCAATCAGTTCTCCCAAGAGGCGCCTGACACGACCCTCCCAATCCAGAGCGCTTCACCAGAACCGCCCTTTGAAGCCAAGCAATTAGGGAAATGTCCCCCTGACCCCTTGATCCTTCCCATGGTCAGCAGTGGAGGTCAAGAATACGCCAGACCGCAAGTTATCGCCCTGTTGAATCCAGATTTGGATGCCTTTCGGGAGTTTGTCTCGGCCATGGGAAGGTGCTGTGAGATTGACTAAGATGACGCCAGGAATGAAAGGCTTTAGTTATGAGGAGAGACTTGAGAAACCAGACCTCTTTACACTGGAACAAAGGAGAATAAAAGAAGATCTGATGGAGATTATAAGGGATTTTGATAAGATAATTCGGGAAAACCTATTTCCACTGGTCAGTGATTTGGTGAGTAGATGCTATGGGGTAAAAATTGGGTAGCGCCCCCTTTGGGGCGCTATCTTCGCCGGGGCCCGAAAAAGTTAGCGCCCTCGCAGCCAATTTTCCCAGGTAGTGCCCCGAGAGGAAGGAGGGGCGCTATTGAAAGCGCCCCGTGTCCCTCTTGGGGCGCTGTGAGCCAATATCACGGCGCTACATGCTGCAGCGCATCGCGCCGCGGTACTGCAGGCCTTCCTCCCCTTATTAGGGATCGGGAGCGCCACCCAATATTACAGCCGGGGTGCGAGCAGGGCGCTGCGCACGGCGATGATGTCATCACCGGCGGCGCAACGCCGCGCGCGGCTAACGGTTAGCACCGCCGCTAACCTCCCGCTGAATTTCGCGGGAGGTGTTAACAGCACCGCGCCCAGGTGCTAGTTGATTTGCGCCCCGTTAGTGCCCTCTTAGGGCGCTAACGGGAGGCACAAATCAACTGAATTTAGCCCCGTATAACTTTAGGGTCATCACTGAAAGAATGAGCGGGGAGGGTGGGAGATTTTCTTTTTACACAGAGGCTTTGTTAGGACATGGAATGGCCGACCAGAAATAGGAGGGAAACTGGATTCGTTACAGCTTTTAAAGGGGGAGTAGATTCAGATTTGATAAAGAAAAATTTAAAAGGTTGTGAGAAAGAAAAATTTAAAAGGTTATGGGAAAGAGCAGGGGAATGGGACTAAGCGGGTGGCTCTTTTTTGCACAAGTGCAAGAGACTGAATGGCCTCCTTATGTGCTGTATAATTCTATGAAATCAGATTAGACAATGAAGAGGAATTAGGAAGGAAGGAAGGAAGGAAGGAAGGAAACTTGTGCCCTTCAGAAACTCACGACATCCCAAAGTGCTTTACAGCCAATTAAGTACTTTTGAAGTGCAGTCACTGTTGTGTAGGAAACACAGCAGTCAACTCACGCACAGCAAGATCCAACAAAGCAACATCGTGCCTTTACCATTATGGGGCAGGTTACTTCGTCCGAAGATTCTTTGAAAAGGTCAAAAAACTGACAGGTTTGAAGTTGCTGCTTGGAAACCAACATTTGCTACATGCTGTAGTCTGGTCCTGCACACTAACAGGAAGATAGGAACAGGAGGAGGCCATTTAGCCCCTCGAGCCTGTTCCGCCATTCAATGATATCATGGCTGATCTGTGACCTAACTCCATATACCCGCCTTTGGCCCATATCCCTTAAAACCTTTGGTTAACAAGAATCTATCAATCTCCAATTTAAAATTAACAATTGATCTAGCATCAACTGTCATTTGCGGAAGAGAGTTCCAAACTTCTACCACCCTTTGTGTGTAGAAGTGTTTCCTAATTTCCCTCCTGAAAGGTCTGGCTCTAATTCTTAGACAATGCCCCCTGGTCCTAGACTACCCAACCAGCAGAAATAGTTTCTCCCTATCTACCCTATCTGTTCCCTTTAATATCTTGAAAACTTTGAATAATCACCCCTTAACCTTCTAAATTCCAGGGAATACAACCCTAATTTGTGTAATCTCTCCTCGTAATTTAACGCTTGGAGTCCGGGTATCATTCTGGTAAACCTACGCTGCACTCCCTCCAAGGCCAATATATCCTTCCTGAGGTGTGGTGCCCAGAACTGCTCACAGTACTCCAGATGTGGTCTAACCAGGGCTTTGTATAGCTGCAGCATAACTTCTACCCCCTTGTATTCTAGTCCTCTAGATATAAAGGCCAGCATTCCATTAGCCTTTTTGATTTTTTTTTGGACCTGTTCATGACATTTTAATGATCTAGGTACATGGACCCATAAGAAGGATGACGTTACCCCCGCCCCCCCCAACCACCCCCCCCGCTCCCCGCCACCCCGTCCCGCCTCTTTTATTGATGTCCACAAAGAGGGGGCACCACTTCTGGTGAAATTTGACACATGGTTGAGAGCTCAGTCTCACCCCAAATGGTCTGATTGCATCACCACTGCTCCCCCAGCCCAAGCTTTCTAAGATAATAGTTGTGGATGAATGTTCCATTAAATTTCACCTCGGTCCATTGAACTCAAACCATGATCCTAAGCACGCTTAAATCTTTCTGAGGAAACTTGGTCCAACTCCCAGATTTCAGTTACTCTGACCTTGGATTTTTTGGGAGAATGCCGAATGAAGCTTTCTCGCACTAACTTAATCCCATAACTTTATCTTGCATGCTTTTTTTTTAGAATTGTTTATCCTTTTTTCTTGACAATTTTCCTGTCATTTATCTTCCCTTCCCTTCCGATCATAGAGATGTCATCCCCTTATATTCTGGAAGAGCTCCAAGTGCACTGGTCGGCTCCAGTACCTCACACCAGTGCACTATTCACGTCTGAGTCTCGACCATCAGAGTTGGTGAGGTGTCAAACCGCAGGGGAAGTTCTCGATAGAATTCCGTTAGTGGTCGCTCAATACCAATCTACAATGGGAATCCTCGCTTGATTTTCCCGTCCCTAACCCAGGGGTATCAGTATGAATCGTGGCTGTGATCGGCTAAGTCAACACAAACTGGGGAACGAGCTTGGGATCTTTGGCATGTATGACACAGCTACTTACTGGATAAACACATTGAGCCATGAGGGGAGCTCCAATCGGACACAGCTCCCACACCTCAGGGCATTGGGTGCCTGGCATTGTGTCTCCCATCTCATGTGAGCACCCAAGAAAGGTCTTGTCAAGTTGATGCTTTCTCTCCACAACTGAAGTGATAAACACGTTGCCCTTTGCAAACAAGGCCTCTGTCACTACTTGATGTATTTATGGACAGCTGACTGGCTGATGAGCATCTGTTACTAGTGTTGGCTTGTAAGGATATGTTTGCGTGAAATATTAAAGGAGTAGTGACCCCTATTTCCCACAGGAAGAGCTGTGTTACACATTGAGGTTGGTCTCTAGGAGACAGCGGAAATGTGTGACAGCCGCATTTGTGAAGCAGAGGCGCTCAAGACTGAGCTCTTAACTTTTTAAAAATTAATTCTCAGGATGGGGGTGATGCTGGCAAAGCTGGCATTTATTGCCCACCCCTAGCTGCTCAGAGGTGGTGGTAGGCCACCTTCTTGACCCTATGTCTATAACAGTTTGATTCGACTGAGGGGCGTGCTAGACCGCTTTAAAGAGGAGTTAAGAGTCAACCACAGTGGTCTGGGATTGGAGTCAACTGTAGGCCAAGCCAGGTAAGGATGGCAGGTTTCCTTCCCTGAAGGACATGAGTGAACCGGTTGGGTTTTAGTGACGATCCAACAGCTTCATGGTCACTTTCACTGAGGCCAATACTTTATTACCAGATTTTTTTTTTAAACTGAATTAAAATTTCAAACTGCCATGGTGGGATTAGAGCTCACAGATCAAGGAATCATTAGTCCAAAGACCTCTATATTACTAATCCAGGAACATAAACCACTACACCACCGATTTAGACCGGCTGCACATTTAGGTACTGGGTGCAGTTCCAGTCATACAGGAAGGACATCAAGCACTGGGACAGGAGCAGAATTGGGCTACCCATCTGATACCAAGCTCCAAGAAGAGACTGCAGGAGGGGATTAGTGTTTGTGAGGAGATGATGTTGCCTCCAATACTAAAATGGTTTCACCCAGCTTCTGACATTTTTACCAATGTTGGAATATTTTCTGGCGTATAATAATTTATTTAAAAGTACATCTATTGATTCAGAACATAGCCCTGCAATTACATTTAGTGCAAAGGATCGAGACCATATGTGGAGAAGTGAACAGGCAGCTGAAAGTGCAATCATCTAAATACTAGTCAGGGAAGTGCTATCTCCAAACAATTGTCCTTCTCCATTAGAGCTACAATGTAAACGCTCTCTTATCCCTGGTCTAATTCTCTTAGTTACAGTGTCACTGTAAGTATGGTGTCAGCAACAGAGAGCAATTTAAAGGGCCAGCGTCCCAGTGTGAATCCTGCTGAACGGCAAAGTCAAGTCATGTTTTTAATGTTTCCCTCTCTCCTGACGTTACTGAAGTTTATGAAGTTTGCTTCATGCGTGTGGTCATTCTTCATGCATGATACTGAATGTAAGCAGGCTAATCCACTACAGCAAGCACGATTCTTTCCTGAAGTGTCGTTTCCAGTGGCAATTATTGGATTGTGTTCAGGAGCAGGAAATCCGATTGATTTTTATCTTCCTAACCCAGGGTCTCTGAGCCAATGGTAATGCTGCCGGGGCCTTTTTAAAATTTGTTTATGGGATGTGGGCGTCACTGGCAAGTCCAGCATTTATTGCCCATCCTTAATTGCCCTTGAGAAGGTGGTGGTGAGCCGCCTTCTTGAACCGCTGCAGTCCGTGTGGTGAAGGTACTCCCACAGTGCTGTTAGGGAGGGAGTTCCAGGATTATGACCCAGCGACGATGAAGGAACTGCAATATATTTCCAGGTCAGGATGGTGTGTGACTTGGAGGGGAACTTGGAGATGGCGGTGCTCCCATGCACCTGCTGCCCTTGTCCTTCTAGGTGGAAGAGGTGGTGGGTTTGGGAGGTGCTGTCGAAGAAGCCTTGGCGAGTTGCTGCAGTACATCTTGTAGATGGTACACACTGCAGCCACGGTACGCCGGTGGTGGAGGGAGTGAATGTTTAAGGTGGTGGATGAGGTGTCAATCAAGCGGGCTGCTTTGTCCTGGATGCTGTCGAGCTTCTTGAGTGTTGTTGGAGCTACACTCATCCAGGCAAGTGGAGAGTATTCTATCACACTCCTGACTTGTGCCTTGTAGATGGTGGAAAGGCTTTGGGGAGTTGGGAGGTGAGACACTCGCTGCAGAATACCCAGATATAGGCTAATTTGAATCAGACTGAGAGCTGAACCCGGGGCCTTGCTGGTCTCTGTGGCTCCGTTCCACACTCGCACTGCAATTAGCCACTGAGCTTCTGTGCAAAATACACTTTTACCTCTTACTCCGCTCCTCCAGAAAGATTCCCCACCCTTTCTCTTGATGGCCCAGCTGTGTGGGCCCAGTGTTTTGTGTGTGTTCCTGAACCTTGTGTGCAGTTTTGGTCACCTTATCTGAGGAAGGATGTTCTTGCCATGGAGGGAGTGCAGTGAAGATTCACCAGGCTGATACCTGGGATGGCAGGAATGACGTATGAAGAGAGATTGGGTCGATTGGGCTTGTATTCTCTAGAGTTTAGAAGAATGAGAGGGGATCTCATTGAAACTTATAAAATTCTAACAGGACTAGACAGACTAGATGCAGGAAGGATGTTCCCGATGGTGGGGGAGTCCAGAACCAGGGGTCACAGTCTAAGGATAAGGGGTAAGCCATTTAGGACTGTGATGAGGAGGAATTTCTTCACCCAGAGAGTGGTGAACCTGTGGAATTCTCTACCACAGAAGGCAGTTGAGGCCAATTCATTAAATAGATTCAAGAAGGAGTTGGATATATTTCTTAAGGCTAAAGGGATCAAGGGATATGGGGAGAAAGCAGGGACAGGGTACTGAATTTGGATGATCAGCCATGATCTCATTAAATGGCGGAGCAGGCTCGAGGGGCCGAATGGCCTACTTCTGCTCCTATCTTCTATGTTTCTATGTTTCTAACCTCTTATCTGAGTGATCCCTTTGCCACAGCGTTTTCATTATCATTGATACTCACTTCAAATTCACAGTTTCAGACTTTATTGATTGAGTTGTGGATGTCTGCTCTCCCACCTCACCTTTCGTTCTTCAGCGGGAGCATTAGAAGGCCAGGAGCATAGACGTTATTAACTAAAAGAAAAAAGAAAGATTTGCATTTACTGTATATAGCGCCTTTCACAACCTCAGGACGTCCCAAAGTGCTTTACAGCCAATGAGGTACTTTTGAAGTGTAGTCACTGTTGTAATGTAGGAAACGCAGCAAGCTCCCACAAACAGCAATGTGATAATGACCAGATAATCTGATTTTGTTATGTTGACTGAGGGATAAATATTGGGAAATAACTTCGCTGCTCTTCTTTGAAAGAGTGCAATGGGAACATCCACCTGAGAGAGCAGATAGGGCCTCGGTTTAACATCTCGCCCAAAAGACAGCACCTCCAACAGTGTGGCACTCCCTCAGCACTGCACTGGAGTGTCAGCCTTAGATTTTTGTGCTCAAGTCTCTGGAGTGGGACTTGAACCCACAACCTTCTGACTCAGAGCCACAGCTGACACTGTGACTACATGCAATGCCAACAGTCATTGCTTTCTGTGGGGGAGTGGGGGCTGATTTATTTTGGCTTTTCCTCTGTTGGACCAGGACTGGTGATGGCTATCCCATCAAGATAAGCACCTGCAAGCTGAGGCTAAGTGTTAAACTTGTGATTCATACAAGTGGATGTTAATGCTTCCATGGCACTCTTGGAAGAAGAGGAGGGAGTTCTCCGAGTGTGCGGGGCAACATTCCTCCTCCAACCAACAGCCTCAGCTCTCTACTCTTGCACTTTGAGCTCTGAATGGGATAGCCGTTCGCTCTCACTGGATGTACCGAGGTCAATATTCCTCTGCCTTCCACTCCTTATTCTGCTGTGTGTCAGCTGTGGCTCAGTTGGTAGCACACTTGCCTCTGAGTCATGAAGGCTGTGGGTTCAGCTCCCACTCCAGGGATTTGAGCACAACAAGCTAGGCTGACACTCAAGTGGAGTGCTGCACTGCCGAAGGTGCCGTCTTTCGGATGAGATGTTAAACTGAGGCCCCGTCTGTTCTCTCAGATCCCATGGCACTATTTTGAAGGAGAGTAGAGGAATTATCCCCAGTGTCCTGGCCAATACTTCTCCCTCAACCAACATAACCAAAACAGTTGATCTGGTCAGTATCACATTGCTGTTTGTGGGAGCTTGCTGTGTGCAAATTGGCTGCTGCGTTTCCTACATTACAACAGTGACTACACTTCAAAAGTACTTCATTGACTGTAAAGCACTTTGAGACATCCAGTGGTCATGAAAGGCGCGAGATAAATGCAAGTCTTTTTTTATTCACTGCAAATGGATTGTTGGGACAAAAAATTCCCCAAACATCACTGGCTTACCACTGAAGGCTGGAGGCCCGTCCATTGCGATTTTCAGGAGGGCGTTGATTTTTGCAGCACTCCCACCCAAACTCACAGGGGCCTAATTAATATATTAAAATGGGGTCCTATAATGTATTCACGACCTGAAGGCCATTTTCGACTGATTCAGCACTGCCGCCACTACTTCATAAACCCACCCTCAAATCATGGGTGGTCCAGGGTGGGAGATGGTCAGTTATGTGCTACTTAAAGGGGCACTTACATACTTGCATTTAAATCAAAGCTGTTACTTTGGGTGCAGAATCGCTTATTTACAGCTTGTAGTGACAGGATAGCCTTCAGGAAGATTAAGGGAGCACTGGAAATGCTCTTTATCCAGAAGTCGGAATCCTTTTGGCCATTGCATTCTAGCTAAAGGGAGAGGAGGAAGTGCAGGAGCAGCAACAGGTGGAAGGACCTCATGGAGCTGCAGCTACAAAGAGACCACAGAAGAGGAGGAGAGCTCGCAGAAGTTCTCGCCCTTTCAACAGGGTGCATAGGCCCAGTGTGACAGGCCCGTACTCTCAGAGGCGCAGTGTATCAGGTGCTGTGCTTTTCCATGGAGGCTGGCCCAGACCTGTGCTGTCTCCTGCAGCCCACTGCCACAGCTAGTACTGCATTGCCTGTTTGAGTCAAGGTTACTAAGGCCCTGAACTTCTTCGGCAGCAGGGAACATCGGCCTGCCCTCTCAGGAAAGAAATAAAAGATCCCACGGCACTATTTGAAGAAGAGCAGGGGAGTTCTCCCCGGTGTCCTGGGTCAACATTTAACCCTCAACCAACATAACCAAAACAGATTATCTGGTCATTGTCACATTGCTGTCTGTGGGACCTTACTGTGTGCCAATTGGCTGTCATATTTCCTACATCTCCATGGAGGCTGGCCCTGCATTGCCTGTTGGAGTCAAGATTACTACGGCCCTGAACTCTGCTCCCATGCCCTAACTCGCACCAAGGTACGTTCACCCTTCACCCCTGTGTTTGCTGACCTACATTGTTATCCGATTAAGCAATGCCAATGTGGCTACTCTTCAAAAGTACTTCATTGACTGTAAAGCACCTTGGGACATCCGAGGTTGTGAAAGGTGCTTATAAATACAAATTCTTTCTTTTTACAGCGCAGAGAGAGTGTCCTGTATGATGGAGGTTTGCCTTTTACATGCATAATTTGCTTTGCAATGGGAACAATACATGGAGCCACCACTGGACCAGGACCCTGAGCATGATGAGGAGAGGACCCTAATGATGTAGAGGATGGTGAGGGAGCGGGAGGGTCCAACACCAGTCTGTAGCCAGAGCTCCTCGGCACCAGCTCATTGAAGAGCACTTCAGCTGAACAATCCCTGCTCCCCTGCATTAACAGTCATATCCACCATCTGTCCCAGGCCTTCCACCCTCCAATAAACTGCATCCACCCAAAGGCCAACAAAGATATTCACGTCACCTGACATCGCAGGGTCACCAACCACTACAGGAACATATTGGACACAAAGGTTTGGCTGATAACAATTCCTAATACTGCACCCACCCAGGCAAGTGGAGAGTATTCCATCACACTCCAGACTCCCCTCCAGGTCACACACCAACCTGATTTGGACATATATCGCTGTTCCTTCATCGCCGCTGGGTCAAAATCCTGGGACTCCCTACCAGCATTGTGGGAGTACCTTTACCACTTGGACGGCAACAGTTCAAGAAAGTGGCTCACCACCACCTTCTCAAGGGCAACTAAGGATGGGCAATGAATGCCAACCTTGCCAGCGACACCCTCATCCCGAGAATGATTTTTTTTTTAAATACCACAGCTGTGTGAGTCCCTAGTACATGTGTGAAGTGCTCTTCTACCTACTCTTGTGCTCCTACAAGGTGCTTGCACAGTGGTTGCAGTGTAGACTCTGGCATTTTGTGAATCTCCCACCAACCCCCTGGCCCTTTGCTCCACTATGGGTGACAGAGACTCTCCGGGCCACAACATCCGCATGCCCAATATGAGACTCCCAAAACAAGCGCTCTACTCGGAGCTCTGACACGGCAAGAGAGCCCCAGGTGGGCAGAGGAAACGCTTCAAGGACACCCTCAAAGCCTTCTTGAAAAAGAGCAACATCCCCACCGACACCTGGGAATCCCTGGCCCAAGACCGCACAAAATGGAGGAGAAGCATCCGGGAAGGCACCGAACACCTCGAGTCTCTTCGCCGGGAGCAAGCGGAAGCCAAACGCAAGCAGCGCAAGGAGTGCACGTCAACCCAAGCACCCCACCCTCCCGCCCCTTCAACCACCGTCTGCCCCACCTGCGACAGAGACTGTAGGTCCCGCATTGGACTCATCAGTCACCTGAGAACTCATGTTTAATGTGGAAGCAAGTCATCCTCAGTTCTGAGGGACTGCCTAAGAGAGAAGATTATGTGCAGAAGCTTGTTACAAGGCCACGAGAAAATGCTGAGACTTCAAAGTAAAATCAGTGACGTCAGAGAGCTGAAGCTTCAAAGCAAATAGGTGTTGAAGCCAGATAAAATGACAGAATGGCCCATAACATTCTCAGAAGAAACCGTGGCAACAAACCTACGGCTGTGGAGAAGTCATGTCTTTAAATCAACACTACTCGAATAGATTGGACCAAACAATGACTACAGAGACTTTAATCTACCCCGTTCTTGATTGGAGCTTGTTTGATGTAGACATGAAAGCAGGGACAAGGCAGAAAGAAGGCATGACACCTAAACTGAGGGGTGCACCCAGAATCAGGAGATTCTGAAGAAGAGGCGACCTCAGAAAATGTCTAGAAACACCGGTAAAGAAGGAAGGGAAGTCAACATGTCAGGCCAGCTCCCGAGACTGTGGTTCTGGTCACCCTGAGGTCTTGAGTTCCACTCTCCAAGTTATGGTTGTATCACTGTCATTCATTCCTTTTTATCCGACACTACCAGGTAGATGGCTGAAGACTCTACGCCACAAAGTCTTGCCCTAAACCCATTCCATTTGCTGCATACCCACTCTGACCCCTCACACAGACCTTACACTCCACCACGTGTTCATCCCCAGCTCAGCAGGGTGCACCGCTAGATGTAAAACTGAAAGCTTTGTCACACTCGTATTGTCCCTGGACTTCATACGTCAAACCATTCTGATGCCCAGGGAGAGGCTTCAGCCTGGGCACATGGCTAAACATCACTGACCCTGTACTGTGGGAATAATTGCCAAAAGATCCAGAGGGAAGATGAGGAGAATTCTTTTTACGCAGCGAGTTGTTGTGATCTGGAATGCACTGCCTGAAAGGGCGGTGGAGGTAGATTCAATAGCAACTTTCAAGATGAAATTGGATAAATACTTGAAAAGGTGCAGATTTGCCAGGTTATGGGGAAAGAGCGGGGGAGTGGGACTAATTGGATCGCTCTTTCAAAGAGCCGCCACAGGCACGATGGGCCGAATGGCCTCTGTTTGTGCTGTAAGATTGTATGAATTGCAGCAGGGAGGTGGCATTGAACAGCAGTGCCATGCTATTCAGGGGCAAAGGAGCTGAAGGTGCAGCCAGTGTTGACCTGCGCGTTAGTCATTTGATTGATTACATGTGAACAGCACCAGAGGCAATTTTGGAGACTGGCTCAGAATGAATGGGAAGCATAACAGCAGAAGGCAGAACCGGCAATGCTGTCCCTATGTTGCAGGAGTCCTTGCTGTAGATAGCAAAGCTCTCCTGGGATTCTGGGATGAGAGAGTTGTTCTTGAGGAGAGATTGAGTAGATTGGGCCTATACTCTCTGGAGTTTAGAAGAATGAGAGGTGATCTCATTGAAACATATAAGATTCTGAGGAGGATTAACAGGGTAGATGCTGAGAGATTGTTTCCCCCGGTTGGAGAGTCTAGAACTAGGGGGCATAGTCTCAGGATAAGGGGTCAGTCATTTAAGACTGAGATGAGGAGGAATTTCTTCACTCGGAGGGTCGTGAATCTTTGGAATTTTCTGCCCCAAAGTGCTGTGGATGCTGAGTCGTTGAGTGTGTTCAAGGCTGAGATAGATAGATTTTTGGACTCTAGGGGAATCAAGGGATATGGAGATGGGGCGGGAAAGTGGAATTGAGGTCGAAGATCAGCCATGATCTTATTGAATGGCGGAGCAGGCTCGAGGGGCCGTGTGGCCTACTCCTGCTCCTAATTCTTATGTTCTCCCAACTGGCTGCTTGTGGCCCCAGAACAAGTTGAGTCAGTTGTCCTCAGTTACTGGCTGGTAGGTGTGCCTAAGTTTACCGAAATCTTCTGCTGCCTGTAGATCTCTGTGGAACGCTTCCATTCACCACTTTAACCAAACCAGCTGCTTCTCGGTGAATTCCCATTGCAAAGATGCAATGTCTGAATTATATGGGCAAAAAAAACACATCACATGTTGCTGTGGAAACTCTCCAATATGGTTCACCACCCTGTTAATGGGTAATTATGTCAGAATCAATAGGCTGTGTTGCTGGGTCACACACACTGTGCGCCTTAGCCCAGAGAATCTCCCTACACTGGGTGAACAATCAGGAAGCATCCACTACATTGCATTCCTGATTTTACAGGCCACATGTCTCTGAATTACTGCCAGCAAAAGCCTTCACACCAGGCATGGTCACTTAAGAACATAAGAAATAGGAGCAGGAGTCGGCCATACGGCCCTTCGAGCCTGCTCCGCCATTCAATAAGATCATGGCTGATCGTCAGCCTCAACTCCATTTTCCTGCACTATCCCCATATCCCTTGATTCCCTTAATATTCAAAAATGTATCGTTTTCAGTCTTAAAGATACCCACCGACTGAGCATCCACAGCCCTCTGGGGTAGAGAATTCCAAAGATTCACCACCCTCTGAGTGAAGAAATTTCACCTCATCTCAGTCCTAAATGCCAGACCCCTTATCCTGAGACTACGCCCCCTAGTTCTAGACTCTCCAGTTATTACACAATACTAGATATAAAATAACCTATTCCCTAGTTGGTTCCTCGACATATTCTAGAAAACTGTCTCAAATGCATTCCATGTCCTCCAAGCTACTTTTGCCAATTTAGCTTGCCCAGTTTATATGAAGATTAACTTCCACCCTTGTTGAATGCTCCTCTAATTTCCTGATTTATACTCTGTCCAACACTATGATTAATGTTAGGGGGCCTATAAACTACTCCCATCAGTGTTTTCTGCCCATTGTCATTTCTTAGCTCCACCCATACTGATTCTACATGCTGATATTCTGAGTGAAGATCCTTTCTCCCTGCTGTCTTTACCTCATCCTTTATTATCAGGGCTACCCCACCTCCTTTTCCAGTTTGTCTATCTTTTCTAAACGTCAAATATCCTGGAATATTTAGTTCCCAACCTTGGTCATCCTGCACCACGTCCCAGTAATGGCTAGTAAATCAAACCCATTTATCTCTATTTGTGCCATGAATTCATCTATCTTGTTACGAATACTTCATGCATTCAGATAGAGTGCTTTTAATTTGAACTTTTTACTATTTTTCCCTGATGTGGCCTTAGTCTTTAATGCCCTATTAGCGTTATTAAACTCTCTGTCCCTTCCTGGCACAACCTGCTTGATTTTAGCCAAATCGCTGCTCTGCTCTACAGCCTTAACTTTTCTCTTCAGAATTATTAGTTTAAAGTCCCATCTACCGCCCTAGCTATTCAATTCACCAGGACACTGATCCCAGCCCCGCTTAAGTGGAGCCCGTCCCGACGGAACAGCTCCCTCTTTCCCCAGTACTGGTGCCAGTGCCCCATGAATTGAAACCCCTGCCTCCCACACCACTCTTTGAGCCACACATTTAAAACTCTAATCTGTTTGTCCATATGCCAATTAGTGTGTGGCTCAGGTAGTAATCCAGAGTATTACCTTTGAGGTTCTGCTTTTTAATTTGTACCCTAGCTCCTCAATCTCCCTCAACAGAACCACATTTCTAGTTCCACATATGTCATTGGTTCCTATATGGACCACAACAACTGGGTCCTCCCCCTCCTTCTCCAAGTTTCCTCTCTAGCCATGTCCTATGAGGAGAGATTGAGGAGACTCGGCCTATATTCCCTAGAATTTAGAAGATTGAGAGGTGATCTCATTGAAACATATAAAATTCTTACAGGGCTTGTCAGGGTAGATGCTGGGAGGATGTTTCCCCTGGCTGGGGAGTCTAGAACCAGGGGTCACAGTCTCACAGTAAAGGGTTTAGGACTGAGATGAGGAGAAATTTCTTCACTCAGAGGGTGGTGAATCTTTGGAATTCTCTACCTCAGAGGGCTGTGGAGGCTGAGTCATTGAGTATATTCAAGACAGAGAGCGATAGATTTTTGGATATTAAAGGAATCAAGGGATATGGGGATAGTGCAGGAAAGTGGAGTTGAGGTAGAAGATCAGCCATGATCTTATTGAATGACAGATCAGGCTCAAAAGGCCAAATGTCCTACTCCTGCTCCTATTTCTTTTGTTCTTATTATATTAACCCTGGCACCGGGCAGGCAACACTATCTTTGGGACTCCCGGTCGCAGCTGCAGAGCACAGTATCTATCCCCCTGACTATACTATCCCCTACCACAACCACATTCCTTTTCGCTCCCCCCACTAGAATGGCCTCCTGTACCATGGTGCAATGGTCAATTTGCCCATCCTCCCTGCAGTCCTTGTTCTCATCCACACCGGTAGCAAGTACCTCACACCTGTTCAATAAGAACAAAGGCTGGGACTCCTCCACTACTGCATCTGAAGTCCCCTTACCTGCCTGAGTCGAAGTCACATCCTCCTGTCCCTGACCACTTAACCAAATCTAAACCATTACCTAACCTAAAGGTTGTGACTGCCTCCTGGTTCAAAATGTCCAGGTAACTCTCCCCCCTTCCCCGCCCCCCCCCCCCCCACCCCCCCCCCGATGCATCTCAATGTCTGCACCTTGGACTCCAACTCAACAACTCTGAGCCGAAGTTCCTCGAGTTGCAGACATTTACTGCAGATGTGGTTGCCTGGGATCGTGCTGCTCTCCACAAACTCCCACGTGCTGCAGTTGCGGCACATCTCCTGCACGGCCATCTCTATCTAACTTTGTTTTATATATTTAATTAATTAAAGTTTTATGTAATTAATTCACTTGGTTTATTTTAAACTAATTAATTTAACTAAAAGAAACACCTCCTTCCCCCTCTGCACCAAATTCCTGCTCTCATCTCAACTTCCCACTCTGTTTACGATGCACTCTGTTTACGATAAACTCTGTTTACAATGCACTGTTTACGATACACTCTGTTTACGATGCGATCTGTGGTTATGCTCTGTGGTTACGCTCTGTGCCTCAGCTCAGGCTTATGTTTCCACACCGTCTTGAATACCAATTACAGACTGCGTTCAAATGCTATTTTCTGGGACTCTCTCTTCCAGAATGTAAACTCTTCCATTTCACAACGGGTTGAGATACCATGGGTTTGACGTCTTATAGCAGCCCCCCCCCCACCGCCCCCCCCCGCTCATCATTTGCCTTCATTATGGGTGCGTTTTGATTCAGTGACATGACACACATGATTGGCTGATGCACTTTGGCATGGGCATATCAAAGAGCTCTGGGACAATGGTGTGTGTAACGTTGCCCCATTAAATCAACGCAGGTTCTGACAACACAATTTAGCTCAATAACTTTGGAATGAAGCTGATATAACCTCTGTAACTTGCATAACTCTCCCTGTAGCCTAGAAATTGCTACTGATGATGTTAGTGGGCAAATCCTCAAAGCATTTGAATGGCATTTTTCAGGCTGCTCCCTGAATCTAGGCGTTTACCTGTTTATGTTAAGGAACTTAATGCATCCACTGTAACAGAATGAAGACTGTGTTGTGCCAACAATAATTTCTAGGTTCATGTTCCATGGTAATGAGAAACTTACAAAATGCTGACTGCGTTCTTGGGTGATATTATGGTCTGGTGCCATTATAAATAGGACTGGGGCACTTTGCAATGTTTTACTGTAGTGCAACTCAATACTGGGGCTTTGTTCTGGTCACGGGGAACATCGAACACTTGCAACACACACCAAGAACCGAGGCTTGTAAATGTCAGCATTTCAGCAGGATTTGTGTAGTTATTCTGTTCATTCTGGATTTAACAGCAGGGTTGTGAAATGTTGCCTAAATATATAAAACGTTAGAAAAAATCTCAAGTTCAACAGGCTTAGGTCCATCACACAATCAGAGTGATCTATAACCATTCACTGATACACAGACTGATCGATAACCATACACTGATACGCAGTCGCAGTGATCTATAGCCGTTCACTGATACACAATCGCACTGATCTATAACCACACAGTGAGCGTGTAGCTTAGCTCCATTCCATACAGTCCTTCATTCACCCCCTTCAGCCCTGCCACTCTGTCACTTCCTGCCACTCTGTCACTTCCTGCATCCTCTATCTCTGTTCATTTTGCGATGCTCAGGTTTGGTCTGATTTTAGCAGCGACATAAGACCCTCACTTGGTGTGGGTAAGGTGCTTTCACCCCCCAGTCCTCTGCCCCTTTAATGATTCATTGCCTGGGGGTTGAAGCGCCTGCTCCCTTGTGTCTTTGGGCTGTCGATGTGTTGTCCCATTGAGTTGTTGATGCTCAATGTTATGTCCAATATCAGCATCGTAAGACTGACCTGGTTACCCCACTTACAGAATGACTTGATCGTTAACTTCCTGAGTTTTGACTGGTTGATCAGCTAATGGAGGCAGTTTTCAGCCAGTCTGCAACTAATTGTGAATGACATAGACATAGATCCTACACCCAGAACGGAGGAAGCAAAATCACATCTTTCACCTTTAAATTCAATGTAAAGTCCCCTCCCGATGGCTAATTGAGTTAATTCAGTGAGTATGTGAGCTACAAAATAATGACAAAGGTCCCGCTTCCATCCCCAGACCGCGCTGGGCTGCCGGATCACACGCAAGGTGATGGGAGGGGTGCAGCAATTGGCCTCAGTGCGTCTGGGCGATGGAAGAGGACACCATCCAGGCTTGTTGCTCTAGAACGTTACTCAGTGGCCCTTGCTGGAGGGTGTATGGAGGTGGAGGGTAAATATGAACAGGATTAGATGTAGCTGTGATGCCCCTCCTGTTCAATATCTTCACAGATGAATAATGGCCACCCGGAGGGGCTGGAGAGTCCTCGGTGACCAGGAACTGTACCCCAGCCCCAAGTCCATGCTTCTGGTGCGGAGGGGGAAAGTGACAAAAGAATAAATAAGACTTTAAAAGTTAGAATGGAGTATATTATAAATAAAGCAAAATTAAAACAGCAAAAAAGCAGGAGTGAGAGAGAAAGAGTTAGGAGGAAAGGGGCCAACAGGGAAAGATGAAGTAAAGGTTTCCAACTTCTTATTTTTGTTTAAAGTGTTATTTTCTAGTGGATTACATTACAAGAGTAAACAACAACAACTTGCATTTATATAGCACCTTTAACCTAGTAAAACCTCCCAAGTGGCTTTACGAGTATTATCAAACAAAATTTGACACTGAGTCACATAAGGAGAAATTAGGGCAGGTGACCAAAAGCTTGGTCAAAGAGGTAGGTTTTAAGGAGCGTC
This sequence comes from Squalus acanthias, assembly GCA_030390025.1. Classification (NCBI taxonomy): domain Eukaryota; kingdom Metazoa; phylum Chordata; class Chondrichthyes; order Squaliformes; family Squalidae; genus Squalus; species Squalus acanthias. The sequence continues at coordinate 29,312,231 of CM059445.1, forward strand.
TTAAAGGAGGACAGAAAGGTAGAGAGGTAGCGAGGTTTAGGCAGGGAATTCCGGAGCTTAGGGCCCAGGCAACAGAAGGCACGGCCACCAATGGTGGAGCGATTATAATCAGGGATGCTCAAGAGGGCAGAATTAGAGGAGCGCAGATATCTCAGGGGGTTGTGGGGCTGAAGGAGATTACAGAGATAGGGAGGGGCGAGGCCATGGAAGGTTTTGAAAACAAGGATGAGAATTTTGAAATCGAGGCGTTGCCGGACCGGGAGCCAATGTAGGTCAGCGAGCACAGGGGTGATGGGTGAACGGGACTTGGTGCGAGTTAGGACACGGACAGCCGAGTTTCGGACGAGCTCAAGTTTACAGAGGGTGGAAGATGGGAAACCGGCCAGGAGAGCGTTGGAATAGTCGAGACTGGAGAAAACAAAGGCATGGATGAGGGTTTCAGCAGCAGGTGAGCTGAGGCAGGGGCGGAGACGGGCTCAGGAGTGAAGCTGCTGCCGTCCCCAGACTAACGTTTCCCTGTAACACTAGGGTATCATTCAGCGTCACACTGGATGAGCTGAAAATCCATGAAGCTAGCTAGCCCAGGGAGACTGGAATGACCTGGATCCACTGGCAGGCTAAGGGTTAACTTTCTGCCAGCAATGAATTCTGATGTTTGGAGAAGCAGAGACTGCAGCCCCAATGATCGTGCTGTTAATGCATTTAATTACTTCACATTTACTGCCTCAATAATATTAACAGCTGCTGTCAAGATGGGCCACACAAATGGACAGAAACAGCCACCATTAATGAGGAGGTATCATCACGAGCAGCCCCTTTAATGTGGGAGCCCGCTTAATAAGGGCGTGTCTCGAGAAGGACCTTTTACTGAGCAAATGTCACCATTAGAACCCCTTTTAGGCAGCATGATGTGAGAGTGGCGTGTGATATGACTGTCGCAGGGGTAGATCTTGACTTTGCTCGATAGTGTAAAACAGGTGACAGTGAGTCGACGGCCCATTTTACATCTCTCACATTGAAGCCGTTGGAAATAAAATTCAGGAGAGATGTGGAACAGGCTGTCGACTCGCTCTCACCTGTTTTACACTCTCACACAACGTCGAGATCTACCCCACAGTGTGAGTAACTGACTGAGTTCCCTGTCCGTGACACATTGCACTGATACCCCATGTTAGTGCTCCAGTTTCGGAGGCCGTGCTGTAATATAAATGAGGCTGCTGCATCTAGCATCGTGCATGAATTTGGAGATACAGAACTCTACCCCGGGGGGTGGCATCCATCTGAAGACAAACCCGCGCCAGATGTTTTGGCCATGGCTGTCTGAGTTCTCGGGCAACCTGCACAAGTCGTCCGTGCAAAGTTCACTCAGCTGGTCTGTACTGTCCTTCCCCCGCAACCAGAAACACAAAGTGGTGGAGAGAGAACCTTTGAGGTGCTGCCCTTGAGAAAATCTTGTTCTGTTGGCAGTTGGTCCCGTGATCCCACCAGAGCTCCTCATCGCCCCTCCCCGCCCCCACCCCACGGTAAAAGCCGGGACATGGACCAGCTTCCTGCTGTAGTGCGTGGCCGGAGCTCTCACTGGGCGGCCAAGCTCGGGTTGTCCACTCTGGGCGGACATATTCCTGGCGAGGTCGTCACTCGTGACCTCCTGCCTGCAACTGCCCCTCCCCCACGCTCCCACCATTGGTCGCCCAACACGTCCATCCTCACGGTTCCCGCCTTGCCCCACCAATCGGCAAGGGAACAGATTCTTCATTACCTGATTGGATGATTCTTGACTATCAGTCAAGCAGCCTTATTCCCCATGTCCAATATTTTGTTATAGTAATAAACAGAAGTGTTCAAAAAAAATGTGAAAACTGCCCAATTTCTTAATACCCCTCTGATTTTTCTGCCGGTTTGCTCAAGGCAGTGTCCTAGAGATTAGTCTTTCATCCTGGAGACTCCAGGGCAATGCTGGAGTGTTGGTGACCCTATGTCAAGTGTCGCTTTCTTTTATTAAATGTTGTTCTGTTTTAAGTTTTCATTCCCAGAGCCACATTTGCTGTGAAATTGCGGCGATAGCTGCGATCAAGCATGGATCTGAAACACGAGAGGTTGCATTTAAGTTGGATCCATGTGGACTAAGTGGGGGCTTGAGACAGCTGCTGAGGGGAGAGATGTGTCTGTGGAAGTGAATTTTAGCGAATAACCTGATCAAACACCGGAGGGGAAAGAGATAGCAAGGAAGGTGAACAGGGTAAAAAAGACAAAACGGAAATCCCATCGGAAAGAAGAGGAGAATCTCTTCCAGGTGGGTTTCCCTGGAACAGGAAAGTGGCAGGGAATTAAAACACTAAAACAAATGGCAAGATAACGCCGATGCTGGGAACCTGAAATAAAATTGCAAATAAAATAAATCTTTTATTTCAGATTTCCAGCATCCGCAGCCTTTCGCTTTGGCTGTGATTGGTTTTATTGGCCAGCAGTGTTGGTGCTGGTACGGGTTAACTCTGGGACAGTGTTCAAAGCTGTAGACGGGGTCCTGGCATTGTGTGAATCACACATTTCCAAGACAGCGAGGGTCCTACCGCAGGAATTTTAAACTGAAAATCTGATCCCATTGTGAGTGGACCTTTACCCCCTCACTGCAGTAAAACCTCTAGCGGCAGATATCCAGTAACAGTTTATTGACAAAGTTTAGCCTCATTCTCTTTATTGAGCCCTGGAGGTTTGGCTGCAGTAATTGGATCTGAATGTAACACTCCAGAGACTCGAGTATCAACAGTAACTAACGGCACAAATCAGCGATGGCAACATGTGGGTTTTCAGCAACTGGCTGGGTGAGGGATGGGCAGGACAATGGGGTGTTTCTCCAGCAGAGCCGAGGATGTGAGGGTGGTATGGCATGGGTCAGTGAGAGGCCTTTGCTGCTGTAATGCTGGTCATGAGACGGGTCACCGGCAGTGCTGGTCCTGCTATAACTCTGACAACGGGTGAGTGACAGTGTGAGCAGTGCTGCCATCTGGGCTCCGGCAGGAGGGGGTCAGTGCTGAAAATGCTCACGGCCATTTGGTTCAATATTACACTCACGGGTCAAGAATCGGTGGCTGCCTTTTCTTAAGGCGGCTGCTTCGGGACAGATATTCAGCTGTCCGAGGGTGGAGTGTGTCTGGAACCGGAGGTTAAAAACCAGTGACATATTCTACCTGTGTTCAATACTGACCTTCCCCCCCGGTGCTGAATGAACTGGAAGACTCGATCACTGCACCTGATGCTTCATCCTCTCGCTCAATAACAACATAACATCCTGATGTCGAGACAGCTCACAGACAACTGCATGGCACTCAGTCCTTGCCCGTCTGTGCGGGTGGGGGTCACTCCTGATGGCATTTTCACTGCTCATAACAAACACATTAAAACAGACCGCTGCAATTGGCCATTTCGTTAATTCTCCCCCCCCCCCCGCCTCCCGGCACCGACTCCGAACATTATCCCCTATAATTATAAGATCAGAGAACAAACAAGGACACATCCAGGCCACAGTCAGAAACTGCCTGCCTACAAAACAACAGCGGCTGCACTTCAAAGGAGATTTACAGGCTGTGAAGCAGACTGTGGATGTGTAAGCTGCTATATAAATGCACGTTCTTCCCTCCTTTCTTTCATGTCTAAAGTTGGTTAATCTTCGCAGTGGTTTCAGGAGAGCAATGTCCATTTGTCACGCTCTCGATTTTACATTCCCAGTGACCAGCCTGTCTCTGTAACTGCGCTGGGCTCCACTTTTATACAAACACCTCAAACAATAACCGCGTGTTTAAATTGTTAATGCAGTCGCCCTTCTCCTAACATTTCCACGGATCAATGATGCTGTCGGGATAAGGGCACCAGGCTGGTTAACAGGAGGGTGTGTAGCTGCTAGAGAGAGACTGGGACCCCGATATTGTTTTCCCCCCAGCCTCTGCCCAGACACTAGAAAAGCAGAGACCACTCGACTTGCACTCTGCTTGTACAGGTCGCCACGTGCCTGGACTTGGGTGGGTCGATCCATTAGCATGGCCTGGTCACAACCCCTTGCAGGCCTGTTCACTCTCAGAGCCGAGCACCAGGATATGGAGGCACTAACATAGATGTAGCTGCAGGCCTCAAAGGGCTTGGCTGCCAGCCTGAGGACCTTCTGGTTGCTGTTGCAGCAGCCCCTTTGCTCAAAGATCGAATGGGCTCTCTCCGTCTTGCTGCCCGGCTCCCTCCGGCCCTCCACTCTGAAGGGTCTGAGGTACAAGGCCCACTGCCAGTTTCTGGGGGTTGCCATGGCAAAATTGATCACAGAAAGGGAAAATTGAGGTGTGAGGTCTGGGATGGATACACTGGACCTGTGCTTATTGCAACAACAACAACAACGTGTATTTACATATCGCCTTTAACGTAATAAAACATCCCAAAGTGCTTCACAGGAGTGATTATCGAACAAAATTTGACACTGAGCCACACAAGGAGATATTAGAGCAGGTGACTAAAAGCTTGGTCAAAGAGGTCGGTTTTAAGGAGCGTCTTGAAGGAGGAGAGAGAGGTAGAGAGGTTTAGGAGGGAATTCCCGAGCGTAGGGCCCAGGCGGCTGAAGGCACGGCCACCAATGGTTGAGCGATTATGATCGGGGCTGCACAAGAGGCCAGAATTGGAGGAGCGCAGAGATCTCGGAGGTTTGTAGGGCTGGAGGAGGTTACAGAGATAGGGAGGGGCGAGGCCATGGAGGGATTTAAAAACAAGGGTGTGAATTTTAAAATTGAGGTGTTGCTTAACCGGGAGCCAATGTAGGTCAGCGAGCACAGGGGTGATGGGCGAACGGGACTTGGTGCGAGTTCGGACACGGGCAGCAGTGTTTTTGGATGAGCTCAAGTTTATGTAGGGTGGAAGATGGGAGGCCAGCCAGGAGTACGTTGGAATAGTCAAGTCTAGAGGTATTGCAGGTGCAAGCACTAAGTTGCCTGGAAATCCCAGGGCAATGTAAAGGGAGCAGAGAGCTGATCGGGGCTTGTGGGGAACATGGGTGAAGTGGGGGCTAACCCCCCCCTTGAACAACCCACACTTCCCACCAGCGTGACTCCCTGCTGGGAGCGGGAGATTGTGGGACCATCGCTCTCGTGTCACACAGTTGCTGTCAAACCAGCTAAATGTACAAATAGTCAATGCAAGAGTGCAACCTGGTCCATGGCCCCTTCAGTGAGGACTGTGGACTCATAGAGTGAACACTGTCAATAAAGCTGCTACTCATTGTCACTTTTTGATGATGAAATGGATCATTCTGGATTGCTAGGTTGTTATAAATCTCCACTTACAAATTGGATCTTTCCCCTTGACTTAAAACCCCTCACATTATTTTGTTAAATGAAATAAAAGCAAATAAACCTGCTCATTCTGTTAAGTTTTGCGGTTAATTTTGGATTTGCGATACCTCTTCTCGCAATTTGAACGAATATACGATTGGCATTTCGACCTCACTAAGACATCTGTGACTTCAGGAGAAGCGTGGAAATAACCGAGCCGTTCGTGACAGCGTGCCTGTTATGGGCACTGTGAGTGTGAGTGTGCGAGTGCGTGTGCGAGTGTGTGTGCGAGTGACTGTGAGTGTGCGAGTGCAAGTGTGAGTGCGATTGCGAGTGTGACTGCGAGTGTGTGTGAGTGTGAGTGTGAGTGTGAGCGTGGCTGCAAGTGTGTGTGTTTGAGTGTGACTGTGAGTGTGTGTGTGAGTGTGAATGTGAGTGTGTGTGTGTGAGTGTGACTGTGAGTGTGTGTGTGTGTGACTGTGAGTGTGAGTGTGAGTGGGTGTGTGAGTGTGAGTGTGAGTGTGTGTGAGTGTGACTGCGAGTGTGTGAGTGTGAGTGCGAGTGCGAGCGTGGCTGCAAGTGTGTGTGTTTGAGTGTGACTGTGAGTGTGTGTGTGAGTGTGAATGTGAGTGTGTGTGTGTGAGTGTGACTGTGAGTGTGTGTGTGTGAGTGAGTGTGAGTGGGTGTGAGTGTGAGTGTGAGTGTGTGTGAGTGTGAGTGTAAGTGTGAGTGTGTGAGTGCGAGTGTGTGAGTGTGATTGCAAGTGTGTGTGTGAGTGTGACTGTGAGTGTGTGTGTGTGAATGTGAATGCGAGTGTGTGTGTGTGTGAGTGCGAGTGTGTGTATGAGTGTGAGTGTGACCGTGAGTGTGTGTGTGAGTGTGACTGCGAGTGTGAGTGTGTGCGTATGAGTGAGTGTGAGTGTGTGTGAGTATGAGTGTGAGTGCAAGTGTGTGTGAGTGTGACTGCGAGTGTGAGTGTGTGCGTGTGACTGTGAGTATGAGTGTGTGTGAGTATGAGTGTGAGTGCAAGTGTGTGTGAGTGTGACTGCGAGTGTGAGTGTGTGTGAGTGTGAGTGTGAGTGTGTGAGTGTGAGTGCGAGTGTGAGTGTGTGTGTGTGACTGTGAGTGTGTGTGTGAGTGCGACTGCGAGTATGAGTGTGTGTGTATGAGTGTGAGTGCAAGTGAGTGTGTGTGAGTGTGACTGCGAGTGTGAGTGTGTGTGTGTGTGTGAGTGTGTGAGTGTGACTGCGAGTGTGACTGCGAGTGTGTGAGTGTGACTGCGAGTGTGTGAGTGTGAGTGCGAGTGTGAGTGTGAGTGAATGTGAGTGTGTGCGTGTGAGTGTGACTGTAAGTGTGTGAGTGCGAGTGTGTGAGTGCGAGTGTGTGAGTGTGTGAGTGTGAATGTGAGTGCGAGTGTGTGAGTGCGAGTGTGTGACTGTGAGTGTGTGAGTGCAAGTGTGTGAGTGCGAGTACGAGTGTGTGAGTGCGAGTGTGTGAGTGTGAGTGCGAATGTGTGAGTGTGAGTGCGAGTGTGTGAGTGTGAGTGCAAGTGTGTGAGTGTGTGACTGTGAGTGTGACTGTGAGTGTGTGAGTGCGAGTGTGTGTGTGAGTGTGACTGTGAGTGTGTGAGTGCGAGTGTGTGTGTGAGTGTGACTGTGAGTGTGTGAGTGCGAGTGTTTGAGTGCGAGTGTGTGAGTGTGTGAGTGTGAATGTGAGTGCGAGTGTGCGAGTGCGAGTACGAGTGCGTCCCTTTATCGTGTACCGAACCCCTTTATTACAGTAATTTGTATGAAATGAGTAAATGGGGTTTCTTGTGATTTGGTTAATTTTCTTTCCCCTCCCCCGATGGTATTACCGTTGAAATGTCAGGGGATTTAGAAAATTTGACAAGGAATTCTGTCAGTGACTTCACAGTTCATCTATTGATAGAAAGCAATGCACAGAATGTACAGCACAGAAACAGGCCATTCGGCCCAACTGGTCTGTGCCGGTGTTTCTGCTCCACACGAGCCTCCTCCCACCCTACTTCATCTCACCCCATCAACATAAGCTTCTATCCCTTTCTCCCTCATGTGTTTATCTAGCTGCCCCATAAATACATCTGTACTATTCGCCTCAACTACTCGTTTTGGTAGCGAGTTCCACATTCTCACCACTCTCTGGGTAAAGAAGTTTCCCTGAATTCCCAATTGGATTTATTGATGACGATCTTATATTTATGACCTTTAGTTCTGGTCTCCCCGACAAGTGAAAACATTTTCTCTACGTCTACCCTCTCAAACCCCTTCATAATCTTAAAGACTTTATCAGGTCACCCCAGCCTGTATTCCATTCAACCTATAACCTGTAATTATTACAGTCATTCAGCGGCAGGCACAGAAGAGTAAGCAATTAAGGTAATCGCACTTTAACGAGGTGTGAAGAGCTTATTGAACTGCCCGAAAAGCCGGCGTGGTAAATACATTGTAAGCAATGCCTTTGTAATTGATGCCTATGGTGATGGGAATGGTTTTGGTTAAGTGCTCGGCATAGACAGTAACCTGCTATTATGTGGCCGGTGTAAATGCTGGGGACTGTAGACCCAAGCCATGCTTTTCCACTGGAAACGTAGATGTACGGTCTGTTGGCAGCTTGATTACAGCAACCCTCAGTGCCTTTCTGGGCGTAGGCGGCAGTGCCAGGCCAATCCTGCAGCCAAGACACACCGACCGGGCGGGAACCCTTGGCTGGTGAGCTGAGCTGCAGCACTGCCGAGCGAACACCAGGTAGCGCCATCACTCAATGCACCAACCACAGGGCTGCCAAGCCAGCACAAACAGGGCCTTGTTATCAAGCAGCTCTCTCGGGGACGCAAGCATTTCCATTCAGGGAACCATCGTGCGGTCGGTCCTTCTGGGAGAGAGAAACTCTCTGTTCTTAATAGAGACTCAGCCTTCACACTGTAAACAGAATTCAAAGGAATGAAAATAATTAGCGACCATCCCTGTGCTAGGGCAGGGCAGCTCAGAGTCTCTAATCGCTGAGCAAGTCCCTCGTGGCCCATTGCTCTTCTTGAACCAACAAGCAGTGACTGCTGGGTCTAGCAGTCATGGGTTGCTATTCTCAGTTAAACTGCCCAGCTGTGTTTACTGGGAACATTTTCATTATAGTTCTGATTCAAGCGAAGGAAATTTCAAATTTTTTTTCCATCAATTTTCAAAGCTGTGGTTTAATAGAGGAGCAGGAATGGCTTCATGATTCAAACAGAGGCACAGAAACAATGGGCCAAATGGCCTCCTTCTGTGCGATAAGCTATAGTCTGTTGCGTCCAATAATGTCCCATTGATTTACTGTAACACAGAGTTCCTGTCGAAGCAGGAACCCCTGGTGAAGGCAGGACATTGGGCCCTTTTACATTAGGGGCTTGTTTCGACTGAAGAAGAATGGTACATGCATGTGGGTGTCTGTGTTCACATCCCTAATCCCAGCTCACTTATCCAGAAAGCACATGGAAGTTGCACACTTTAAGGTTTTGGGCAAGAGATACAGGGGGGATGTGAGGGAAAATGGGGGCAGCGAGTGGTGAGGACCTGGAACTCGCTGCCGAAGGAAGTGGCGGAAGCGGAGACACTCGATGTTTTCAAGGGGAGACTGGATAGGCACTTGAGGGAAATAAACTTGCAGGGCTACGGGGATAGAGCGGGGAAATGGGACTGACTGGATTACTCTACAGAGAGCCGGCAAATGGCCTCATTCTGTGCCGTATGACTCTATGACTATGACTTGCAATCTGAACTACACAATCAATGAGTGTGAATGGGCTGCGGTCTCTGCTTGTCACTGCTCAGGGTTCAGCACCCTTGGATATTGTTCCTCACAGTAGTTGGTACAAGTCAGACTATCTACAGGTTGCGCTGCAGCAACTCGCCAATGCGTCTTCGACAGCACCTCTCAAACCCGCGACCTCTTCCACCTAGAAGAACAAGGGCAGCAGGTGCATGTGAACACCACCACCTCCAAGTTCCCCTCCAAGTCACACACCATCCTGACTTGGAACTATATTGCCGATCCTTCACCATCGCTGGGTCAAAATCATGGAACTCCCTCTCTAACAGCACTGTGGGAGTACCATCACCACATGGACTGCTGCGGTTCAAGAAGGTCTTCTCAAGGGCAACTAGGGATGGGCAATAAATGCTGGTCTTGCCAGTGATGCCCACATCCCAGGAACAAATAAAAAAAATCTTGGGAATATTAATTATTATTGTAATGGACCATTCCTCACAGCACTCAGGCCTGGAAAAGAAACAAAGACTTACATTTCTATAGCGCCTTTCACGACCTCAGGATGTCCCAAAGCGCTTTACAGCCAATGAATTAATTTTTGAAGTGTAGTCACTGTTGTACTGTAGGAAACATGGCAGCCAATTTGCGCACAGCAAGCTCCCACAAAGAGCAATGTGATAAATGACCAGATCATCCATTTTTTATTAGTGATGTTGATTGAGGGATAAATATTGGCCAGGGCACTGGGGATAACTCCCCTGCTCTTCTTCGAAATAGTGCCATGGGATCCTTTACATTCACCTGAAAGGGCAGACAGGGTTTCGGTTTAACGTCTCATCTGAAAGACGGCACCTCTGACAGTGCAGCACTCCCTCAGTACTGCATTGGAGTGTCAGCCTAGCTTTTTGTGTGCAAGTCTCTAGAGCACCAGCCTTCACAATACCCGAACCTAGGGCACCATTCCTCACAATACACAGGTCTTCATCATACTAGGTTACTTGGGTTTACAAATAGAGGAATGGAATATAAAAATGAAGAGATAATGCTAGAACTTTATATATCACTGGTTAGGTTTCAGCTGGAGTTTTGTGGACAATTCCAGGCCCCACACTTCAGGAAAGATGTAAAAGCCTTAGAAAGGGTGCTGAGTAGGTTTACCAGGATGTTACCAGGGATGAGGGACTTCAGTTATGAGGAGAGGTTGGAAAAGTTAGGAATGTTCTCCTTGGAACAGAGAAGGTTAAGAGGCGACCTAATAGAGGTTTTCAAGATGACGAGAGGTTTTGATAGAGTTGATGGAGAAAAATGATTCCCTCTGGCGAGTGGGTAAATAACTAGATCTGGAGAGGAGATGAGGAGACTTTTTATCACTCAGAGAATTGCTGGGATCTGGAGCTCGACCTGAAAAGGTGGTGGAAGCTGATTCTACAAATAACTTTAAAAGAAAGTTGGACAGGTACTTGACGATGAGGAACTTACGGGGTTACGGCAAAAAGCGGGGATGTGGGACTAAGCACGACTGCTCTTTCACGATAGTGTCCGAGGCCCAACAATCCTCAGCTGCTTCACCAATGACCTTCCCTCCAACATAAGGTCAGAAATGGGGATGTTCGCTGTTGACTGCACAGTGTTCAGTGCCATTCACAACTCCTCAGATAATGACGCAGTCCATGCCCGCATGCAACAACACCTGGACGACGTTCAGGCTTGGGCTGATAAGTCGCAGATAACATTCATGCCACAGAAGTGCCAGGCAATGACTATCTCCAACAAGCGAGAGTCTAACCACCGCCCCTTGACATTCAACGGCATTACTATCGCCGAATCCCCCACCATCAACATCCTGGGGGGTCACCATTGACCAGAAACTTAACTGGACCAGCCACATAAATACTGTGGCAACAAGAGGAGGTCAGAGGCTAGGTATTCTGCGGTGAGTGTCTCACCTCCTGACTCCCCAAAGCCTTTCCACCATCTACAAGGCACAAGTAAGGAGTGTGATTGAATACTGTCCACTTGCCCGGATGAGTGCAGCTCCAACAACACTCAAGAAGCTCGACACAATCCAGGACAAAGCAGTCCACTTGATTGGCACCCCATCCACCAACTTAAACATTCACCCCCTCCACCACCAGCGTACCGTGGCTGCAGTGTGTACCATCTACAAGATGCACTGCAGCAACTCGCCAAGGCTTCTTCGGCAGCATCTCCCAAACCCGCGACCTCTTCCACCTATAAGGACAAGGGCAGCAGATGCATGGGAACACCACCACCTCTAAATTCCCCTCCAAGTCACACATCATCCTGACTTGGAAGTATATCGGCCGTTCCTTCATCGTCGTTGGGTCAAAATCCTGGAACTCCCTCCCTAACAGCACTGTGGGAGCACCTTCACCACACGGACTGCAGCAGTTCAAGAAGACGGCTCACCACCACCTTCTCAAGGGCAACTAGGGATGGGCAATAAATGCTGGCCTTGACAGCGACGCTCACATCCCATAAACAAATTTTTAAAAAGAGCCAGCACAGGCATGATGGCCCGAATGGCCTCCTTCTGTGCTGTATGATTCTATGACTCTATGATACTTGGGCCTAGAGTACCCTGCCTTGCTGTGACTCCCAGAACAGACCTCAGGAACGCTGGAACTTGGACCTTGTGTCTTCCAAACACTAGGGGGGAAAAATTCAGTTGGTTGCGCCTCCCGTTAGCGCCTTAAGAGGGCGCTAATGGGGCGCAAAGCATCTAGCGCCCAGGCGCGGCGAAGTTTGCGCCGCTCGCGAAATTAACTAGACATTTTGCGGCGGCGCTAAACACTACCACCACGATCTCCTGCGCCGGCAGATCATGATGTCACTCGAGTGCGCAACGCCCCGATATCGCCCCGGAGCAGATATTGAGTGGCGCCCCCTGCCTTACCGCCTGACGCTAGCAACGACAGGTTGAGGGGAGCGTTCTGCAGTCATGAAGGGAAAGGGGGAGCGCTATTTAAAGGTAACCGCTTCCTGCCTTTTATTGTTGGTGCCATTTTTGAACTACGCATTCTGAGAGAGAGAGGGAGAGACTTCTGGAGAGATTCAACGTTGTGTGAAGGAGTTTTGGGTACTGAGCAGCACTTTGCAGGTTCATTTTGATTTGCCATTCCTTGTATCGATTTAGCAGAGACTGTGGGGGCTGCACTCTGAGCTCTTTGCCTGGTACTCTCCATTGTTCTTTCCAGCACATTTGATGTGCAGGTCTCTCCAGGCCGAGATTCAAGGCTGCAATGAGCAGGATGTGGATGGAAAGCAAGATTAACCATCCCCTTTAAGAACTGGCCCGTGCCATTGTGTGTGTGTTCCATTGCTGACTGACATTACATGAGCTTCGCCAGCGCTCTGAGGTAGCGCCTCGCTCCTCGGCCTTTGCGCCTTAAGACAGGTGTGAAGCGCCTGATTTAGCGCTGCAATCACCTCCAGGGGCGATAAAAGTCAAGTTTGCAGTCGGTGGCGATAATTAGCGCCAGGCGCTAATCTTTGCGCCCGGCCGATAATTGCGCCCCAAATGGAGCGATACTGAATTTCTCCCCTTAGGTTTCCAGCACTGAGCACTGTGGCTCCCAGCACAGGGTCTGGAGTCCAGACCTGCACTTGTAGAGAGCTGGTCGACTAAGATGACTTTTGGCAAAATGGAGGAATTGAGAGCACATTGCCCAAAGTATAAATCTAGAAACACCCAAAATATAATAGCACTGATCCCAGATCAGCTCAGCCTCCAAACAGGAAATAACTGGAAACAACACTGGAAAAGTCACGCGATATCGCCACTTTTATTACATCAGCAATAACTTGTAGAAGGCCAATGAGTGTATTGTTCGTTCACATCAAATGCTCAGTCACAGACTGTGACCCCTACTGATGGGCGAGACATTGGCTAAATCCACCAGCAGGATCTGGTAATGTGAGATGTTCCAAGGGGGCAGCAGGAATAATTTACACGGGGCACTCACAGACTCGAGGGTTACACAAGAGACACTCAATTAATACATGCCACTTACCACTGACAGTTGGAAATGGAAAGTTAAATCTCTCTCACTCGGCTTGAAATTACATGTCAACAGAAAGGCTCCAGATCCAATACCGTGCACGGGGAGGCCAGCTACTCCCAGCCTGTGGCATGGCAAAGCTTCCAAATGAATAAGAATCAATGTTCTGGGTCAAAATGAGCGATTCTGGTGCTGAGCATCAGCAGTGCTCCACTGGATACACGTGCATGTTAACTCTTCAGTGTTACAACTAGTAGCTTCTTCGAAACAAAGTGTTATTCTATATATAACGCCCCCCCTCGAACCCCTCGATTAGATTCCAGCCTGTAACACACTCTCGGGTATCTGTTATTCTATATGTAAACCCCCGAACCCCTCGATTAGATTCCAGCCTGTAACTCACTCCCTGGTATCCGTTATTCTATATATAAACCCCTCGAACCCCTCGATTAGCTTCCAGCCTGTAACTCACTCCCGGGTATCCGTTATTCTATATATAAACCCCCCGAACCCCTCGATTAGCTTCCAGCCTGTAACTCACTCCCGGGTATCCGTTATTCTATATATAAACCCCCCGAACCCCTCGATTAGATTCCAGCCTGTAACTCACTCCCGTGTATCCGTTATTCTATATATAAACCCCCCGAACCCCTCGATTAGATTCCAGCCTGTAACTCACTCCCGGGTATCCGTTATTCTATATATAAACCCCCCGAACCCCTCGATTAGATTCCAGCCTGTAACTCACTCCCAGGTATCCGTTATTCTATATATAAACGCTCCTGAACCCCTCGATTAGATTCCAGCCTGTAACCCACTCTCGGGTATCTGTTATTCTATATATAAACCCCCCCCGAACCCCTCGATTAGATTCCAGCCTGTAACCCACTCCCGGGTATCTGTTATTCTATATATAAACCCCCGAACCCCTCGATTAGATTCCAGTCTGTAACTCACTCCCGGGTATCTCTGGGAAACCCATCTCTTTGAGCAAAGCCTCAGCCCCAATTCCTAACTCCTCCCCACCATTTTGTGAAGTGCTTTGTTACAATTCATTATGTTTTGGACATTACATAAGTTCAGGTTTTTCTTGAATCTATTTTATATTTTGGAGTTAACCAAAGCCTCTTGCAGCTCTACACTGAATTTAGCTGAGTTCTGTCCCCATAAAAAGACAGGTTGGGAGGAGCGGCGAGTGATCAGTGTCTGTGCAGCTGAGCCCCACAAGGAGAGAAAAACTGCTCATAAATTTTTTTTTTTTTAAATGTCACTCTGGGTAAAAAGGGAAATAGAACAGAGCTCACAGCAGGGCCTAGTGCCATGGCTGGAGATACTCCAGACACCAGCAGTTAATACAGGAAAATACACTTTCAACACCAGTTGCCTAATCCTTTCCCTCAGCTCCTGGTCCTGGCTAACCTATGACCCACCTTGTGACCTTTGACTGCTCTGTAACCTTTCATATTGGCAACTCACGCAATGAAGACCCCATCACTTGTTCAGTAAACATCACGGTGATTCAGTGAATATCCTCAGGAAAAAATATTCATATAAACTCCAAGTGAGGTGGAGCAGAAATACTTAATATACAATAAAAGTTAGTTAAAGATAAAACAAATCAATGTAGGCATCGGTTGAAATATTTCTAAGCTAACTCCTCAACATCCATTTTTTCATGAATTCCTCTCTTTCTGTCTGTTTGAATCTCCTTCAGTCACTGATTCTGCTCAATCCGTCTTTAAAATCAAACTATTTTGGTTCAGGTAGGGCAAAGAGAAAGCAAACCATCAGGACCTGGAGTGAGACAGGAGCAGCACAATATCAGGACCTGGAGTGAGACAGGAGCAGCACAATATCAGGACCTGGAGTGAGAGAGGGGCAGCACAATATCAGGACCTGGAGTGAGAGAGGGGCAGCACAATATCAGGACCTGGAGTGAGAGAGGGGCAGCACAATATCAGGGTCCAGGGCTCGACATTGGGATTTGGGGCAGGTGACGTGGCTTTGAAACATTAGGACATGGGGCAGGAGAGGAACTACACAACAATGGGACACAAGACTGGAATCACGGCCAGAATAACCATGCCTGCCAACACCCAGGGCAGAAGCAGGCACAGACCTAGCATGCTGCATGGACTGCGAGCACTGGACACACTCTGGGTACAAGTGTAAAATTGGAACAATTTCAGAATCTGAATTCTGCTTCCTAAGAGTCACGGAGAGCTGATCCACCTGCCAAAGAATCACATTCCACTCCCTGAACTAGAATTGACTGATAAACACCAGACTTGTATAAATCACGCACACAAGCAACTCATTTTCGGTGGATCCAGTTATTAATAACAATCTGGGGACAAGGTCACTTGAGATGGTTTTTCAATGCCTGATGAGTGTGTTTTGCTGCGGTTGAAGTCATGACATTGATTGTCTTCCGTCCAGGCCGAACTGTTAGGGGACATCACACTAACAGGAAGCTGGCGGGAGCTGGTGTTAATGTGCTTGTTTCTGTTTCACTGCCCCACTGTGATTAGGATGTTTCCTGGCTTCTCACAGAGCGACTGACACTGACCTACGTTATATTTGGTGAGCAATGGTCTGGAGCCAGGCCAGGCTGAGGACACTGCATTACTGCAACACTCATAATTTTAATGATTTCTTTATTGTATTTTTCACGAATTAATTGTGCCCACTTTGTTCGCTAACAATTACTGACTCAGTTAAGGGGCAACAGTCATTGGATTAATTGAAAATTACATGGTAATAAAAGCATTAGCAACAGCAAATTGACTTTTCATGTAAATCCATGGCTTTGCGACCAATTCTGAGAAGAATCCAAAAAATATCGTCTCATTATAATTGCACAATACAGTCATTAACAGTCATATCACAGCTGGCCAGCAACTCAAGTGGTAGAAGTAGTAACTGAGCCATACAGATCAGATGGGCAGAGGCTCCATCTGTGCTGGTTTAACTGATTCAACAAGGGTGGCAATAAGGAAGGCTTGCATTTATATGACGCCTTTCAGGACCTTAGGACATCCCAAAGCGCTTTATAGCCAATGAAGTACTTTTGAAGTGTAGTCACAGTAATATAGGAAACACGCCAACCAATTTGCGCACAACAGGCTGACAACCAGGATTCTACTGGCCACGTCATAGTTGGGCACTTCTCACCCGCTTTCCCTTTGGACGGGGACAGTGCGCCTCAAATCTTCATCGATGGGGGTCCTTTGTGACGACGACAAATGTCCTTGTGGACAAATACAAACCATGTCCCCCATCATTGAGCCATGCCCACTAACTAAACTATCTGGGGGCCTGCACACTTTGCATGCTGATGATGATTATCTCTAAGATGGCTGGAATTATACGCTGAGTCTGCAGGCACTAAATAGTAATAACTGACAGCACTTGCTGTGCATTATTACAAGAGCTTAAACACTGTTTTTAACTTGATGACAGTGAAAGTTATTGTCCAAGGAATGTATGTGACTATCATTGCACGAACCAGGAGCGTTGTCATCTCCACAAACCCAAGCCCCGTGCGGACATGCAGTCTGCGATTTTCAGGATTGCTTCTTCGCAGCAAGGGCGGGATTCTGTCGGCTGAGTCCCGCCACCAGTCCTTGCACGGTGTCACCTATTTGAAGGTCTAAAAAAGAATCGGAAATGACATTGCCTGAGGTTTCATTCTGTAGAGAGCAGCACAATGGTGGACATATTTCCAGGTCTAGTAGATTGACCCATGAAACAGAGCGAGCTGAGGAATGGAAACAGAGACTACCTGTCGTCTGTGAAGAGGTCTAGTGATCAATCCTTCGCAGCTGTTGGAAAGCATGTCTGTACGTTACAACGTGTTGTAATAGTTATTTTTATGCTCTTTTTACAGCATTGTATTGACTTATGTTTATGTTAGCAATACTCTTGGGTGAAATTGTTCAAGGAAACTCAGTTAACAGCTGCAACCTCCTTGATAAACCAGTTCAAATATAAGATAACTACATTGTTGTTAACATAAAGTCATTGGCAGTCAGACCCACCCATAGCAGTGTAAGATTGAACGTGATCTGCATTGTTTACCTGCATTCTTCAAATAGGACTCCGCCCGCACACCAGCCACATGATGCCCCACACTTACTGGACCCTCTGTTTATTGGGGGGTTGCAACCCTTGGAAATTATTTCTCCATTCCTTCACACTATCTGCAGTCGTCGAAACAGTGATGCACCTTTCTCCCTCCATCACTCTCCAACATGCATAACGCAGAGCTGGAATATTAATTATAGCACTTAACAAAGGGAATCAGTGGGGATTCACAAAGTATTTTTATTTCTACCATTCGAGGTTTCTTCTGATTTTTGCACATTATTTGTCACATGTCCGAGGTCTAATAATGAGCTTGGAGTAAATCTGTGAGCACCCGTGAGGGTGACACGGAATAGGAGAGTGAATCGAGCTTGGATTCACCATGGAATCGGCACACTAGAGCGAGTGAAACCTTTAGGAGAGAAAGAGGCAGAAAAATGGAGAAAATAGCAAAAATAAAAACTGCTCCAAAGGCGAGGTTTCCTCCCGTGGGCCAGGGTCTCCGTTGTCGCTAATGAGCCAGACTGAGGCTGGGGAGCCGGCCAGGCCTATTGTTGAACTGTTTAATAACGGGGACTCAGACTGTGAAAATAATACAGGAAGCGTCAGCTGTGACTGAAGCTTTTATTCTCAGGAGCGATCTGGAAAATGTTGTCATTTTTAAAGGAACAGTGCAAACATTTTGCAGCTCGCTCTTGCGTGGCGTGTCCGATCCTTGCAGACACTGGGGATGATTTTAACTCGGCATTAATGGGGTGTTAACGGGGCAAAATAGGATGGTAAAGGGACGTTAACAGGGTGGTAACAGGGCAGTAATGGGGCAAAACGGGATGGTAACAGGGTGGTAACGGGCCATTAAGGGGGTGGTAACGGGGCGGTAATGCCCTCAAAATGGGGTCGGTGGACTTTGGTCAGTGAAAATTGGAATTCTATGGCACCATTTTAGGACAGAACTGGTTGGAGCGAGCGTCAGTGCAAGTGTCGGAGCAAGCGTTGTACATTGTGTGCCGTGCACCGTGCACTCTCCGACTAGAGATTGAGGTGAAGGAGCCCCGAGGAAGCAGTAGCTCCCCCGGGTCTCACAGAACAATCTGAGGCACTTGAGGTCTCCCCCCAACTCCGCCAATCCACTGGCTCGCTCCGCCAATCCGCTGGCTCGCTCCGCCAATCCACTGGCTCCCTCCGCCAATCCACTGGCTCGCTCCGCCAATCCACTGGCTCGCTCCGCCAATCCACTGGCTCGCTCCGCCAATCCACTGGCTCGCTCCGCCAATCCACTGGCTCTCTCCGCCAATCCACTGGCTCTCTCCGCCAATCCACTGGCTCGCTCCGCCAATCCACTGGCTCTCTCTGCCAATCCACTGGCTCGCTCCGCCAATCCACTGGCTCTCTCCGCCAATCCACTGGCTCCCTCCGCCAATCCACTGGCTCCCTCCGCCAATCTACCCGCACTCTCCATCAATTGACCACCGTGCTCCGCCAGGCATCCGGCCAAAAGTTAAAGCCTACCCAAATGTTCCTTCTGACTCCTGATAATACAGCTGTGTTACGCTCTGTAAGACACACATTACTGAACTGCTGCTTTCCCCACCACCTCTGGATGTTATCAATAAAACTGTCCTCTACGGTCAGATAGAGTCAGGGTGAAATGAGCAGCCCAGCTTGCACACTGTGTGAGGGGAGGGATAGCTGGAGTTCGCTATGTGCCCTGGCGGGGCAGGTGGAGTTGCTGCTACACTCAGGGAAAGGAAGGGAAGGGAAGGCGAATCTAGCCACATTTCTCAGTGACATCACACTTCCTCTCAATCAGTAATGGGGAGAGCACCCTGGGGATGTGTTGAGGTGATCACACCATCCTCCAACACAGGCAACATTACAATACAACAATGAAGAGAAGTGTGAGTATGGACATTGGCATCCTGACCTCATCCCTTGGGCTCTCTTCCCCATTTTAGAAAAGTTCCCATTCATAGCGGAGAAAAATGAGCCAAGATTTATGAGGCTCAAAAGTTAGTGAATGAAGGCTTAACCCATTCATGTAAAGTTCCTTTGTCCATTATGTGAACAGACAGGGATCTTTTCATTCACACTCTAGCGGGTCTCCCATGACGTTGCTCAGAGAGTTGGTATTTTCTAACAATAGGTTATATCAATGGCTGGTTATCTCATTCAACACACAAAGACCTAGACATTTGGGCATACCCATTTATAGGGACACAGGGGGCGCATGAATTAAACCCAGCACCTGAAATAAAAACAGAAAATGCTGGAAATACTCAGCAGGTCAGGCAGCATCTGTGGAGAGAGAAACAGCTTTAACGTTTCAGGTCTGTGACCTTTCGTCAGAACTGGAAAAAATTGGAGATGTAACAGGTTTTAAGCAAGTGTAGGGGTCAGGGAAAGTGGGGAGGGGAGGAAAGAACAAAAGGGAAGGTCTGTGATAGGGTGGAGGGCAGGAGTGATTCAATGACAAAAGGGATGATGGTGCAAGGCAAAAGGGGATGGTAATGGGACAAGTGAAGGAACAAAAGATGGGCTAGAGGAGGTGTAAATGACAAAAACAGAACCATGACCAGCACCTGTTGTCTGAAAAATGGGAGCAGTGGTTATGATCTGAAATTATTGAACTCAGTGTTGAGTCTGGAAGGCTGTAAAGTACCTGCACCTGAATGGTAAGGCCCGAGGCACACCCGATATTGGACCTCGGGCCTCATTGCCATCGAGCCAATGAAGCGGGATTGAAGATCAGGTCACTGCGACGCCAGCAGAGGTCCTCAGCTCAGTGACGATGGGAGGCGACCAGGGCAGGAGTCAGGAAGGAAGCGATGGTTGGGGGGTGGAGGTGGTGGTGCTCGGGGGGACGAGGGGGCGGTGGGGGGGGGCGTGGAATGGTGGGGGGAGCGGCCCACATTCTTTGAATATGGGGTTGGGAGGAAGTATATGACGGTAAAAACTTACCTTGTTGGTTGTGGCCTGCAGCGGTCCCTTTAGGGACTGCCTGTTAAACCTGGTTTTACTGAGTACGATGGCGCTGGCTGCCTCAGGGCAAAGCAATCTTGCAGTGGGGCCTCAAATAAGCCTTAGGCCCCTTATCACCATATACAAAGGGACTAACGCATGGTTAAGGCCTGGGCACTGCACGCCGATTTTTTGGCGTTTACCAATATGGCGATTGTTGTGCTTCCAGCTCGTAATGAGCGTGCGTTTCCTGCCCGGGATATTGGAGATTTAGGAGGCTACTTCAGCAGAATTTCGAGGCCAATGTATTAGCAGGGCCACTGATTTATTGGTTAAATTCCATTTGTAATAGTTGGAACTCAAGATTGTTCCGGTGGTTTGGGCATTGGGACTGTCCATTTTTCCATGAAAACTGAGTGTTCTTGATTAGTATTTTATGCTCCTTTACCTGTGTGTTTAATTGTTATTTCTTACCCATTCTTTCAACTCAGAATACACAGGTCACAGATTGGGAGAGGGATGTGGGGTTTAGCAGTAGTGGGGAGGAGGTCATGGGTTTAGCTGCAGTTGTGGAGCCTGCTGCACTGCGGGTGGTCCTGCTGAATGGCAGGAGAGCAGAGAGGGAATCCTGGGGCTTGGCAATGTGGGGCTTGGTTTACTCACTGATTCGTGGGATCTGGCAAAAGTAGGGCCACCCAGGAACGGGCAGCACTGGGAGAGGGGTCCCGGAGTCTGGCTACACTGGGAGAGGGGTCTCAGAGTCTGGCTACACTGGGAGAGGGGTCTCAGAGTCTGGCTACACTGGGAGAGGGGTCTCAGAGTCTGGCTACACTGGGAGAGGGGTCTCAGAGTCTGGCTACACTGGGAGAGGGGTCTCAGAGTCTGGCTACACTGGGAGAGGGGTCTCAGAGTCTGGCTACACTGGGAGAGGGGTCTCAGAGTCTGGCTACACTGGGAGAGGGGTCTCAGAGTCTGGCTACACTGGGAGAGGGGTCTCAGAGTCTGGCTACACTGGGAGAGGGGTCTCAGAGTCTGGCTACACTGGGAGAGGGGTCTCAGAGTCTGGCTACACTGGGAGAGGGGTCTCAGAGTCTGGCTACACTGGGAGAGGGGTCTCAGAGTCTGGCTACACTGGGAGAGGGATCCCAGAGTCTGGTCACACTGGGAGAGGGATCCCGGAGTCTGGTCATACTGGGAGAGGGATCCCGGAGTCTGGTCACACTGGGAGAGGGATCCCAGAGTCTGGCTACACTGGGAGAGGGATCCCAGAGTCTGGCTACACTGGGAGAGGGATCCCAGAGTCTGGTCACACTGGGAGAGGGATCCCGGAGTCTGGTCACACTGGGAGAGGGATCCCGGAGTCTGGCTACACTGGGAGAGGGGTCTCAGAGTCTGGCTACACTGGGAGAGGGATCCCAGAGTCTGGTCACACTGGGAGAGGGATCCCAGAGTCTGGTCACACTGGGAGAGGGGTCTCAGAGTCTGGCTACACTGGGAGAGGGATCCCGGAGTCTGGCTACATTGGGAGAGGGATCCCGGAGTCTGGTCACACTGGGAGAGGGATCCCGGAGTCTGGTCACACTGGGAGAGGGATCCCGGAGTCTGGCTACACTGGGAGAGGGATCCCGGAGTCTGGCTACACTGGGAGAGGGATCCCGGAGTCTGGTCATACTGGGAGAGGGATCCCGGAGTCTGGTCACACTGGGAGAGGGATCCCGGAGTCTGGTCATACTGGGAGAGGGATCCCAGAGTCTGGTCATACTGGGAGAGGGATCCCAGAGTCTGGCTACACTGGGAGAGGGTCCCGGAGTCTGGCTACACTGGGAGAAGGATCCTGGAGTCTGGCTACACTGGGAGAGGGATCTCAGAGTCTGGTCACACTGGGAGAAGGATCCTGGAGTCTGTAAGCACAAGTGTGTGTGGGAGATTCCGGGGTTTAGGACGGGGGTGCTGAATCTGCTGGTATTGAGGAGAGACAAGGGCTGGGAACCCTGGGAGGGAGCAGGCCCAAGAGAATGCAGCCAATGAACTCCAGGCGCCCCAGCTTGTTCAAACCAACAGCCCTCGTCCCGGCCTGAAGCAGGTTTTTTTTATAGTACAAAATCTGCTGTTAGTGTTCAGTTGGCAAATATGAGGAGCAATTTCCCACGGGCATTCCCGACAGAGACTGGGAGCGCACATCGGGAATTGAAGCACTCCCTACTCTGGAGTTTTTTAATAGATGGGAAATCAATGGTTGGGGGAACACAAGACTTGATCAATGCACCAGGAGGGCCAAAGTGGAAACTGTCCCTCGAATGTTCACATTGCTCTGGTGGCGGGTGGAGGGCGGGGAACCGGTGGGGCGAGGACAAGGGGGTTTGTGCCCAGGGGAGTAGGGGGCTAATGTCTGTCAGTGGGTCACAACAGGTCCCACACTGCCTCATTCTTTTTCATTCTGCCTCTCACACTCACTCATACTTTATCTTATACACCCTCTCTTTTCATCTTTCTCTTGCTGTTTATCTCTCACTCACTTCTCTTTCATTCAGTCCAACCTGTCTTTCCCTTTTTCTCACACTTTCTCTCTCCCCCTTTTCACTTTGTTTTCCGCACTCTGTCCCTCTGTCTGTCTCCTTCTCTCTCTATCTCTATCTCTCTCTCATTCTCTCTATTTCACTCACTCAATCACATTGTCTGTATTTTTCCCTCTCAATAAAAAGTGGTATTCGGCCCCGATTAGATTCCTAACCCCAAAACCACACTTACCACTGAGAGCGGCAGGGAATTATGGATTCAATTATTTGAGATTATCAACTTTTAATGACTTCTTCCTAACGTTAGCTGGGACAGGAATCTCAGCCCAGCCAGTTTATACAAGCCTTTGAATTTGTAGTTTATTTGCAGGAAAGAAGGGGAGATTATGGGCTGGATTCCCCTCCAGGGGTGGGTTCATCTACTGCCCTGGTCCCACCGTGACCCCGGTCCAGTTTCATGGATCAGGGCTCTTTGATGATGCGGGGTGGGCTATCAGCAGGATCTCTGCCACACAGAGGGGGAGAATGCAGCAATAATATACAACCTTACATCCCACATCCCAAGAACAAACATAAAACAAGGAGGACTGGCCTCACTAATTATGCAACACTAGCCACTCCCATTTTAATAGCTTCCCTTAACCTGGAAAATAGGATGCCGGCAGTCTAGCCAGGTCCTGTTGGACGGAGTGCGGGGATCCAGCGAGACAGCAGCTCTTAAAGGGCTGCTGCTCATGAGTAAAAGGAAGGACTTTTCTGTGAGCTGAAAACTTTGCTGGTAAGGACAATGGAGACAGTCAGGAATGTGGGAATAATGCCTCGGTGGTCCTGCTGCGTAAGTCACAGAAAAGGAAGGTGGCTTGTTTTGGGGGGGGAAAGGTCACCCGACTGTCAACACCAATTTGGACAGAGGTTGGTGAGATGCTCTTAGGAACAAATGAGGAAAAGGTTTGATGATATCAGGAGGGGTGCTGATCTTCGCGCACATCATGGTGGGAAAAGGGGAGCGTGGGGCAGAGCAGGTGGTCCTGGTTCTTCATTGCAGAGGCTGATTGCTGGGAAGGCTGCCCCCAATTTTGGGACAAGGAGCAATAAGAGTTTTACTAAGTCTCACAGAAACCTTGGGGCAGCTTCCTCTCAGTGTGGCCGTACACCCGTCAATCCTGCCTAGCCCCGCAATGCATTGGAGGAGTGAGTTAATGGGCTGGTGCTGGCAGATACTGCCTTCTCAGACATGGCTGATCGGGCCATCTCATGATTTCAATTTGGCACGAATTCACTCAGACTTAAGGGTGGTTAGTGTGAGGATTGGAAACATACTAATTCGGTAGGCGGTGCTCTTCTGGGACTGACGCAGGGACAGTATAAAGGGAACTATATCCTGCATCTTCCTGTACTATAGCTAACCATTCATGCAGAAATTGGGCACGTGACATAAATAGATAGTATTCTATTCCCTATCACTATTATCTCTCACCCTTATCTTGATAAACACAAGTAAAAAAGATAAATCAGATTTTGGGTTAAAACACCAATTGGATGAACCCGAGATCATTGCCATCAGTGCGACTGACTCCTTTCATTTGGAGTGAGTTTGATGAACTATTTGAGATCTGCCAATTCCCAACCGTTTCGACTATGAATCATCAAGGCAGCTGGAATAGATTAGGATTCCGGGTCCTGGGAATGATAATAATCTCTGGCCTGAGTTAACCAAGTGAAATGATGGCCCGAGCTCCTACTGCCCAATAATATATAAAATCTAACACAATAATTAAATCAGAATCAAAATACTGCGGAGGCTGGAAAACGGAAATAAAAACAGAAAAAGCTGGAAATACTCAGCAGGTCAGGCAGCCTCTGTGGAGAGAGAAACCGAGTTAACGGGGGAGAAGTTCAGTTGGTTAGCGCCTCCCGTTTTTGCCTCCCGGGGGCGCTAATGACTCACCACCCGGGCGCGGCGATGTTACCGCCGCCCGTGAAATTCACCTGACGGTTTGCCGGGTGAATAGCGCCACGATCTTCTTCGGCCGGAGATCGGGAGGTCATCGCCCCGGTAGCGCCCCAGACCTGAACTTGGGTTCCGCCCCCTGCAGCATCGCCGGGCGGAAACACCGGCAGCTGCAGGAGGCGTTCACCGGGAGGCCGGGCACTTCGGGGGCGATACTTAAAGGCGAGGTGGCCGAGGTAAGTGAAAAAAGATTCTGAAATGCTCTTTCTCTTTTGTTTTCCTTTGTCTTCGCCAGCGCTCGATCAGCCCGGTCTCTGCTGCAATGTATCGGGCTGATCGGGCCGGATCACGGCTGCCGTTGAGGACCAGGTAAGTTTTCCCCCTGCAGAACCTGCAGCGATGGCCCTTCCCTTTAAGGGAGGGAAGGAGCCTTCCAACACGGCAGCGCTGCACGGCCCAGTGTGCTGCACCTACCGTCCCGCCTGCTGCTTGTTGCACTCCAGGAAGGAAGCGATGTGCTTGATTTAGCCCCCCACTTCCTTCCTGGCGCGCTAAAACCCAATTTTTTAAAAGCTGGGAATCATTAGCACCTGGCACTAAGTTTCCCAGCTTTCAAAAGTTGCTGAAGATACTAAATTTCTCCCCCAATGTTTCAAGTTACCTTTCGTCAGAACAATAATTAGAAATTCTATTCGCGAGGGAAGGAAGCCAAAGGGAGGAATTAATTAATTAATTAATTAACACAAAAATGAAGAGAGGAGGTTTGGGGGTCCTGTGAAGGTCACAGTGTGTTTGACTAGATGAGCTTGAAGTAATGAGAGGTCTTTCCTATCTGTACAGCAAGCCATGTGCTGCATACAACAGAGTTACAATTAGTGACTTAGAAAGAAACAGGAGAATTGGGTAGGTTTGCGATGATAAGTTTGGGCAGAAACTTGAACCATAACTTCACTTTGGGAAGATAGTGCAATGTCAAGCCCAATTTGTATTTGTGCCCAGATTGCAGCCTCCACGCATGCGCGCACTTCCACTGAAGGTGTAGAGTGCGCTGGCTGACAGTGCAACTGATGGAGCAGGGCAATGGCACGTATCAGGATGGCTCAGGGACCGAGGAAGAGGGCTCACAGGTTCCCAGGTTCTCAGATGCGGCACTGGAGGTCCAGGTGGAGGAGGTACAGCGGAGGAGGGATGTCCTGCACCCGCAGGGGGGAAGGAGGCCACAGAGCCAACTAATGTGGCGGATGTGAGAGGAGATCGCCAAGGGCATCACAGGCAGAAGCACTGCCCCCAGGACATGGCTTTCGTTGTTTGAGTGCTCAGCTGGTGTCTGGGGCTTTCTCAGGAAGTCATGAGCCACGGCATCAGAGAGTACCCTTTGTCACCTTGTACCCAGACATGCACATTGTGTTGGGGCTCAGAGATCTATGGGATGGATGACTGCCTCATTTTAAATGCATCGTGGCAGATCCCTGGATAGTAGGCATTCATCTGTATGATGTTCTGATGGTAGTCGCACACAAGCTGCACATTGTGGGAATGGAATCCCTTCCTGTTCCTGAACACCTCCAAGTTAAAATGAGAGACTCGCATGGCCACATGTGAGCAGTCAGTGGGTCCCTGGACCGTGGGGAATCCCGCAATCCTGTTGAATCCTACAGCTCTCTGCCTCTGGTCTTCTCTGGCAATAGGGAATGATATATAGTCATTGAGTGCAGATAGTGGACTTCTTGATGGATCCTCAGTCCTGGAAGGTAGGTCATGTGGCAACAGTGCTCTGAAGTGTAATGGTGGAGGACATCACTCAAAAGTGGTCTTCAATTAGATGGTGGGGAGCATGCCTCCAGGTGCGGGCCATCTACCTGGAATCCTCTGGTGATCCCCCGGGTCCCTCATCTTCTTCCTCCTCCTCAACCTCCTCCTCCTCCTCTTGTGGCTCCTGAGCTTGACCCTCTGGCACAATTGCTGATGGTAACGGCTGGTCTCTTATGATGGCCAGATTGTGGAGCATGCAGCAAATCACCACGAATCTGGAGACCTTCTCGGCCGAGTACTGCAGGACACCTCCTGACCGGTCAAGGCATCGAAACCTCTGCTTGAAGACCCCAATGATCTGCTAAATAATATTCCTAGTGGCAGAGTGACTCTCATTGTATGAATGCTCAGCTGGTGTCTGGGGCTTTCTCAGGGGAGTCATGAGCCATGGCATCAGAGTGTACCCCTTGTCACCTAGTAGCCAGCCATACACATTGTGTTGGGGCTCAAAGATCTGTGGGACGGATGACTTCTGGCACTGTGGCAGCTCCCTGGATAGCAGGCATTCACTTGCATGGTGCGTTACCGATGGGCGCATACGAGCTGCACATTGAGGAATGTAATACCTTCCTGTTCCTGCGAGTTTAAATGAGGGGCTTGCATGGCCACATGTGAGCAGTCAGTGGGTCCCTGGACCATGGGGAATCCACAATCCTGTTGAATCCTAGAACACTCTGCCTCTGATCTTCTCTGGCAATAGGGAATGATATATAGTCATTCCTCAGAGCGTATAGAGCCACAGCGACCTCCCTTATGTAGAAGCACACAGAGGATTGTGAGATGTGACTGATGTCACCTGTGGCAGCCTGGAAGGTTCCAGTAGCATAAAAGTTAAGTGCCATTGTGACTCTGACTGTCAGAGGCAATGCAGTCCTGGCTGTGCTGCAATGTCTGAGTCTTCCTTCCATGAGGCCACAGATCTCTGTGACGACCTCCTTGGTAAAGCGCAGCCTCCTCATGCACTGGTCTTGGGTCATGTGACTATAGGAGTAGTGGTTTCTGAAGATCCTGGGTGGATGAGGCCTCCTGCTGAGAGCCCTCCTCGCCTCCTGTCCCTCACTCCTCCAGTTACTGCTCTTCCTGGTCTCATCTCCTCCTCCCATTCCTCCTGCAGACCAAGGGGGACCCCTAGCAAGATTCCCATGACCAAGCACTCCCTTTCTCCTGGTGACTCTGGTGAGGTGTCCAATAAGGTGGAGTAGCACAGCACCCACTCTCTTTAGGTGAAGTCCTCAGAGAATTTCCCGAATAAATGTTCATAGAGTTTTGGTGAAGTCTTAGCAAAGTGTCCCAGAAAGTCTCCCGATGTGTATCAAAATTCCTCTTCAAACACAGTGTAGTCAGTCGAAATAACAACAGAAAACGCTGGAAAAACTCAGCAGGCCAGGCAGCATCCGTGGAGAGAGAAAGAGAGTTGACGTTTCAGGTCGATGACCTTTCATCAGAAAGGTCATCGACCTGAAACGTCAACTCTCTTTCTCTCTCCACGGATGCTGCCTGGCCTGCTGAGTTTTTCCAGCGTTTTCTGTTGTTATTTCGGATTTCCAGCATCTGCAGTATTTTGCTATCGTGTAGTCAGTCGATCTCAGTCAGCAAGTGTAGAGTGAAAGCTGAGCATGGCTTTAAGCAGGGCTCGCTATCCTCACCGACGACTTCTTTACTCCTGTTCAACTGGTCGCTGTTAGGAGAGGTCATTAATTGTTAGTTAGCAAAATGGCGTGCAGCCTCATTAATGAGCATTAGGAGCTAATTTATTTGGTCATCAGAGGCTTAATCATCCTCGGGGCGTCCGTTCCTAGCGCACGCTTAAACTCCTTTACCAAGATGCTGCCTTGCGCTAAAAGCGGGCGAAACCGCCGTTGCAGCTCAAGACCCCAACTTGGCCACCTTGGAGGCTCTTTAGCATCTAAACTACCGGCGCTACAGCCGGGGAAAATAGCCCCCAATAAGTTTTCATATTTTCCGGGACAGATTCTGGCCCTGGTCAAAATAAAAAGAGGCAGTTCTCCCAGTTTCTTGGCCAACATTCCTCTCTCAACCAAAACTACCAAAGAAACAGATTAAGTGGTCATACCTCTCATTGCTTTCGGCGGGATCTTGCTGCGTGTAAAATGGCCGCCGCCTTTGCCTAATAACAACAGTGACTACTCTTCAAAGTAAGCAACTGTAGGGAAAGTGCTTTAAGATGTTTCACAGACCTAACAAAATGGTATTCAAATTACAAGTTTTTCTTTTTTCATTATTGACAGCTGTAATTTTGAATCCTAACTATGCATTTGAAAATTTGATCTACACCTGGGGTGACGCTGGATTTTGCATGCACTCCCTAAGCTCTGGTTTGACTCAATGCCTTATTTAGATTGTCTAACTCTGTAAATTAATGACATTTGCAGCTTGATGTGTCATTTCCCTATTGTTTGTGCAGTGCCCATGACCTAATGGACCTGGATGTATTTATAATTCTGTGTCTTTCCTCTGGGTAAGGTGTGTTTGTGCAGGATATGCTGTGTAGTCAGTTTCCTGTGCGTTGGGAGTTTGGTCTTTGACCATTTGTTGCTTCCGCTCTTTCCTGCTAATGATGATGGGAGCGACAATGGTCAGGCACAAACACTCGCTCATTCATTCATGGGAGTGGAGATCCCTCTGAATGAATTAGAAAGTCAGACAGCAAGATCTTAGTCTAACTGCTTCACTGCAATCCTTCCTCTCTAGTCTGTCACAAAATAAAAGAAAAAATGCATTAATATAGTTCATTTCACGACCTCAGGATGTCCCAACACACTTTACAACTAATTAAGTACTTAGCCATTGTTGTAATTGTAATGTAGGAAATGCAGCAGCCAATTTGTGCACAGCAAGGTCCCACAAACAGCAATGACCCAATAATCTGTTTTTAGTGATGTTGGCTGAGTGATAAATATTAGCCAGGGCACCGGGGATAACTCCTCTGCTCTTCTTTGAAATAGTGCCATGGGATCTTTTACGTTCACCTGAGAGGGCATATGGGGTCATGTCTTTTTTTAAATTAATTCTCGGGTTATGGGCATCACTGGCAAGGCCAGCCTTTATTGCCCTTGAGAAGGTCATGCCCTTCTTCTTGAACCGCTGCAGTCCGTGTTGTGAAGGAACTCCCAAAGTGCTGTTAGGTATGGCGTTCCAGAATTTTGACCCGATGACAATGAAGGAACTTTGATATACATCCAAGTCGGGATGGCATGTGATTTGGAGGGGAACTTGGAGGTGATGGTGTTCCTGTGGCATTGTAACAGTTTTGTCATTTCAGTGGTAGAGAATTGCAAGGGAGGGAGGTGCTGTCAAAAGAATCTTGGTGAATTTCTGCAATGTACCCTGTAAGTTGTACATCCTGCGGCCATAGTGCGCTAGTGATGGAGGGGGTGGATATTGATTCCAGTTGCAGGGGCACTGATCTAGTGAAATATTCTGTCCTGCATAGTGTTGAGCCTCTTGAGTGTTGTTGCGGCTGCACCCATCTGACTGAGTGGTGAGGATTCCATCATATTCCTGACTTGAGCCTTGAAGATGGTGGAGAGGCTTGAAGGGGTCAAGAGGTAAGCCAATCATTCCTGAATGCCCAGCCGCCGTCCTGCTCTTGTAGCCACTGTGTTGATAGAGCTGGTCCAGCTCAGCTTCTGGTCAATGGTGACCCTCAAGATGCTGATGATGGGAGACTGGGCAATGGTGGTGCCATTGAATGTCAAAGGAAGATGGCTGGGTTTTCTCTTGTTTGAGATGGTTTGGCGCTTACGTGGCGTGAATGTTACCCATCACCTGCCAGCCCAAGCCTGGATGTTATCCAGATCTTGCTGTAGGCTGGCATGGGCTGCTTCATTATCAAAGGTGCAGTGAGTGGAGCTGTACACTGTAGAATTGTCAGCGAGCAGTCCCACTCCTGACCTTATGATAGAGGGACCGTTAGTGATGATGTAGCTGAGGATGGTTGGGTCAAAGATGCTTCCCTGAGGAATCTCCTGCAGCGATGCCACGGGGATGTGATTGCTGTCCCCTGACAACCACAACCATCTTACTTTGCATTAGGTATGACTCCAGCCACTGGAGGGTTTTCCCTTTGATCCTCGCCATTGACTTTCGTTTTGCTGGGGCTCCTTGGTGCCACACTTGGTCAAATGCTGCCTTGATATTGAGGGTAACTACTCTCACCTCTCCTCTGGCATGTCTGGATCAAGGCTGTGATCAAGTCTGGAACCAGGTGGGTCTAACCGGACCCAAATTAAGCATCAGTAAACAGGACACTGATGAGTAGGTGTTGCTTGATGGTGCTATTGATGTCTCCGTGCATCATTTAATTGTTGCTTGGGAGGAGGCTAATGAGCAGTAATTGGGCAACCTGAGGCAGCACTGATCAGAAACAATCACAGAACTCCTGAACTTGGACCATCAACCCTAAACTTCCCCAGGGACATCTCTACGCCACTTGCTGTGCTTGTGAACCCTAAAGGGAAATTTTACCAGAGGGGGTAGTAACATTCTGGTTTAAGAAGAAGAACGCCAAATTAATCCCAATTTCTTGGCAGTTTTGTGTAGTGAACTAAGGTCTTCA
The DNA here is from genome assembly GCA_030390025.1 of Squalus acanthias. Classification (NCBI taxonomy): domain Eukaryota; kingdom Metazoa; phylum Chordata; class Chondrichthyes; order Squaliformes; family Squalidae; genus Squalus; species Squalus acanthias. The sequence continues at coordinate 29,343,223 of CM059445.1, forward strand.
GGGAAATGTACTGAAATTATCCAAATGTTGTTACCACAAGTAGACATCAGTAAACAGCACCTTTTACCTCATCGATTTGGCTGAACTCAAGCTCGACTGAAAAAAAAATGAGATCAAAACATACGAGGGATTCCAAGCCCCTTCTCGGCAATATTTCACACACACTGTCTACAGCTGGTTTTCTGATCGCTGCATTGCAGGAGGATAGACTGTCGGACAACAGGGCTGATGATCGAGGACCAGAGTCCGGCTGACTTACTGTCTCCCAGGATCTCGAGAACAGGAAACAAAATGAGAAAAACTGGACAATGATCCTGAACAATACAGATGGCAAACCTGTTATTACTCAATGGGCATCAAAAAGGGCAAAACCATTGGAATTTCATAGAATCATGTAGTATAGAAGGAGGCCATTCGGTCTATCGTGCCTGTGCCGGCTCTTTGAAAGAGCTATCCAATTAGTCCCACTCCCACACTCTCTCCCCATTGCCCTGGAAGACTTGGGGTAACTTATTTCAATACTGTACAACAATTTCATGCTTAATGTTGGGATTGGGTTCTGAGTTTGAAGGATCAAAATGCTCGGATTTGGAGTTGATATTTGGACGGTCCTGTGCAGAGTTTAATGTTGTGGTGGGATGCCCCCTGACCCATTCTCTCAGCTTTGTTTTCTCTGGCAGCGGAGGTCGGGGGCCGTTGGGAATCACCCCAACACCAGCTGGACTCCTGGAGTGTGAGACCTGCAGTTTTGTCACAGTACAAGTACGTGAGGATGGACAGATCTTCACAGCTGCAAATACACAGATACCAGGCTTTTTGGACCAAAGCTTTGACCCACCTGAGAGTTAGCGGCTTGTTTTGGAGCACGTTGCCTGAGAATTCTTCTTGAGGCCTTTGTCTGACAGAGACATCTGCTGCACAAAAGTTAGCAGATGTTTCCCAGCCTACCAGCTGACAGATCTTTGTGATGACCTTGTCCATTAGCTTTTTCCTGTCTTGTTTTGGCAAAATGAGGGCCTTTAGAAGCTTCAAATCAGCATAGTGTTTGTTTTGGCCCACACCGCAAGGAGCGTAACCTAGAAACAGGCCAAATTAATCCAACATGACACGGATCACCAAAAACAGGCCGAACTAATCCAAAACAACATGGATCACCAGAGATACAACAAAGAGGCCATGGACTCTTACCTACAGGGTTCGATATTGTGCATCAAAGATCTTGCAGTGGAGCCTATAGCTAAACAGAAACACAAAAATAAGGATGCTGCATTAATGGTTTTCTTAGCCCTGTACTGTGTGTATTGTCAATTTATCAGGAGTCTGCATTTCAGAGTGGTAAATCGTAGAATAATACAGCACAGAAGGAGGCCATTCAGCCCATCGTGCCTGTGCTGGCTCTCTGAAAGAGCTACACAATTAGTCCCACTAACCCCCCGCCCTTTCCCCATAGCCTTGCACATTTTTCCTTTTCAAGTATGAATCTAATTCCCTTTTGAATGTTATTATTGAATCTGCTTCCTTCCAGGCAGAACATTCCAGATCACAACAACTCACTGCATGAAAAAAATCTCATCTTCGCTCTTTGTTTTGCCAATTATCTTAAATCTGTTTCCTCTGATTACCGACCCACCCACCAGTGGAAACAGTTTTTCCCCATCTACTCTATCAAAAATGTTCATCATTTTGAACACCTTGATTAAATCTCCCCTTAACCTTCTCTGCTCTGAGGAGAACAATCCCAGCTTCTCTAGTCTCTCCACGTAACTGACTTCCCTCTTCCCTGGTACTGTTCTAGTAAATCTCCTCTGCACCCTTTCCAGAGCCTTGACATCCTTCCTAAATAAAGAAAAGGGATGAAAGAAGTTGTATTTATATAGCACTTCTTCAAATAAAAGTTTATTGGTAATACCCTACAGCCCACTGGAAACATTCTGCTTGCCTTGCGCTGGATACTTGACCAGGCTCTTATGGATGATGCCAAACAATTCAGACTCCCACAGGCAGAATGGTGACTGACTGATCAGAATGAGCACAAGGTCACGAGAATGTTGTGAAGGGAGGGCTCTCTGCCGGTTGAACCAACCAAAAAAATACACAATCGTGTTCTTGAAGAGGACCCAGGAAGCAGCATTGAGCGTAAACAAGGTCCTGGCCATCTGCTGCTTTTATTAACCTGAAATGTTTTTCCCAGCACAGTTGTTTTGTATCAAGTTTGTTGGGAAAGTAGGGCAGTGGGAGATCAAAACAATCTGAAGCAAGCCAACATGGTGGAGTTCAGTTAAACCAGCAGACCCTCTGGCACATCACTTGTACCTGTTAACAGGTGAGCCTTTCTCAAGGGTTTGGGACAAATTATGGAAGCATTTGGGTAAGTAACTCAATCTGGTGATTTCCCTCAGTCTCTGGGCTCCGTCACTCAGACTCTCCCTCAGTCTCTGGGCTCTCCATCACTCAGACTCTCCCTCAGTCTCTGGGCTCGCCATCACTCAGACTCTTCCTCAGTCTCTGGGCTCTCCATCACTCAGACTCTCCCTCAGTCTCTGGGCTCCGTCACTCAGACTCTTCCTCAGTCTCTGAGCTCTCTGTCACTCAGACTCTTCCTCAGTCTCTGGGCTCTCTGTCACTCAGACTCTCCCTCAGTCTCTGGGCTCTCTGTCACTCAGACTCTCCCTCAGTCTCTGGGCTCCGCCACTCAGACTCTCCCTCAGTCTCTGGGCTCTCTGTCACTCAGACTCATCCTCAGTCTCTGGGCTCACCGTCACTCAGACTCATCCTCAGTCTCTGGGCTCACCGTCACTCAGACTCTCCCTCAGTTTCTGGGCTCTGTCACTCAGACTCTCCCTCAGTCTCTGGGCTCTCTGTCACTCAGACTCTTCCTCAGTCTCTGGGCTCACCGTCACTCAGACTCATCCTCAGTCTCTGGGCTCACCATCACTCAGACTCATCCTCAGTCTCTGGGCTCACCGTCACTCAGACTCATCCTCAGTCTCTGGGCTCACCGTCACTCAGACTCATCCTCAGTCTCTGGGCTCTCCATCACTCAGACTCTTCCTCAGTCTCTGGGCTCGCCGTCACTCAGACTCTTCATCAGTCTCTGGGCTCTCCATCACTCAGACTCTCCCTCAGTCTCTGGGCTCCATCACTCAGACTCTTCCTCAGTTTCTGGGCTCTCCATCACTCAGACTCTCCCTCAGTCTCTGGGCTCTCCATCACTCAGACTCTTCCTCAGTCTCTGAGCTCTCCATCACTCAGACTCTCCCTCAGTCTCTGGGCTCTCTATTACAGGCTCCTTCCCTCAGTCCCTGAGCTTCATAGAAACATAGAAGATAGGAGCAGGAGTAGGCCATTCGGCCCCTCGAGTCTGTTCCGCCATTTAATGAGATCATGGCTGATCATCCAAATTCAGTACCCTGTCCCTGCTTTCTCCCGATATCCCTTGATTCCTTTTGCCTTAAGAAATATATCTAACTCCTTCTTGAATATATTTAATGAGTTGGCCTCAACTGCCTTCTGTGGTAGAGAATTCCACAGGTTCACCACTCTCTGGGTGAAGAAATTCCTCCTCATCTCAGTCCTAAATGGCTTACCCCTTATCCTTAGACTGTTACCCCTGGTTCTGGACTCCCCCGCCATCGGGAACATCCTTCCTGCATCTAGTCTGTCTAGTCCTGTTAGAATTTAATAAGTTTCAATGAGATCCCCTCTCATTCTTCTAAACTCTAGCGAATATAAGCCTAATCGACCCAATCTCTCTCTTCATACGTCATTCCTGCCATCCCAGGTATCAATCTGGTGAATCTTCGCTGCACTCCCTCCATGGCAAGAACATCCTTCCTCAGATAAGGTGACCAAAACTGCACATAGTACTCAAGGTGTGGTCTCACCAAGGCCCTGTACAACTGCAGCAAGACATCCTTGCTCTTGTACTCGAATCCTCTCGCTATGAAGGCCAACATGCCATTTGCCTTCTTAACCGCCTGCTGCACCTGCATGCTTACCTTCAGCGACTGGTGCACAAGGACACCCAGGTCTCGTTGCACTTCCCCTTTTCCCAATCTATTGCCGTTCAGATAATAATCTGTCTTCCTGTTTTTGCCACCAAAGTGGATAACCTCGCATTTATCCACATTATACTGCATCTGCCATGCATCTGCCCAATCACCCAACCTGTCCAAATCATACTGGAGTTTCTCTGCATCCTCCTCACAGCACACACGCCCACCCAGCTTTGTGTCGTCTGCAAACTTGGAGATATTACATCTAGTTCCCTCATCTAGATCATTAATATATATTGTGAATAGCTGGGGTCCTAGCACCGATCCCTGCGGTACCGCACTAGTCACTGCCTGCCACTCGGAAAAAGACCCGTTTATTCCAACTCTTTGCTTCCTGTCTGCCAACCAGTTCTCTATCCAAGTCAGTACCTTAACCCCAATCCCATGTGCTTTAACTTTGCACACTAATCTCTTATGCGGGACCTTATCAAAAGCCTTCTGAAAGTCCAAATACACCACATCCACTGGTTCTCCCTTATCTATCCTACCAGTTACATCCTCAAAAAATTCCAGTAGATTAGTCAAGCATGATTTACCTTTTGTAAATCCATGTTGACTTTGACTGATCCTGTCACTGTTTTCCAAGTGCTCTGCTATTACATCTTTTATAATGGACTCTAACATTTTCCCCACTACCGATGTCAGGCTTATCAGTCTATAATTCCCCGTTTTCTCTCTACCACCTTTTTTAAATAGTGGGGTTACATTAGCTACCCTCCAATCCATGGGAACTATTCCAGAGTCTATAGAATTTTGGAAGATGACCAGCAATGCATCTACTATTTCTAGGGCCACTTCCTTAAGTACCCTAGGATGTAGATTATCAGGCCCTGGGGATTTATCGGCCTTCAATCCCGTCAATTTCCCTCACACCATTTCCCTACAAATACTGATTTCATTCAATTCCTCCCTCTCATTAGACCCTATGTTTCCCGACATCTCTGGGAGGTTATTTGTGTCCTCCTTTGTGAAGACAGAACCAAAGTATGTATTTAATTGGTCTGCCATTTCTTTGTTCCCCATTATAAATTCCCTGATTCTGACTGCAAGGGACCTATGCTTGATTTCACCAATCTTTTTCTCTTTACATATCTATAGAAGCTTTTACAGTCAGTTTTTATGTTCCCTGAAAGCTTACTCTCATACTCTATTTTCCCCCTCTTAATTAATCCCTTTGTCCTCCTTTGCTGAATCCTAAACTGCTCCCAATCCTCAGGTTTGCTGCTTTTTCTGGCCAATTTATATGTCCTCTCCTTGGATCTTATGCTATCCCTAATTTCCCTTGTTAGCCACGGTTGAGTCACCCTTTTTTGTTTTATTCCTGGGTCCTAGAGCTGCCTGTCACTCAGAGTTCCATGCTCAGTGTGCTGAGTCACACAATGACCAGCTCAGTATGCATACTGCCTGTGGGGAAGGCTCCAGCCCAAAGAGTGTCCTTGTACTGGACAATGTGAGATGCTGAGACCCCTCCGGGGATAGAACCCAGTACATATAGTGTAGCTTTACATGAGGTTATTCACTGAGCTGTGACCCTGACAGCGTGACTCATGCCGTGTTTCAAATGTAGCCGGGAAATTAATCTAAAAGAAAAAAACTATTATTTCTTGTAAGTCTGTAGGAAGCCAGGTGGAACAGAAAGAAAATGTTTGCACCGATTGCTCTCCACAATTAATATCACGAAAACCACAAGTGCTGCAGATGACACCGCACCCTGCCCTGCGAGCAGCAAGACTCAATCTGATCCGTTAAATGTCTGATTCCTGTGAAACAGATAAGACAGCCCCTCTGCACCAAATCAGACACACTGTGACCTTTCTCTCAAAGCAGCAGCCGCTGCACTTGTTGAGATTCTTTCAGTCGTGTTTACGATTTCGGTGGAAGCACCAAAGAGAATCAATCTTCACGAACATACTTACAATGTGGCTACACCCAGTGACCAGGGGATTTCACACCCTCTGAAGTCACTGCTTGTCCAGTAGGGTGTCAGGTCAGAGCACTCGCAGTGAATCTGTGCAGGTTATTTCCCCTCAGGCTCAACTCTTCATTCGAAACTGGCTCCCCCTCACCCTCTGTCACTTAACTGTGCCGTAACAGAAGCACAATTAACCGCTGTGACTGCTTTACCTCAATGGTTCTTTAAGTCCTTTAGAGGAGAAGTCAGCTATACTTTAACTTTCTTATTGCAATCGGCCTCAGTTACAATACATTTATACATAGTTGGGACTGTGTACCTAATATGTAGGTACAGAGTGACAGAGTGAGTCATAGATAATGAGACGTCTTTAGGTCTTAACTTATCACATCAATGCTTCACATACAATGAATTACTCTGAAGTAGTCACTGTTTTATGTAGGCAAATATGGCAGCTATTTTGTACATAGCAAGGCCCCACAAACTGCAATGAGGTGAGTAGCCAGCTGACTTATTTCTGGTGTTGTTGGTTGAGGGAAGGATGTTGGTCAGGACACCAGGAGAACTCCCTGCTCTTCTTCGAGTATTGCAATGGGGTCCTCAACATTCCTGTGAACCACAGACAGGCAGACAAGGCCTTGGTTTAACATCTCCTCTGAAGGATGGAACCTCTTAATAAGGCCGTGTCAGCCTACAACATGTGCTCAAGTCCACAATGGGGCTTCATAATCGAGAGAGGCGAGTGCAGCCAGTGAGTTGAGCTGTTACTTACTGAAGGGCTTACTGCTGGCCCATGGCTGGTCCTGGTGAGTGACATCTGTTAGCATGATGAGGGTGACCATTGATCTCTTTGTTTGTATCGCATGCAGATGTCTCTCTTGAGTACCCTCTGGGCTATGTGGAGAATGCAGTCAGTGTGCTAGGCAGATGTTGGCAGTAGGCTGGGAATGTCAGCCAGATATGAAAGTTTCTTCTCCAACAGTTCCAACACGTTACTATGATTTTCTCAAACTGGGCTATTTTCCACAGCTCCTCGACCTACACTGGGGAGGAGGATTTGTCTGCTGACACTTCAGTAGGAGACACTAACTGGCTGTGGTGGCCCCATATTATGGGACCTCTATGGGGAGGGACCACAAGGTGGTACACTGCATCTCACTCGAGGTATGCTTGATGATCATTTCAGATTCCACGCTTCACTTCTTGTTCATGAGGCAGGGGCATCACCAGCAAGTGTAGACGATTACCTGCTCCCCACCACAGCCTGTCCAGCTTTCTGGTAAGACTTTGAGTTCCATTAGTTGATGCAGGAATTGGTGCAGATTGTCCAGTCCCCCCCCCTCCTTCAATCTGTTGCAGATGGAAGCTGTATGTGCAGCACTCAATCGAGTCCTCTCCCATCCTGTATCTGTATTATCTGAGCAAATGGAAATCAAGCTTGCCTATCCCTGAGAAAGTAGTTCATCCATCCTTTCATGGGATGTGAGTAAAGGTTGTAGGACTATGACTGGCCAGGTGATTCTGGGAAGTGCAGATGATGGATGGAGTTGTGTTGGTTGAACTGGAATGGATATATTGAGAATGACCAGAGAGAGTCTTGAGATGCCTCCAGCTGTTCGAGGATATGAAACTCCCACCCTGGGCTGCCGGTGGGATAGGTTCCTCATTAATTCATTTTCTTTCGTAAAGTCTACATGCTACCCACACTCGTAAAAGGAACATCTAGCCTAGACTCCTGGACATCTCTTCCAAATGCTCCATGTCAGGAACCTCAACCGGTCTTTGCCAGCCCAGAAAGACATATCAGCAACCAGATTTGGGAGGACATTATAAAACCTGCTCCCCAAATATGGAGGAGCTGCTGAAATTATTGCTGGGCACCTCAAGTCCAGACAGTGGTGTCACAGCCACCAGATCATTCCTGGGTACTGAAGGATCGAGAGTGCCGTTAAACCTTCAACTTTGACCCAGCTCTCTTTAGTCTCCATGTGCAAAGTTCTCCCTTCACCCCCCCCCCCCCCCCACCCACCGCCCCTGCCCCCACCTGTCCAGTCAGGCCCTGTAGTCTGGGACAGTGTGTGATTATAGGGAGATACAGGCTGTCGCTTTCATATCTTCAGGAGGCTGTCAGTAGCATGCCTCGAGGGCACCACCCTGACAGGCTGCGTTTCGAAATACCTTATTTACAATGTCAGATAACCCAGCGGACTCACTCGCTGCTCACCAGCTGTCTCCATGGTTGGTGTTATACATATATACAGATGGCAGGTCTTACTTGTTCTTCTCACCAGTTGGCTCTGTTCTAGGTGCCCATATCTAACTCTGCTGATAGCTGTTTCAGATTAGTAATTCACTGCTCCAATGCGGATCTTCTTCCAATAAAGTCAATAGACACCCACAACTTCATTTAGCGCACTGTCTCTCAGGCACACATGGGGTATTCATTATTCCAAGTTAACTCGCTCTTGACTATCTGTTATGCTATATTTAAACTACCTGAACCCCTCAATTAGATTCCAGCCTGTAACTCACTCCATTAATTGTGTTAGCGATGACCCAGTACTCTATTTTAATTGAGTGGTGAATTGGAGTCCTTTCTGTGGAGTCTGAGAGTTGGTGAGTTTCTGGTCACTGCTGGATGATGAACAGATTGGATGAGATTGGTTGTCACAGGACAACTGCAAACTCACTGAGAACCCATTTGCAATTGATCTTCAGGAAATGTTACATCAGTGTATGTTTCCTATTTAAAGGCAGCAGTCAGCATTTGCTGCAATTGATGCCATTCTTTAAAAATAGTGCTTGTGAAATTCTTCACCTCTTGCATATTGTATGGTCACTGAGGCTGATTCTCCACATCGAAGAATAATCAGGGAGTGACCGCAGACCGTGCAACAACAACAACAACTTGCATTTAACGTAGGATAATGTCCCAAGGCGCTTCACAGGAACATAATAAGATCAAAAATCGACATGGTCTCCATCAGAAGAGGTGAGGTGAGTTTTGTGGAGAGAGAGGTGGAGAGATGGAGAGGTTTAGGGAGGGAATTCCAGAGGTTAGGGCCCAGATGGCCGGAGGCACGTCTGCCAATGATGGGGCAAAGTGAGTGGGGGATGCTCAAGAGGCCAGAATTGGGGGAGCGCAGAATTCTCAGAGGGTTGTAGGTTGTAGGTCTGGAGGCGATTACAGAGATAGGGAGGGGTGAGGCCATGGAGGGATTTGGTCAAGAGGATGAGAATTTGAAATTTGAGGAGTTGGTGGGCCTGGAGCCAAGGTACGTCAGCGAACACAGGGGTGACAGATGAACACAGCCTGGTGCGGGTTGGATGAAACAGTGCAGTAAACATACAGATTACGTAACAGTCTGCGAACATCTTCACAAGCTGTGGTGTTCATCACAGCCGAACGGTGTCTCAATCCACAGCTGCGTGACTTAAATACTCTCCGCATCATTGACCCACAGTTGTCTTTTATCATTTTCTGGGGAGGAGGGTTTCAACAGTGTAAACTTGCCCAATATCAGGAATGGCTCCCTCGTTAACATGTGGTACTCAACTGCACATGCACTAGTTATAAAGTCAATCATCTGCTCAAATTGCATGATTAGGATTTTTTCCCAGCTTCCTTCTCCAGCCTGTGTGCTCGTTAAATTGTTCCTTTGCTTGTATGATTCAGTGACCGATTAGTCCATCAGATGAACAGTCTTCTTGCTCAGTGTCAATTTTTTGTCTTAAAATACTCCTGTGAAGTGCCTTGGGACGTTTTAGTACGTTAAAAGCGCTATATAAATACAAGTTGTTGTTGATAACATGGGATAAGAATATTGCACTGTATCCCACTTTATTGTATAACTGGATTAATTGTCTAGGAAACCCCCAACCTATCTACCATTATTTCACATCTAAACAAAACCTAGTGGACTGAATAAGTATATTTGCATAGGCCAGTTATTTGCATAAAGCCCTTGGTTTGTCCCACGATGTTATCCAGTATTGTGTCACAGTGTAGTCCCCTGGTCTAACCAGAACCAAATGATCTAGCAGCCACGCCACTAGATCATGTAGATCACACTGTGCTGTGGCTATTTTTCTGTTTCAAATAGCCACAGCACAGCAATAAATCAACCGAGAGCTCGAGAGTTTTATCGTCTCAGTCCTTCGCGCTGTTTCCTGACATACCTTAAACTAACCCAAACACAACAATGGGAATGTTAACCAAGGTTTGCAATATGAGACTGATCCATCATTCATTCACTTCATAAAGACTTCAGCCCAGTACTACGCACTTATGAAGACCATAGATAAAGGCTATCAAATCCCAAAAAGATGTTTGGACAAATTAAAGCAGTGACAATCACCACTTGATTACTCGCCAGCGTTAGTGATCGACCAAAGAAAGAAACTCCCCAGCTGGGTCAGAGTGTTTTTGTATCCCTTTCTAGCCTCCAGTCTAGAGGCTCCAACCCTTTGGGTGCTTCTCTCTTCATCTCTGACTTCCAGCCTTGCGGTGTGATTATCCGACCATCTCTACTCCTTCAATGTGTTTTACATTCTGGCCCAGAAATTCGTCCCGGGCGGTGGCGCAAAGCAGATCGGCCGCCCGTTATAAGCAGCGCCCGATAGTCAGTTCCACTGACTGCAGTAGAGCTGAATGTCAGGTGTTGTGTATAACGGGCGGCCGCTCCGATACCGCTCGTTTCATGCTGCTGCCCGAGGCAAATTTCTCAGCTTCCATCTCTAACCTCTTTTCTTGAATATACTTTTCCCTCCATCTCCGTCTGTCCCTCCTCCTTCAGGGTGTTTATCTCTCCATTTGCGGCCCTGCCGTTTTTTCAGCATTGTTTCATCTGGCTGTCTGCGCTGCCTTCCTATTTTTGACTCTTCCCTTTTATGGTTTTCATCTGTATTAAAGCTAAATTTTATGCAGTCCATTTTATGTGATGAAACAAACAGATTCGGGCCACACTGTGGGATACTGGCACACATATAGATACAGAAACTTAACAGCCAGTTTCCTCCCCCCCCCCTCCACCCCCCAACCACCACCATGGCCTCCCATCCCCCCTTCCCCCCCCCCCCCCCCCCCCCGCCCAGGGGCTCGTCAGGCAGAGGTCACCTGAGCTGCCTCACTTTGATAAACACAAGCAACCAAAAGTAAACTATGATAAAAGCGAGCATCCTAATTTTACATGAACAAACACTAAACTGCCCGTGGCAGAATGTTGCAGGCTGGATTAGTAAGGAGTGATGGGACACTCCCAAAGATTAAACAAATTCACCTGAATTCTTGATTAGCAACCTTCTCATGTCTTTTCAGTTTTTAACCCCATGCAGAATTTCTCCTCAATAACCAGTGCAGATTTCCATGAAGAGCCCATGACCTATGGAATGTTGGTTTCCTCGGGTCTTTGACCACTGGCTCTTGTGATTGAGAACTTGCATTTATAGAGGGGCTTTCGTGTCCTCGGGCTGTCTCAAAGCTCAAAGTGCAGTACAAACAATGAAGTCCCTTTGAAGTGTTGTCACTATTGATTTGTAGGGAAATACAGCAGCCAATTTGTGCACAGTGAAGTCCCACAAACAGAATGAGATGAATGACCAGGCAATGTTGGCTGAGGGAGTAATGTTGACCAGGACACTGGGAGACCCCCCTGTCCTTCTTCAAAAAAATACCATGGAATCTTTTATATCTACCTGAACAGGCAGATTAACATCGCACCTGAGAAATAACACCTATGACGGTGCACAACTCCTTCAGTACTGCACTGAGGCATCAGCCTAGATTATGTTCTCAAGTCCTGAGTTGGGCTTGAAACCCACAACCTTCTGATTCAGGGGCAAGAGTGCTACCTCTGAGGTAAGCTGATAGATGAGAACATGTTCAGAGATTTAGGCAAGGACCTAGGTGACACCAGAACCAGAATAAGTCAGTGAATAATTTATATGAGTCCACTAGATCCACTCCAGGCAATGATTGACATCTTTGTTCACTGCCCCAGTGTATAATACAGTGGGATGTGGATATAAGGCTCCAAGTGCTCTATCACTGACACTTACTCAGCATTGGCTATATGTATTCAGTGACTATCCATTCTCACAGCATTCTTTATATTGCACTCTCTAGTCAGATGGACTGCATATGAGAGTATCTTCCTGAGGAATGTCTACTGTAGGAGAAACTAGATGTTGCCTCCAGAGGAATGTTATGGAATTGTTCTGTCACAGACCCTTCTCCTCAGGATTTTTTTGACAATAAGTGGGAAATTCCTATTTACAAACATTCCTTACTGTGCTGGCGTCAGGACTGACTGAAAATGGTCTCAAATAAATCAAGCAACAGGATTCTGTGAAGAATTGTTTATTTGAATATCCTACACTTGAGGAATGACGCATGATGAAAGATTAACTACTCTGGGTCTTTTCTTGAAAAGAGGAGGCTGAGAGGGGATATGATGGCAGTGTTTAAAATTATGTTTACAAGTAAGCTTTTCTACCATGTACAGAATATAAGGGAGTACCTTCACCACACGGACTGCAGCGGTTCAAGAAGGGCAACTAGGGATGGGCAATAAATGCTGGCCCTGCCAGCAACGCCCACATCCCATGAACGAATAAATAAAAAAGCACAAGGGGTCATATTTACAAATTTAAGGACAACAAAAGAAAATAGGAAATGCAGGTGGAAGTTTTTTATGTGGAACAGATTACGGGGACAGGTAGTGGAACAAGAAACCTTAATGGGTTTCATAGAAACATAGAATAGAAACATAGAATCTAGGAGCAGGAGTAGGCCATTCGGCCCGTCGAGCCTGCTCCACCATTCAATACGATCATGGCTGATCATTCAAATCCAGTACCCTGTCCCTGCTTTAATCCCCACAGTACACATATCCCACCCTACCCCCGTAACCCCACGTATTTAATTCCCCCTAACATATCCCATCCTATCCCCATAACCCCACATATTTAATCCCCCCCTAACACTAAGGGTCAATTTATCATAGCCAAATCAACCTAACCCGCACATTTTTGGACTAGACAGGTTTTGTCAGCCAATGGGATTCAGGGTTACTAGAAAGGCACCGAGGGAACGCTGTGGATAGGAGGGCTAGATGGGCCGTAGGTCTACTCCTGTCACTTTGTTGAAACTGTCTGAGGTGATTGTACTTTCAGCACAGCATCAGTATACAGTCAAGGAACTTACTGGCAAGAAATAAATCTCTGATAACCCAGACCTAAGTCATGATCCTTACTGATGACAAATGACAATGATGAACAGCACCCAGTATCAAAGAGCAAGCGCTCAACCCAACATAGTACATTGCTGAGGCAATGAAGCTCCACCAATGGCTCAGTGGGAAATTCCCTGCATGATGTGTCACTGAGCCATACAAACCAGGACAATTCAAACCTCATTAGATGATCTGTCCCAGGGCAGCAGTTTGGGTGCTTCAGTTGTCCTCAGTGCTTCTGGGGTGGGAGGGGAAACACCTGCTATGGTTCCAGCTTTTCACTATGTCGGTGCCAGTTAAGAGCAGGGAGTTCTTCCAATGTTCTGACCAACATTTGTGCCTCAACCAATCATTAAAAAGAAACAGATTAACTGGATACTCAACTCATTGTTGTTTGTGGCTGTCAGATTTTCACTTGTGTTACTCCAGTTGGAAAGCGCGTTGTAGTGAACGCAGGTAAGAACAAGACCAGGCTTGAGCAGCGAGAGAGCAGTGGAGGGCAGAGGGCCAGGTGAGTGTGGACCTTGGCCTCAGTGCACTGATTGAGGTAAATGCTGACATTTTACTTATTTACTGAATGGTAATTTGACTTTCCCTTACTTTATTTTAGCTGTTCAATATTAGGAATTATTTAAACTTATTTATTTAATGATATGGCCATGAGCCAGTTTAAACTGTTAATAGGTTAATGAATGAATGAATTGATTAAGTAGATGTTGTGATTATCTGTTCGCTGGCTGGTTATTTTCCCTGTAACAGTTGGGCTATTATGAACTTTAAGAGAGTTTACATTTGAGTTTACTGGTGACAGATTAGTCTAGAGCAGAGAGAAGTCGGTGAAGTGTTATGGGACAGCAAACTGTGGAGTTTAGTCTGTGTGGGAGTTCAGTCTTGAAGTGCAGTTGGCCTAAAGCTATATTTGAGGGTTTGTATCACTAAGTTTAATATGATAGAATTGCTGAAGCCTGTGATTTGCAGCACCTGCCTGTTGTGGGATGTTCTAGATAATCATGTCTCCGGGATTACAACACGTGTGGGAAGTCTCTCTGACTGGGGAGGGGGGTAGGATACTTTAACTTTGGGCAATTGTGTGAAATGGACCCTATTGAAAGAGCCCCCATTATTCAGCATGCTCGATTCTCCCTTCCATTGCCTTCAATATAATGGGCCGCTAATTCGGTATCGTCCATTTTACAACATCGGCCAAAGTTAACATTATCCCCCTTGTGGTTGAGCTCAAAGTTTCTGAGCTTGAAGAGCAGCTGGAGACACTTCATCTCATTTGGCACCTGAAGGGTTCGTAGAACGTACATTCCAGGAGGTGGTCAGCCCACATGCAACGCAAGTTAGTGAGGGAGGGAAGTGGGTGACCATCATCAGGGTAGAAGATGAGACAGGAGGCAATGCAGAGATTCCTTGAGAGTGTGATAATGGCAACAAATCAGAGGGTGGTGACATTGAGCAGTACCACAGCATCTGCTGAGTCTATTCAAGGCTGAGCTAGATAGATTTTTGGACACAACAACAACAACAACTTGTATTTATATGGCGCCTTTAACATAGTAAAATATCCCAAGGTGCTGCACAGGAGTATTTTAAGACAAAAAATTTGACATCGATCCACATAAGGATAAATTAGGGCAGGTAACTAAAAGCTTGGTCAAAGAGGTAGGTTTTAAGGAGCGTCATGAAGGAGGAAAGAGAGAGAGCGAGGCGGAGAGGTTTAGGCAGGGAATTCCAGAGCTTAGGGCCCAGGCAACAGAAGGCACGGCCACCGATGGTGGAGCGATTATAATCAGGGATGCTCAAGAGGGCAGAATTAGAGGAGCACAGATATCTCAGGGGGGTTGTGGGGCTGAAGGAGATTACAGAGATAGGGAGGGGCGAGGCCATGGAGGGATTTGAAAACAAGGATGAGAATTTTGAAACTAGGGGAATCAAGGATTATGGAGATCAGGAGGGGAAGTGGAGTTGAGGTCGATGATCAGTCATGATCTTATTGAATGGCGGAGCAGGCTCGAGGGGCCGTATGGCCGACTCCTGCTCTTACTTCTTATGTTCTTATGTTCTTATCATGGAGCAAGCGGTTGCCAAAAGGAATGAAACTAAGTGCAGAAATGCAGCAGTAACAGGGGATGCCATAGTCAGAGGAATAGATAAACATTGGTGGAATTTAAAGTGTAAAAGGCCCCAGACACAATGTCATGCATCCCAGAATACTGAGGGAAGTCAGCGAGGAAATAGCAGAGGCTCTGGTCACAATCATTCAACATTGTTGGATATGAGAATTAGACCAGAATATTGCAGGGTAGCCAATGTAACACTTCTGTTCAAAAATAGAGAAACGTTTAAACCGGGTAACTATAGAACAGTCAGCTTAATATCATTAATCTTTTAGAAGCCATAATACAGGATGAAATTAATACTCACGCATGGAATAATTAAGGACAGTCAGCATGAACTGGTGAACGGCAAGTCGAGTCTGACAAATTTAATCGAGTTCATTGAGGAAATAAAGGTGATAAAGGAAATGTAGTGGATGTTCTGCATATGGATTTTCAAAAAACGTGATCAGGAGCAGCATAGGAGGCTTGTTGATAAAAAAAAATAAGATGCAGATCATTAAATGTGACAGTATGGATAGAAAGTTGGTTAATGGACAGAAAACGGAGAGTAGTGGCTAATGGATGTTTTTTGGGCTGGAAAGATGTGAACAGTGGTGTTCCCCAGGGATGAGTGTTGGGGCCATTGCTCTTCTCAATATATAAATGATCTGGACTCAGGCATGGGGATCAGAATTTGAAGACAACATAAAAATATGGAGCATGGTTAACAGTGAAGACGACTGTCAGTGATTTCAGGAGGACATGGACAGGTTGGTGGATTGGGTGGGGAGATGTCAGATGAAATTTAATGTGCGGAAATATGAAGTTGTACAAGGAGAGGAAACACTCACTAAATGGAAGACCAGAGAGATGTAAGGATTTCGATCCACAAATCTATAAAAGTGGAAGGACAATTTGATAAAGCTGCTGAAAAAATGCATATGGGATCATAAACAGGGGCATGGAGTACAAAAGCAAAAAGCTAATGCTAAACCTATAGATACTGTGGTGGGGCCACAGTTCGAATATTGGCCTGGACGCTCTGATCTGGTGGGTTTGTCCAGCTCAGTGCTGGGTGGGCTTTTGTGCCCACCTGTCTCACTCTGCCCTCACTCACTGCTGTGTTAGTTCAAGGAAACACCAAACTAAACCAGGAATGCAACAGAGGTCCTGATACTCAGCATTGCTCAGGGTCTAGTGATGGGAAATATGGTGGGTGAGGTATTTTTACCACTAACAGTTAATTTGAACACGCCAGTGGCCGTAGTCAGCATCTGCCATTACTTCCAGCAGAAACTCCTGGGGGTAGTGGTGGAGGCCAGAAATCCAGAGGAACGCTCTCCACCCACATCTCCCACAACTGTCTATCTGGAAATCACCCGAAAATGGATGGAAAGGTTTAGAAAATCTGCGTCATTGTGTGCAATTTTGGATGCCTTACTTTGGGGAGGATGTCAAGGCCATGGAGAGGTTACAGATTCATTGAGATAACACCAGGAATGAAAGGCTTTAGTTATGAGGAGAGACTAAAGAAACTGGGACTCTTTTCATTAGAAATATGAAAAGTTTCGATAAGGTAAATTGGGAAGGATTATTTTATACTGGTCAGTGAGCTGAAACCTTGAGTCCAGACATTAACGATCATGAGAAGAATGAAAGAAAAGCTTCAGATAACTTTTCATTTACGCAAGGGTTATTAGGACACGGGACGCCCAGACCAGAAACTGTGAGGGAAGCAGAATCCAGAATAGCTTTTAAAAGCCAAGTGGGTAAATAATTGAAAAGAAAAAAATTACAATGGTGTGATGGAAATATCAGGTGTATGGGGCCCACAGGATAGCCGTTTCAGAGAGCTGGCACAGGCAAAGAGGCAAATAGCGTCCTTCTATTCTATGGCTGACCGATGATGTTGCTGATGATGAAATTGCTTCTTGCTACTCAGTCACTGATGCCGTTTCCCTGGAGTTTCTGTAGATCTTCCCCTGAAGTTGGGAGAATTGGGAGAACCCCTGGGAATACTACCCCTTACTGTCTGAGCTCTCACATGGGGGACCAAAGAATGGACAGCATTGTGGAATATCTGTTACAGTGTGACAGTGCCTTCAATTAAGTGATGATGTAGAGATGCCGGTGTTGGACTGGGATGGACAAATGTGAGAAGTTGCACAACACCAGGTTATAGTCCAACAGCTTTATTTGAAATCACAAGCATTCGGAGCGCTGCTCCTTCGTCAGGTGAAGTGAAGAAATTCTGAGCTTGAATAAAGGAGACTATGATGGCATGAGAGCAGAATTGATTAAAGTGGACTGGGAAAATAGATTAAAGGGTAAGACGGTACATGAGCAGTGGTGTTCATTCAAGGAGTTATTTTACAACTTTCAAAATAAATATATTCCACTGAGGAAAAAAGGGTGTAAAAGAAATGACAGCCATCTATGGCTAAGTAAAGAAATTAAAGAAAGTATCCAACTAAAAACAAGGACATATAAGGTAGCCAAAGTTAGTGGGAGGATAGAAGATTGGGAAGTCTTCAAAAGACAACAAAAAGTAACTAAAGGATTGATTAAGAAAGGGAAAATAGACTATGAAAATAAATTAGCAAAAAATATAAAAACAGATAGCAAGAGTTTCTATAGTTATATAAAAAGAAAAAGGGTGGTTAAGGCAAACGTAGGTCCCTTAGAGGATGAGACCGGGAAATTAATGGTGGGAAACATGGAGATGGCAAAAATGCTGAACAAATATTTTGTTTCAGTCTTTACGGTAGAGGACACTAAGAATATCCCAACACTGGACAAACAGGGGGCTCTAGTGGGGGAGGAGCTGAATACGATTAAAATCACTAAGGAATTGGTACTCAGTAAAATAATGGGACTCAAGGCGGATAAATCCCCTGGACCTGATGGCTTACATCCTAGGGTCTTGAGGGAAGTGGCAGTAGGAATTGTGGATGCTTTGGTAATAATTTTCCAAAACTCCCTGAACTCAGCAAAGGTCCCAGCAGATTGGAAAACTGCTAATGTAACACCCTTATTTAAAAAGGGTTGTAGGCAGAAGGCTAGAAATTATAGACCAGTTAGCCTAACATCTGTGGTGGGTAAAATTTTGGAGTCTATTATTAAGGAGACAGTAACGGAACATTTAGATAAACATAATTTAATAGGACAAAGTCAGCATGGCTTTATGAAGGGGAAGTCATGTCTGACAAATTTGCTTGAGTTCTTTGAGGACATAACGTACAGGGTGGATAAAGGGGAACCAGTGGATGTAGTGTATTTAGACTTCCAGAAGGCATTCAACAAGGTGCCATATAAAAGATTATTACTCAAGATAAAAAATCACTGGATTGGGGGTAATATTCTGGCATGGGTGGAGGATTGGTTATCTAACAGGAAGCAGAGAGTTGGGATAAATGGTTCATTCTCAGACTGGCAACCAGTAGCCAGTGGTGTTCCGCAGGGGTCAGTGCTGGGTCCCCAACTCTTTACAATCTATATTAACGATTTGGAGGAGGGGACCGAGTGTAACATATCAAAGTTTGCAGATGATACAAAGATGGGAGGGAAAGTAGAGAGTGAGGAGGACATAAAAAACCTACAAGGGGATATAGACAGGCTGGGTGAGTGGGCAGAGATTTGGCAGATACAATACAATATTGGAAAATGTGAGGTTATGTACTTTGGCAGGAAAAATCAGAGAGCAAGTTACTATCTTAATGGCGAGAAACTGGAAAGTACTGCAGTACAAAGGGATCTGGGGGTCTTGGTGCAAGAAAATCAAAAAGTTAGTATGCAGGTGCAGCAGGTGATCAAGAAAGCCAATGGAATGTTGGCTTTTATTGCTAGGGGGATAGAATATAAAAACAGGGAGGTATTGCTGCAGTTGTATAGGGTATTGGTGAGACCGCACCTGGAGTACTGCATACAGTTTTGGTGTCCATACTTAAGAAAAGACATACTTGCTCTCGAGGCAGTACAAAGAAGGTTCACTCGGTTAATTCCGGGGATGAGGGGGTGGACATACGAGGAGAGGTTGAGTAGATTGGGACTCTACTCATTGGAGTTCAGAAGAATGAGAGGCGATCTTATTGAAACATATAAGATTGTGAAGGGGCTTGATCGGGTGGACACGGTGAGGATGTTCCCAATGATGGGTGAAACTAGAACTAGGGGACATAATCTTAGAATAAGGGGCTGCTCTTTCAAAACTGAGATGAGGAGAAACTTTTTCACTCAGAGGGTAGTGGGTCTGTAGAATTTGCTACCCCAGGAAGCTGTGGAAGCTACTTAATTAAATAAATTTAAAACAGAAATAGACCGTTTCCTAGAAGTAAAGGGAATCCGGGGTTACGGGGAGCGGGCTGGAAATTGGACATGAGTTTGAGTTTGGATCGGTCAAGGCCCTGTGGGTGGCGGAGCGGGCCCAGGGGCCGAGTGGCCTGGTCCTGCTCCTACTTGTGTTCTTTAGAGTTGAGGTTGGATCAGATCAGCCATGATCTCATTGAATGGCGGAGCAGGCTCGAGGGGCTGATTGGTCTACTCCTGCTCCTATTTCTTATGTTCTTATGTTCTTATGTACAACCTGGTGTTGTGCGACTTCTCTCTTTTGTCCACCTCAGTCCAACACCGGCATCTCCGCATCAGGGATGAGGGACTTCAGTTATGTGGAGCGACTACGGAAGCTGGGGTTGTTCTCCTTAGAGCAGAGAAGATTAAGGGGAGATTTATTCAAGGTGTACAAAATCATGACGGGTTTTGATAATGTAAATAAGGAGAAACTGTTTCCACTGGCAGGAGAGTCGGTAACCAGAGGACGCAGGTTTAAGGTAATTGGCAAAAGAACCAGAGGGGAGATGATGAGAATTTTTTTTTTTTTACAGAGCGACTTGTTACGATCTGGAAGTCATGTCCTGAAAGGGCGGTGGAAGCAGATTCAATAATAATTTATAAACGGGAATTGGAACAGGCACGATGGGCCGAGCGGCCTCCTTCCGTGCTGTAAGATTCTATGAGTATGACAAGAAATAGCAGTCGCTTCGACTAAGGTTTGCTGAAATTTGCCCCATGCAGCTCGGCAGGGTCTGAACTGCACATGTTCTGTTGCAGCCAAACTGCTGAGTGTGAAACAGGAATCATTGCAGCGAGCACCTGTTATCGGAGAGTTTCCATTCGCTCAGGCTGCCTTGTGTATGTGTGGGAGATTTTTGTGTGGGAGGATCTTAAACCAGCTTCTCACCAGATGTGTGCTTTTTAAATGTAAACTTGTTTGTTTTTGACTTGAGATGTGGCGGTTTGCAGATCTGTTGTTGATTGTCTGATTAAACTCGCAGAGCACTTGTCCCAATTCCAAAGCTGCAATGTTGTCAAGAAAAAGCTTCCCTTTGAACATTGCGCCATTCAGACAAACCAAGACTCTGAATTATGAACAGGCCACAACCCAGAGTGCCTGAATTGTGTTCTTAAAACTATTATTCTTAAAACTGAATTGTGTTCTTAAATTCTCACTGAGAGTGCCCTTTCAGTCCATGAGTAACACCTGCAGTCTGCGTCTTTTAACAAAATCAGCTGTCCTGAATTTTTATTTAGCTTTTAAACTGACATCTTGTTCCTCTACTTGACAAAACTACTGAAATATTTAAAGCAGGGATAAAAGACTTCATTTTTTATATTAGGAAATCCCTCCCTAAACCTCTCCGCCTCTCTACCTCTCTCTCCTCCTTTAAGATGCTCCTTAAAAACCTACCTCACATGTCCTAATATCTCCTTATGTGGCTCGGTGTCAAATTTTGTTTGATAACGCTCCTGTGAAGCGCCTTGGGACGGTTTACTACGTTAAAGGTGCTAAATAAATACAAGTTGTTGTTGTTGTCATGTATGATAACAGCTTCAGTATTCGATTGCTGGTCAGTCAGTTCATTGGTTGGCTGTGAATAGCAGGAGGTTTGTAAACCTGGCCTCACTGGTAAATTGGAGGTGAATTACCTGCAAGGAGTCTGACTCCTGTATAGTCCGGACCTTGTGAAGATTGTTAGCAGAATATGACTGCAGAGCCCATCAGAAGATTACATCAATGAAATACATTGATTGAAGATGGTGGGTACTGGTGTATATCTGTGCCAATGCACTTCAGCGACTAGCTGGCATATATTAAAAAATACTTTTAATTAGATACAAATTTACTTTAGCATTACTAATTATAACCCATGGACTTTTTAAAGTTCAAATTTGTGTGATGATTGTGCCAACAAACATAGTTAATGCTGCCATCTTCACAATGTCACTGTGATAGAAGACACATCGAGGGTGAAATTGTTCTTGGCGGTAGTGTAAAATGGGCTACCCGATTCACTACTGCCCAAGACCAGTTTCAAGCACAACGGACATCTGTGGCGCAGTGGGCAGCACCCTCGCCTCTGAGTCAGATGGTCATGGGTTGAAGTCTCACTGCAGAGACCATTGTCCAGAAACTTAACTGGATCAGCCACATAAATACTGTGGCAACAAGAGCAGGTCAGAGGCTAGGTATTCTGCAGCGAGTGTCTCACCTCCTGACTCCCCAAAGCCTTTCCACCATCTACAAGGCACAAGTAAGGAGTGTGATGGAATACTCTCCACTTGCCTGGATGAGTGCAGCTCCAGCAACACTCAAGAAGCTCGACACCATCCAGGACAAAGCAGCCCGCTTGATTAGCACCCTATCCACCACCTTAAACATTCACTCCCTCCACCACCGGCGTACAGTGGCTGCAGTGTGTACCATCTACAAGATGCACTGCAGCAACTCGCCAAGGCTTCTTCGGCAGCACCTCCCAAACCCACGACCTCTTCCACCTAGAAGGACAAGGGCAGCAGGTGCATGGGAACACCACCACCTCCAAGTTCCCCTCCAAGTCACACACCATCCTGACTTAGATGTATATCGCCGATCCTTCATCGTCACTGGGTCAAAATCCTGGAACTCCCTCCCTAACAGCACTGTGGGAGCACCTTCACCACAGAGACTGCAGCTGTTCAAGAAGGCGGCTCACCACCACCTTCTCAAGGGCAATTAGGGAGGGGCAATAAATGCTGGCCTTGCTAGCGATGCCCACATCCTATAAACGAATAAAAAAAATATCCAGGCTGACACTTCAGTGCAGTACTGAGGGAGGGCTGCACTGTTGGAGGCGCCATCTTTTGGTTGAGACATTAAACTGAGGCCCCGCCTTCCCTCTCAGGTGGATGTAAAAGATCCCATGGCACTATTTCAAAGAAGAGCAGGGGAGTTCTCCCCGGTGTCCTGGGCCAATATTTATCCCTCAAGCAACATCACTAAAACAGATGATCTGGCCATTATCACATTGCTGTTTGTGGGACCGTGTTTGCAAAATGGTTGTTGTGTTTCCTACATTACAACAGTAACTTCATGTCAAGAAATTTTCATTGGCTGTGAAGCATTGTGGGAAGTCCTGAGTTTGTGAAAGGCGCTATATAAATGCTTGTGTTTTCTTTCTTTCGCGGTTTCTAAGAATGTGTTTTTATTAGCAGCACAAAAAGGAGCCAAACCTGTCATTAAACCTTGCGAACATCGTTAAGGTGCTTTCAATAAATATGGTGGTTGGCGTGTTTACCACACTCAGTGTTCACACTGCACCATACAGCAAGCAAGCCAGCAAAACCGTGGGAATGGTCATCAATCTGATGGTGGAAAGTCCAGTCTTTGGTGAAGATGGATGAACAGCAACTGAAAAATGTTCAGTCACAATGTGAATGTGTTTTTGGTGGGAGAGGTTAGTCCTCAAGTATGCATGGGAGGAGACAAGTGTGACAATGTGTTAGTGAGAAAGTGAACTCCCTCTCAGTTACTAGAGGTACGGGCTGAGGTCTGAAACAGGCTGCATGACTTAAACAAGAGCACAAAGGTAGGGTATGATTATAATGTGAGATTACAACACAGGACATATATGGATATATAGTGGTGTCTCACAAGGATCTGTGCTGGGCCTCAACTATTCACATATTTATTAAGACTTAGATAACGCAATGGGGAGCCATATATCCAAGTTTTCCAATGACACAAAGATTGGTGGTAAAATATGTAGTGTCGACGGGAGCATAAAGTTACAAAGAGACATTGATAGATTAAGTGAGTGGGCAGAACTGTGGCAGATGGATTTCAACACGGGTAAGTGTGAGGTCATCCATTTTGGACCAAAAAAGGTTAGATCCCAGTATTATTTAAATGGTGAAAAGCTATAAACAGTGGAGGTTCAAAGTGATTTAGGGGTCCATGTACACAGATTACTAAAATGCAGTACAAAAAATAATCAAAAAGGCTAATGGAAAGTTAGCCTTTATAACTAGAAGGATGGAATATAAAGGGGAGGAAGTTTTGCTACAGCTATACAAAGCCCTGGTTAGACCACATCTGGAATACTGTGTACAGTTCGGGGCACCGCACCTGAGAAAGGATACATTGGCCTTGGAAGGAGTGGAGCGCAGATTCACCAGAATATTACCAGGGCTCCAAGGCTTAGATTACGAGGAGAGATTACATAAACCAAGCTTGTGTTCCCTGGAATATAGAAGGTTAAGGGGTGATTTGATTGAGGTTTTTAAGGGGGAAAATTCAGTTGGTTAGCGCCTCCCATTAGTGCCTGCGGGGGGCGCTAACGGGGCTCTAACAACTTACCGCCCGTACGCGGCGATTTTAGCGCCGCCCGCAAAATTCAACTGGCAGTTTGCGGTGGCACTAAACACTAGTGCTACGATCTCCTGCGCCCGGAGATCGTGACATCATCCAAGCGCGCATCGCCCCGGTAGCGCCCCAGACCGGAAATTGATTCTCGCCCCCGCCTCAGCGCCTGCCGCTAGGAATGACAGGTAGAGAGGTCGGTTTGCAGTCGGCTGGGAGCTGGGGGAGCGCTATTTAAAGGCGTGTGCTTCCTGTCGGCAATCAATTCTGCCTACGCACGTTGAGAGAGGGAGAAAGGCTTTTGGAGAGATTTAAAGGTTTCCTACTTGAAGGAGTTTTGGTCGTCAGCAAGACTTATCAGGTTCCCATTTCTGTTACCTTTGGTGCTACCACAGTTAGAAGATTTAATGGGGGATGTACTCGAATGGGGCCTCGTCCTCCAGCTTCACCGTCGGAGGCAGCGGAGGCAGAGAGAGAGAGTGGAAAACATGGCCAGAGGGAGGAGGGCCAACAGGGCTCTGCACAGGAGACCTTACCCTCCCAGGGTATTCTGGGAGCAATTCTCATATATCCATCTGTCTGAGGAGCAGTGTTTTAGACGGCTCCGCTTCAGCAAGGAGGTGGTCACAGAGCTCTGCCACCTCCTGGAGCCAGAGCTCCAGCCTCAGCTCAGGACCAGGACGTCTCTGTCGATGGCAGTGAAGGTGACAGTCGCTCTCAATTTCTATGTCAACGGCTCCTTCAGGCTTCAACAGGGGATATTGCAAACATCTCCCAGTTCGCTGTCCATTGCTGCATCCGGGAGGTCACAAATGCTCTCTACAGAAGGAGAAGGGAGTACATCTCATTCCCCATGACCCGAGACAAACAGCGTGAACGCGCATGTGGCTTCGCTAGGATAGCGGGCTTTCCCCATGGTTCACGGCACCATTGACTGCACCCACGTGGCATTGCGGGCACCTCATCAAAATGCAGAGGTGTTCCGCAATCGCAAAGGCTACCACTCTCTGAACGTCCAGTTGGTTTGCGACTACAGACAGCGCATCCTCGCCGTCAATGCTCGCTATCCTGGCAGCAGCCACAATGCATTCATCCTGCGCCAGACTGGTGTCCCAGACCTGTTCCAACCACCGCATCAACCTCGTGGCTGGCTCCTCAGGGACAAGGGTTATCCACTCTGCACCTGGCTGATGACACTGCCCCATAACCCCAGCATTCCTGCTGAGCTCGCATACATTGAAATCCATAGCGCCACTATTGAACCTCATTGAACAGACAATTGGGGTGCTGAAGCAACGGTTCCGGTGTCTTGACCACTCTGGAGGAGCTCTGCAGTACTCCCCCAATCGAGTATCGGTTTTCAATGTTGTGTGCTGCATGCTGCACAACCTCGCAATTCTGAGGACCCAGCCATTGCCACCAGGGATTGGTGGACCACATCAGGAGGAGGAAGAGGGAGAGGAGGAGGAGGAGACAGAGGAGGAGGAGGATGAAGAGGAGGAGGAGGAGCAACAACGTGGGAGGGAGGCGCTCAATGTTGCTTCTGAAAGGGCCGTTCGTGAATGCCTCATAAGACAGTGCTTCCAATGAATGAAGATGGCTTTTGAGATCAACAGGCACATCATTACAGCCAGCTCACAGCCCCTATTGTAACATTTAAATAAACATTTTTATTATTCTGAACAACTGTGTCTTATTAAGCACAACCAATAACAAACAAACCCAACAATGTATTAACAAACACAACTGGTTCCTAGCACATAAAAATAATTCTTAACAGAGTGAACAATATATTTACAAACCCAGTGGACAGTGGTCGCCCCAGCGACGATGGCAGCAGACAGTACTTGCGTGGCATCAATCTGAGACTGCATGAGAGCAATCTGAGATTGGATGGCACCAACCAATGACTCCATTACAGCACTAAGCCGTTGCGTTGCCTCGGCCTGTGCTGCAATAGATGCTGCCACCTCACCCATTACACGCGGCATGGGGTCTGGGTCCCCACGGTCTCCCTGCAAGTCAATCATTCTCTGCAACGAGGCAAGGATGGGTTCGAGTGTATGCGCGCAGATGACAGCTGTGCTGGTGGCGGACTCCTCCACGCTCCTAGCCAGTGCATCCATGCTCTCGGGCACCCTTGCCATTGCACCCATGAGCTCAGTGTGCATGCTCATCGCCTGTGTGTTCATCGCCTCGACATCGAGGTCCTCATCCGAGTCCTGTGCAGCAGAACTCGCGCCCGCACTCACCCTCCGGGGAGATGGCCCCCGAGCTTCCCTTTCCCCATGGCGTTGCTGCAGCCCGCTGGGTCCCGAAGCTTCACCCACATCAGACCCAATTGCTAGGCTCCCCTCCAGTGACCGTGTGGCCCCATTGTCGGACCTCTCGCCCTCGAGAGACACTGGCAGTGAGGCTCCGGCTTGTTCTTCCTCCTCCTCTCCCGCGGCGCTGCCACTGGGAGGCTGAGGGACAGGCTGGTCAGATGGTGACTGATTATCTGAAAGCATAAAGGCACAAGAGTGGGTTTAACGTGAGGGGAGGGGGGCAGGAAGGGAGCAAGGAATGGAGACAGTATAGTTAGATTGAAAGTGGGAAAGGCTTGTGTTGTGAGGGGGAAGTGGTATGAGAGAGAAGAGAGAGATGATGAACATACCGTTGCTGTCCCCAAGGGGGTCGACCTCTCCGACTGCCACAGCACCCATGACATGGCTCGCGATTAGTCTGTGAACTCGCTCCTCCAGCTGTGTGAGGGGGTGCAGCTCCGCCTGACCTCCTCCCGGGCGTTGTTGCTCCCTCCTGTTATGTGAAAGCATGGCCTGCAAGAAAAAGGACACCGTGTGAGTGAGTGTGCAGCCATGTGTTTGGCAGATGTGCCTACCATAGTTGAATAGCCATTAATGTCTGTAAGGTGTGAGATGTGGATGTGACTTTTAGTAGATAGGCATAGTTGATGGGTGAGTGTTGGGGATTTGGAACTTTATACCGTCTGTGCACAGAGTGAGGTTGAGATGGTGGGATGTAGAGGTATTTCAAGCATCTACTCACCCTGACCACCCGAGTGAGGTCGTTGAACTTCTTGTGGCACTGGGTGCGAGTCCTTTGGACCAGGCCACTGGACGATACGTAATGGGCAACCTCCCTCCACACCCTTGTGAACTCCCGGGGCAATGGTCTCCTGCCAGTGTCTGGGAACAGCACTGCCCGTCGGCGTTCCACAGCCACAACCAGAGCCTCCAATGCCTGGTCGCTGAACCGGCGAGCTCTCTCCCTGGATGAAGAATTGCACCTCCTTGCAGGCCCAGGTCAAACACAGCAATGATCAGGGTGTGGCTGTGCAGCATGATGGACCCTCCCCTTTAAGAACTGGAAGGCGCCAGTCTGTCTGAGTACAAGGTAATTGACATCGCCTGAGCTTGAGTAGCGCTCTTAGGTAGCGCTCCGTTCCCTGATGTTAGCACCCTAAGAGAAGTGTGTAGCGCTTGATTTAGCGCTCCAATCACCTCCAGGGGCGCTGGAAACGAATTTCGCGGTCGCCGGAGACAATTTGCGCCGGGTGCTACAGTTTGCGGCCGGCCGATGTTAGTGCCCCAAAATGGTCGATACCGAATTTTTCCCCCTTAGGATTTTGAAAGGAATTGATAGGGTAGATAGAGAGAAACTTTTTCACTGCTGGGGAAGCATGGACAAGGGGACATAACCTTAAAATCAGAGCCAGACCATTCAGGTGAGAAGTTAGGAAACTCTTCTTCGCACAAAGGGTGGTCGAAGTGTGGAACTCTCTCCCACGAAAAGCAGTAGATTCTAGCTCAATTAATAATTTTAAATCTGAGATATTTGCTAGCCACGGGAATTGTGGGATATGGAGCCAAGGCGGGTGGATGGAGTTCAGATATAGATCAGCCACGATCTCATTGGACGGCTCGAGGGGCTGACTGCCCGATGAACATGAGGGAAAATAGCAGTTATTAGTTAGGTATTCAAAACAACACTGCATTGACAGAGAACTATAAGCAAGGATGTAACAGGTAAGATATTCAAAATAGCAGGATTATACAAATTACATTATACATGTCGTGATGGGGGGGGAAATTCTACTGACCAAATCACACTCGGGGTGATTTTAACTCTACCCGTCCGGCAGAAACCAAGCGGATGGGCAGTTAACATCGCCCAGGTCACTAACCCACCCCGGAGCCACCGGGAGCTGACCGTTTGTTTAATTATCCTCGGGATTTTGCGTCGTTGACAAAGCCGGCATTCATTGCCCATCAATAGTTGCCCTGAGGAAGTGGTGGTGGGACCTTCTTGAACCACTGATAGTGGTTTGATACAACTGAGCACCTTGCTGGCTGCTCCCACCTTGGGGTGGGACTGGAGTCATATCTCGGACAGACCAGGCTAAGGACGGCAGGTTTCCTTCCCTAAAGGACATGAGTGAACCAGTTAGGTTTACACCTGTAGATGCGATGCCAAACACCAGTGAGGAAACGGTAGCAGTTGTGACGATTGGTCAGGGATAGCTGGTATGAGGAAGAGGCTCAGTTTTTTTTATTCGTTTATGAGATGTGGGCGTCACTGGCAAGGCCAGCATTTATTGTCCATCCCTAATTGCCCTTTCGAAGGTGGTGGTGAGCCGCCTTCTTGAACCGCTGCAGTCTGTGTGGTGAAGGTACTCCCACAGTGCTGTTAGGGAGGGAGTTCCAGAAGTTTGACCCAGCGACGATAAAGGTATGGCCGATATATTTCCAAGTCAGGATGGTGTGTGACTTGGAGGGGAACTTGGAGGTGGCGGTGTTCCCAAGCGCCTGCTGCCCTTGTCCTTCTAGGTGGAAGAGGTTGCAGGTTTGGGAGGTGCTGCCGAAGAAGCCTTGGCGAATTGCTGCAGTGCATCTTGTAGATGGTACACACTGCAGCCACGGTGCGCCGGTGGTGGAGGGAGTGAATGTTTAAGGTGGTGGATGGGGTGCCAATCAAGCGGGTTGCTTTGTCTTGGATGGTGTCGAGCTTCGTGAGTGTTGTTGGAGCTGCACTCATCCAGGCAAGTGGAGAGTATTCCATCACACTCCTGACTTGTGCCTTGTAGATGGTGGAAAGGCTTTGGGGAGTCAGGAGGTGAGACACTCGCCGCAGAATACCTAGTCTCTGACCTGCTCTTGTAGCCACAGTATTTATGTGGCTGGTCCAGTTAAGTTTCTGGTCAATGGTGACCCCCAGGATGTTGATGGTGGGGGATTCGGCGATGGTAATGCCGTTGAATGTCAAGGGGTGGTGGTTAGACTCTCGCTTGTTGGTGATAGTCATTGCTTGGCACTTGTGTGGCGCGAATGTTACCTTCCACTTATCAGCTGTGTTCCCCAAATAAATGATATGGGAACCAGCTCCTTTCAAGTGGAGGATGGGGTTTTGCTTTAGGAATCCATCAGCAGATTAAATAGGTAGGGTGGTGTCCATGATAGAGTAGATTGTACATGGTCTGTGGTAGGAGTGGGTTTGATGAGGTGAATGACATGTTTTCATTCTGTGATTTCTTGTGTTATCCGACTTTCCAAATAATCATACAACCAACAACCTCTAAGGTTTCCAAATTAATTTTACCTGGTGGCCAAACTATTCACCATATTCAGGGAGTGAGTGAATGTGCTTGTCCTATGTAGAGAGATCATGGACTATATTCACCCTACTCAGAAAGGACGACAAGTATGTTCACCCTGTTCATGGACTGTTGTTTCTAATGCATTTACTGGGAATTCAGAGTGAACCGAAACTGAGAACAAAATTGTAGACAGCTTGTAAAGGGCTGAGGGCCGTGGTCTAGACAGTTTTTAGAAGTGACAGCACAGCCACATAGAATGCTGTTGTACCAAAAGGTAATGCCGCAGAGGGATATGGTGTGTGTGAGGTTGCCCATACAGTACATTACTGATCTCAATCATGATATGTGGGGCAAGTACTTGCCTGTGAGCAGGAGAAAACTACAACTAGCCCTTGGTAGCCATTTGGAATCTTGTTATATTCATCTTTGTCTCTGTCGCAAGGTAACATAGTGACGGGTGGCATCTCAATGGGGACATATGGATAAAGGAGGCTGAATCCCTTTCATTGGCAGGTGACACTCTCTAAAAAAACTTTATTTGAAATGTGGCCATCTTGTGACAGGTGCTTACTAAAGGCCTAGCATTTCACCATGGAGAAAAGGGGGATAATAGTGTTACCAGGCTGCCCCTTCCCCAAGGCCACCAGCGTCAGTGGGTAAACATACTGGCTGTGGTACTAACCCATACAGATCAGGAAGGATTCCTATTCTGTGTCGAGATAGTTTGATGCCAGGGTGGAGGTGGGGTGCTCTGTTTGCCTCAGTGCCTCTGTGCTAGTTAATGGGTGGCCTCTGCTGGGAGGTGCGGGTGTGTGGAGGTCGGGTGAGGAGAGGACCAGGTTTGCCTGCCAAGATCCCGCTTTGTAGAGCACATGAAGAATAACCACTTGGACAAGATAGCACAAGAGCTGCCAGCACCCAAGGAACCGCAGCCCAGCAAAGAGGGGAGAAAATTAGGAAAGTAAAATAGATCCTTTATATAAGTGTTTTAAGAGGCCTGACTGTATGTTTGCAGATTCCCGTACAGCTGCCTGACCTTCACCGAGTCAAGGTAACAGAGCTTCTGGCGAGATCAATGTGTGGGTTTTGAATGTGGATAATTTGGGAATTCACCCTCTGAACACAAGTAAATAAAACAGACCTGAGTTAAACGTTCAATGTCCAGTTGCACACAATAGATAAAACAAACGGATGGAGAGATATCAAAGGGTCAGCACACATGACGTTTACATTCCAAAATGCAAAAGACAATAGAGAATTGCGCAGGGGCCCAGGATCAATCATCTCCGTGCGTTGTATGGTCACTGAGATAAGGCTGGAGGAAGGAAGTCTCCCTGTTCTGTGCTGGAGCACAGTTTGAATGGAATTTAGGGTGTGGGGAGTCTGGGATAAATTTGTATGTGCATCCATTCAGAAAACAAATTGCTCTATTTTCTGCTCTTGACAGTCTGGTATTGCAAAACATCCTCTGGCATATGACCAACCTGAACTCTTAGCACGCGCATCTGGGACAGATTCAACACGGAGCCTAACAGGCTCACACTCGCAGAGTCTGAATGTGGTTTTAAACTACAAATTGATACAAAGCCAAATATTGTCTTGAAACGATCGCTGTTTCTATTGTTAGCAGCCTGGTGTTCGGTCGAACAATTGCAGCTAATGTGGGGCATGCCCCCGAGTGACTTGGGGCCAGATCATACGGTACTGTTCACCTTGCAACAATGTGCCTGGAGCTGGCATCAAACCAGCCTCACAGAGAGAAAGAACTTGCATTTCGACAGCCCCTTGCACAACCCCAGGACATCCCAAAGCGCTTCACAACCAATGAAGTATTTTGTAGTGTAGTCACTGTTGTAATGTAGGGAAACGCAGCAGTGAATTTGCACACAGCAAGATCCCACAAACAGCTGTGCGATAAATGGCCAGATCATTTGTTTTTGATGGTATTGGTCAAGGGACAACTGTTAGCCAGGGCACCAAGAAAAATCCCCGCTCTTCTTTAAATAGTGCCAAAGGATCTTTTACATCTAACTGAGAGGGCAGACGGGGTCGGTTTAATGTCGCATCCAAACAACGGCACCTCTGACAGTCCTGCACTGGAGTGTCACCTTAGATTATGTGCTTAAGTCCCTGGGGTACGGCTTAAGCCCACAACCTGCTGACTCACAGGCGAGAGTGCTACCACTCAGCCAGGGCTGGCACTTCATGAGGCCTTGCAATACGGATCTTCAGTCCTCGGCAACTCAAGTCATATTTGTGTTTATATTTCATATCCGCTGGTTCGTCCCGTTTGAATTTTGTGGGTCTGGAGGTTTGGAAAGGGCTGTTCTTGCTGCTGTTGCCTCATTGGTGGATAAATCCAAAATCAAAACATCAAGATCTGTTAATATCAGCAACTTGAGATCATTCCAAATTGATGGAAGTATGGATTTAAAGGCCCTTCTGGGGAGGGGGAGTGTGGGGGCTGCTGTTCCACCAACGTTGGTGCGTCTGAGCAGAACCACCCCCCCACCACCCCCCCACCCTCCCCCACTGCCTACCCTAGTCACAGACCAGAGACTCCCCTCCAAAATCCCAAATAGCTGGAGAGGGCCTGCACGCCTACCTTTTCTTGGCCCATGATGACTGCCAATGTCAGCTGCTCCCTGTCCTCAGGCTTTGTTGCTCCGCCTTTGAGGACTGCTATCATCACCTCCTCCTCAACAATCTATCCTTGACCCTTCTTCTCTATGATCCTATCTTTAACCTCTTCACCTCTCAAAGCTCCTCAAACATGTTGTTGTCACCCAGCTCAATGCCCACCCCTGCCTACATGTTCTGTTTCTGTTTGCTTTGGTTTCTGCCCTTCCCATAGAACCAAAACCACTTTGGCCAATGTCACCAATGATACACTTTGTGACTGTGACCATCTCTTCTTGACCTCTCTGTGGTGCTTAACTTAGTTGTCTACCCTACTGTCCTTCATCGTCTCTCCTCTGTGATCCATCTCTGAGGCACAGCTCTTGCTAGGTTTCATTCTCACCTGCTCCAACATAGCTGGCACATCCCTATGCAGTGGTTTCTCCTCTGAACCCTGTGTGGTCACCAGGCCTGATCCAACACATTGTTGTGATGTCTGTTGTAATTTTCCTGATAACAGGCTTGAGAAGGAGGCTAAGAAACAATTTTCAAAAATATACAGGTTTTTGAGATCAGTTCCTCTTATAAAATCTCTTCCTCAAACTTTAACAGTGTGAGACCAATGGATTCATGACATCAACCATCCAATGTCACCTGAGAGACATCCCTTCACCTAATTCACTCAATCTTGTTGCAGAGCAAATGTGTGCAAAGTGCCTGTGAGAAGCAGCGGACCCAAAGGGGCATTAGAAGACCCGTGAGAGAGCAGGCCCCCCGATGAGGAGCTGCTGGGGAGGTCCTCTGATCTAGCTGTGGGAGATGGTGAGATCAGTGGGACAGTACACCTGCCATCTCAGTGGCTCCACACCTACACAAATTGCCATGGCATCTCTGTGAAGTAGCCACAAGTTTCCACATATTCCTGGGGTCTCACAGTCTCCCAGGCACCAAGAAGCTTGTCCAGCGCAGTCTATGTGAAACTAAAATAAACGCTCCAAAATCTCTTTCCTAACTCTCGTATTTAATGTTTCTACAAGCTTCAGGCTTCAAAACTTCTCACGTCCACCAGTCTCAGCTCTTACTGGTAATGGGTGCCCATCATTTATCTTCTTCTAAGTTTTCGTTCTTTCTTTTATTCCATTTCTCTTTCAGTGCTGAAAATATTTTGCTCCATTCCTGGGTTAGATATTGGCACTCGGCAGTCAGGGCGAGCTTAACACTCAGGCAGGCAGCTGGCCACAAGGTGCCGACCTTGATTAAAGGCTCCTTATAGATCAAGTTTCTCTGCGATTATTGGAGAGAGTCGGGAAGCTGCTGGGTTCATTACCTCTGGTGCCCCATCTGCCGATGCAAGGTCTAATACAAATGATCTCAGGACCCAATTGCCCACCCCTGCCAGATTCTCTCCAGCCTCCAGGTATCCATCTGTTTCCATAAATTAGATCTTTCTGCCTACCTCCTTGCTTCCTCTCACTGTTCATTCCCAGCTGTTTTAGAAGCTGGTGCCCCATCTCAAACAACATTTGACCTCAGTTGCAGAGTTCCTTGTCAACAGCTAAGTTGAGAACGGATAATGATGTTACGCACATGCTCTGCAGGCTGGAATGCTGTGAAATATCATCCAGTTGCCCCAGCATCTCAAAAACCTAGAGTCTGTGCCAAGACCCCACATGGGCCACTCAATGGGACTTCTACATCTGAGGTACAGGTGGCAGGACATTGCCAAACCTGAGTCCCTTCACATACACACATGTGCTGTGTTTGTTAATTACTAGAATGTATTAACCTTCACTTGCCTTGAGTGTTTTGGAAAATTTAATTATTTTAATGAAGCCTTTTAAACCTAGATCCTATTTGAAAAGAGTACACATGCTGACTGAAAGTTCAAAGAGTGGTGATTGATGTATAATTTAGAATAAAACTATTGTAGCTTGCAGTAAAAGACCAGCCAGCTGGCCCACGGCTGCAGATTGTAACCATTTCTCTGGGTAGGATAGTCTGGCCCTGCCTCAGATCATCACAGTCCTGAGGAACTGCGACTCACTGCCAGGATTTGGCTTGAGCTGCTCTGAAGCGAACCTTTCACTATCACATGCATTGTACGGGATTCAAATGGTTCAAACCCCTTCCCATTCACCCAAATTGTACAGCATTCTAATGGACTGAACACTGCCACATCCTACAGAATACCAATGGAACAAATCCCTTCTTGTTTACTCCCATTATTTGGAATAGAAGAACATATTCCTGATTGCTGTCCAAGGGCTCATTCCAGAAAGTGCATTTACCAACATATGAAATTGATGGGCAGTAAAAGACCAGCTGGTCCATTAAGCCAGGCCCACACTCATGGTGGCTGGAACATTGTGACCGGACACTTCCTCTCCCCGCACCCATGTAATCTCCTGAGAGAGGCAGATAATGATAGAGGATGTAAATGCGTTGGAAGCAGTTCAGA
Organism: Squalus acanthias; assembly: GCA_030390025.1. Classification (NCBI taxonomy): domain Eukaryota; kingdom Metazoa; phylum Chordata; class Chondrichthyes; order Squaliformes; family Squalidae; genus Squalus; species Squalus acanthias. Next base: position 29,377,874 of record CM059445.1, read on the forward strand.
GAACTAATACCTGGAATGGGCGTTTTGTCTTATGAGGAAAGGTTGGACAGACTAGGCTTGTATCCGCTGGAGTTTAGAAGAGGTGACTTGATTGAAACATATAGGGGAAAAAATTAGCGCCCCCGTGGCCGAAATTCATTGGTAGCGCCCCAAGAGGGAAGCGGGACGCTACTGGAAGCATCCCGCCTCCCTCTTGGGGCGCTGCGAGGTAATATCGCGGCGCTATGTGCCGCAGCGCGTTGCGCCACGGTGCTACAGGCCTTCCTCCCCTTCTTAAAAAGGAGGGGCCTAGCGCAGCGCGACCTGGGGCCCAGCTGGGCCACCAGAGATCGGAGTGCCGGCAAAAGAGCCCGGCACTCATGGAGCGCAGCCAGCACTCCGCGGGGGGCTGAAGAGGAGGCCAGGGATGGCAATGGGGGCAGGTGCAGGCAGGCGGCCAGCAACAAAAATGGCCGCCCGGCACTTCGCCTTTAATTAGTGCTGCCCCGGCCGCAGGTAGGCCCCCCTAACCCCGTCGGACATAGCATCTGGCGGTAAGTCGGGGCGCTACCGAAGATCGCGGCCAAGGCGCGAGCAGGGCGCTGCGCACGGTGATGACGTCATCGCGCTGAATTTCGTGGGAGGCGTTGGCAAGCGCCGCGCCCGGGCGCTAGTTGCTTTGCGCCCCATTAGCGCCCTCTAATGGGAGGCGCAAAGCAACCGAATTTTTCCCCCATAGGATCCTGCGGGGTCTGGACAGGGTGGATGTGGAGAGGATGTTTCCTCTTGTGGGAGAATCTAGAACTAGGGGTCACTGTTTAATAATAAGGGGTCACCCATTTAAGACAGAGGTGAGGAGAAATTTTTTCTCACAGAGGGTCGTGCGTCTTTGGAACTCTCTTCCTCAGAGGGCGGTGGAAGCAGAGTCTTTGAATATTTTTAAGGCAGAGGTAGATAGATTCTTGATAAGCAAGGGGGTGAAAGGTTATCGGGGGATAGGCGGGAATGTGGAGTAATCAGATCAGCCATGATCTCATTGAATGGCGGAGCAGGCTCGAGGGGCCAAGTGGCCCACTCCTGCTCCTAATTCGTATATTCATAAAATCAGAGAAAAGACCCATGGCCACCAAGGGAAATAATACTTTGGAAAATTCCCCTCCGACCCCCTCAGACAATCGACACCAGTCCAGGAGATCACATGGACCAAATGTTGTCTATAAGACACGTGCCTTCTATATGATGTGATCTCTGCCCCAGTCAGGAACCAGTCCAGCTCCCTCTTGAAGGCAGAGAGTCAGCACCCACTCCACCAGCCGGCAATGTAAATTTTAGGAACTTGGATGGGGGCAGGATCAGCAGATCCCCCACTCATACTCACAAAGTCTACTGACAAGCGGTTGTGAGTCACACATGACGGGGATGAAATTGGTCTACACCAATAGCGCAAAATGGCCTTATAGCAAATCGGCAGCCAGTTTTACACCAGGCTGATTTTGATTTCCGGTGAGAGTAAAAGGGGCAGCCAATTCACGATGTGGATGCACATCTGGCTTGGTGCATCTCCCACTGTCAATTTGCAAGAGGAATCTAACAACCCACTCATTCATCAAGCCTTTGATTCTCATGAGGTCACAGTGATGACCTAATCCACCTGCCTACTTTAAGGCACTGCGCTCCTGGTAAATCATACCTGTGGATCATCCTTATAATCTGTTAAATTCTCCCCTTCCAGCCACAATTTTCAAAGATCCTTGAGGTCAGGGCTGTCCACCCTTCTGGAGCTGGCAAATACAGTGAGAAGGTCATGCTGATGGAGTTCGATGAAGAGGAGTGGGAGGAGGTTTGTGTGGAGCATAAACACCAGCATGGACCAGTTGGGCCGAATGACCTGTTTATGTGCTGTGCGTTCTGTGCAACAATATGAGCCCTGTACACAAAATTGCAAGGCCCCAAAATATGAAACAAAACTCCCCAACACAGTAAAAGCAAGATCCCCCATAGATGTAAAAGGTCCAACGCCCAGATACGACTTAGTTGTCAGCCGTGGCTCAGTGGTAGCACTCTCGCCTCTGAGTCAGAAGGTCCCACTCTAGAGACTTGAGCACAAAGTCCAGGCTGACACTCCAGTGCAGTGCTGAGGGAGTGCTGCACTGTTGGAGGTGCTGTCTTTTGGATGAGACATTTAATCAAGGCCCTGTCTGCTCTCCCGGGTGGATGTAAAAGATCTCATGGCATTATTTCAAAGAAGAGCAGGGGAGTTTTCAATGGTTACCTGGCCAATATTTATCCCTCGACCAACTTCACTAAAAAAACAGATTATCTGGTCATTATCACATTGCTGTTTGTGGGAGCTTGCTGTGCGCAAATTAGATGCCGTGTTTCCTACATTACAAAAGTGACTACACTTCAAAAAGTACTTCATTGGCTGTGAAGCGCTTTGGGGTGTCCTGAGGTTGTGAAAGGCGCTATATAAATGCAAGTCTTTCTTTCTTAGTTGGGATTCCTTCTTGACTTGGCAAGGGGTGAAGCCTCCTCTGACCCCTTACAATGTGACTTACATGCAAGAGGCAAGACCAGGAGCGGTCCGGCCTATAGATGACCAGGTGTAAACCAGTGAGAGGAGGTGTACCAGCGTCCAGAAGAAATGATATAACTGCATTTAAACTAAAAAGAGTAGAAACATTATATAAACCAATCAAACTCAAAGAGGATAATAGCCCTGGTCCGGATGGATTGCATCCGTGCATTTTAAAAGAATCTAGAGAAGCGATAGCAGAGGCATTATTACACATATTTAATAATTCATTAGAAAAAGGTGTAGTACCAGAGGACTGGCAGATAGCTAATGTTATACCTATATTTAAGAAGGGAGATAGAACATGTCCAGGGAACTATAGACCAGTCAGCTTATCATCAGTAGTAGGGAAAATAATGGAATCCCTACTGAAGGATAAAATAGAAAAAACATCTAGAAACCAAAAATATAATCATGAATAGTCAGCATGGATTTCAAAAGGGAAAATCTTGCTTGGCCAACCTCATTGGATTTTTTGAAGAGGTAACAAAGAGTGTAGACAAGGGTAATATAGTAGATGTAATATATTTAGATTTCCAAAAGGCCTTCGATAAGGTACCACAAAATAGACTAATGAATAAGGTCAGAGCATGCGGCGTCAGGGGACAAGTAGCAAAATGGATAGCTAGCTATCTGCAAAACAGATAGCAGAGGGATGGGGTAAAGGGTAGCTATTCAGAGTGGCAGAAGGTGAGAAGTGGGGTCTCACAAGGGTCAGTGCTGGGACTGCTGTTGTTCACAATTTATATTAATGATTTATACTTTGGAATCAAAAACACAATTTCTAAATTTGCAGATGGCACCAAATTGGGGGGATCGTCAATACTGAGGAGGAGTATAACAAATTACAAGAAGATAATAATAAACTTGCAGAATGGGTATATAATTGACAAATGAATTTCAACATAGATAAGTGTGAGGTGTTACATTTTGGTAAGAAAAATAAGGGGTCACATATTACTTGGAAGGTAAGAATCTAACTGGGGTAGAGGAGCAAAGTGATCTGGGAGTACAAATACACAAATCACTAAAAGTTGTGACGCAGGCCAATAAGGTCATAACAAAAGCAAACCAAGCACTAGGGTTTATTTCCAGAGGGATAGAATTAAAAAGTAGAACTGTTATGCTAAACCTGTATTGAACCTTGGTTAGACCACACTTAGAGTAGTGCGTACCGTTCTGGTCACCATATTATAAAAATGATATAGAGGCACTGGAGAGAATGCAAAAAATATTTACAAGGATGATACCAGAAATGCGAGGGTATACCTATCAGGAAAGGATGAACAGGCTGGGTCTCTTTTCTCTTGACCTAATAGAGGTCTTTAAAATTATGAAAGGTTTTGATGGAGTAGACACAGAGAGAGAGTTTCCACTTGTGGAGAAGAGCAAAACTTGAGACCTTCAATATAAGATAGTCACCAAGAAATCCAATAGGGAATTGAGAAGAAACTTCTTTACCCAAAGAGTGGTGAGAATGTGGAACTCGCTACCACAGGGAGGGGTTGAGGCGAATAGTATAGATGCATTTAAGGGGAGGCTAGATAAGCATATGAAGGAGAAGGGAATAGAGGATAATACTGATAGAGTTAGATGAGGAAGGATGGGAGGAGGCTCCAGTGGGACATACATGTCGGCATGAACTGGTTGGGCCGAATGGCCTATTTCTGTGCTGTGTATTCTATGGTCTGGATTTTGCGGTTGTAATGACGGTAAAACTGTCAGTGTTCGCCATCATTACCCTGTGAAACTGACAGCAACTCTGGTGCCCGCACATGTGCAGTTAAACGTGGAAATGCAGAAGTTGCTGTCAGTGATTCCCCGCTCCTCCACAGGGCATGCTGTTGAATACCCTGCAAACGGCAATCTTTAGAAATCACGGGGGCGATTTTCTGACATCGGAGGAGGCGGGTTTGGAGGCGGGAAAGGCGGGAAAATCAGAATCAAAGAGGTCGGGTTCGGAACCCGCCTCCAGCCCGCCTCCGTGGGATTTTGCCGGTGCCGGTTTTGGAGGTCGGGTAATACTCCCACCTCCAGCTGGCCATTGCGCTATTAAAGATCCTTACATGCTCATTAAGGGCCTCTTTAAGCCTATTTTGGGAGGACCTCGTGATTTTTCCAGCTTTTCGGTGTGATCCATGCACCTCCTAAACCACGGCAGGTAAACCTGATGGGTTGACTCGTGGGTGGCCTCCTCACTGCTCCAGGTCTAACAAGACATCATTTATTGCAGCAAGGATTACTTGCAGGTGCCAGATCTTGGCTTTAAAAGGTCTCGGAGCACTTTTAGAAGGCCTTCCGAAGTCGGAGGTGCTGCAGCTTGACTCCATCAATTGTGGGACCTCCTTGGAAGACCCTCACCTCGCTTGCAATGAGCGCTTCCCCAAAGTAGGCAACGGCATGGGAACCATTCGTTTTCTTTCTGCATGGACCTCAGATGAGGATGAGGAGGAGGAGGAGGATGATCTGGGGAGAGGAGGAGGAGGAGGAGGAGGAGGAGCAGGAGGAGGTCAGAGTGCCGGTGTATCGACCAGCGGCAGTGGCAGCACGCAAGCACATGGCTGCCCGGGATGCAATGGATGAACTTATCATGGCCAGATTTGCATAGGTTGCCCAAGTTGGCACATGTCCTTGGCTCCATCCTAGGACATCATTGACAATGGACATGACTCTCTGGCCTCCTTTCACTCAGGCCACCAAACTGACAACGCAAGTCTGGCGGTGCCCGCAATGTGTAGCTGCCTAAGGCGAAAGAACAGATGCCATAACACCAACATTTTGGCTTCAAATCATTTTAATGCTTTCCAACAGGGATGGCATTTCATCAATACACAGAAACAGTCTCCCATTCTGCACACAGATCTGGAGGTTATATCCCTTGCCAGCTGTACCCACACAGCCTTGGTTTCTTTGGCAGGCCTCTTCCTCCGAGATGAGTGGAAGAGCACCTCCATGCTAGCTGTCACCCACTCCAACAACATTTGCAGCGCCTCATCTGAGAGCCTCGGGTAGGCCCTTGCCTTGGAATTGGATATATGTATCTCAAAAGATGTTGGAGGTGGTGCAGGAGAAGCAGAAATGCTGTGGAATGAGCCAAGGGAGCAAGAAGCCATAAAATCAGACTGGAAAAGTGCTGTCAACAGAGGCGAGTTTCAGTCCCAAAACACTAATTGAGCAAGGGCATCCCACACCTCTGAAATCAAGTGGCCAATCATGGGAAAATCGCAAATTTTTTAAACCTATCAATGGAGGCGAGTTTCAAACCCACCCAAACTGAAACCCGCCTCCATCTCGCCTCCAGTGGGAAAATCGCCCCCCACTTGAACTGATGAGAACTTCCCCTTTTATGCTGTAATATCGCTGTTAAAACCACCCAATAAAGTTAAGCCTTGTTGAATGAGGTGTAACTGGGTTTTTAACGCCGTAATAAGTCATAACTACTGCTGAACAATCTCTCTGGCCCTGAAAAAGCAATGTTGTACTTGTGGAATGTCAAATTTTACCATTATGATAAAATTCCATATTTAATATAATTTGTTTTAAAGTTTGTTTATGATATTTCAGCTTCTACCTTAATCCCATGTGTATGTCACAATATTTATTTCACTCTCTGTTAAACTTAAAGAAGTGAAGAATAATCAGTGCATTTTACTTCCTGGTTTGCTGTCTGTGAGAATTTCTCAATGTGATTTGGCAGCTTAGCCTGGTTGATGACATCACTGTTGCTGGTCACCGGAGATCCCCTAGAGTTGGCGCCAGAATCAAATTAACGTCGGGAAAGGTGAAATCGACGCCATAGAGATCGCTAGATCTTTGTGGACAGCTTTCTTCAAGGTCTAAGCGCCGTCACTTCGCTGCTGACCGCAAAATTCAGGCCATTGTAATTCTATGTCCTTTATGTGTGCAGTATCTACGCTGTCCTGTATCTGCACTGTTCTGTATCTACACAGTCATCATGTATCTACACTGTCCCATATCTGTGCTATATATGCACTGTCCTGTGTCTGTCCTGTATCTACACTATCCCGTATCTGTCCTGGATACACACTATCCCGCATCTGTGCTGTATCTACACTGTCCTGTGTCTGTGCTGTCCTTCACGTTATGTTGATATCTGATATCTGATATATATATTCTCTAGAGTTTAGAAGAATGAGAGGTGATCTCATTGAAACATACAAAATTCTTACAGGGCTTGACAGGGTAGATGCAGGGAGGATGTTTCCCCTGGCTGGGGAGTCTAGGACCAGGGGTCACAGTCTCAGAATAAGGGGTCGGCTATTTAGGACTGAGATGAGGAGAAATTTCTTCACTCAGAGGGTGGTGAATCTTTGGAATTCTCTGCCACAGAGGGCTGTGGAGGCTCAGTCGTTGAGTATATTCAAGACAGAGATCAATAGATTTTTGAATATTAAGGGAATCAAGGGATATGGGGATAGTGCAGGAAAGTGAAGTTGAGGTAGAAGATCAGTCATGATTTTATTGAATGGCGGAGCAGGCTCGAGGGGCCGAATGGCCGACTCCTGCTCCTATTTCTTATGTTCTTATGTTCTTATGATACAGGTCACTATTCTAAAATGGAAAAGTGCCAAATCTCTGGCAATCTACCTTTACTAACATGCATTTACGGCAAGAAAAATATTTTCTTTTATTTATTGGTATATGGATTATATTTGGGGCTGTCTGGAATACCTTAACGGAAATGCTGTTCCCATTATTCTTAGAGCCTTTGATATCATTTATAAATATATCTCTCAAAAGATGAGAAAAGGAATCTTGTCTGATTTAATTGGATTCTGCAAGGTCTGTGATGTGCACCAGATTTTTGGCAGGCGCTGATGTCTGGAAATGTGAGTTTGGTTCCATGCATTCACCTCTCTGAATGGGAACACGCGGAGCAGGGAGTTTATCAAACTCCACATTAGATCACTGTTCAAACTTTGGTGCTGCTTCAAAGACGAGAGGAAGCAGCTTCTAATAAGGTGCATCCTCCGCTGACCACATTCAAAGCTGAGCTCCCACGCAGGCTTCCTCTGGGCATCACTCCGGCCCATCTGGTTTGGATCTTACCTGCGTGGAAAGTGAGAGATAAAAATAGACCTTCCCACGACTTGACAGACAACACATAAACTATACCAGGCCAGATCAAAGAGGCTACACGGGGCAGCAGCACAGAAGCAGGCCTTGTCTTAAGTGCTTCCATGCTGCAGTGTTAGTATTTATATCACACTGTCTTTGAACTGCAGGGATGTGCTCATACATTTATTGATAAAATTAGGGTTTAACCGTGCTGTGGAAAGCTGTTTCCTTTGAGTTAGCTGAGAGTTGGCACTGAGATGCTATAAATGGGCCCAGCCGGGAGACATCTGATTAATGTATTTTATAAAAGATGGGGGAGAAAACCTTCCCCATAAATCACTTCTTACATGTAAATTAAAACCGGCAACCTTTTTTTTTGTTTTTTGGCCTCCACCTTCGCCTAACAGTCTGGACAATGATCTCCCTCTGAGCCGCATGGCTCCCAAATCCCACAGCAACAATAGTGTGGCCATTGTGTTTACGGGACAGCGAGAAGAGAGTGTCAGGTAGTGACCCACCACCTGTGAACCGCAGCCCGTGACCCATGACCCATGCCCTCCCCATTTTTTTCTTTCCCAGTATCCTGCCGGTTTCGACTGGGGCTACTGGAAGGCCAATCAGAAGGAAGCCCAGGCTTTCTGCACAACTCGCAGAAATTCAATTCCTGGATGCCATCGGAGGCAAGAAGTATGCCCCCTTTAGTCAGCCGCGGCTCACTGATAGCACTCTCACCTCTGAGTCACAAGGTTGTGGGTTCAAGTCCCACTCCAGAGACTTGAGCACATAGTCTAGGCTGACACTCCAGTGCAGTGCTGAGGGAGAGCTGCATAGTCGAAGGTGCCGTCTTTCAGATAAGCCATTAAACTGAGGCCCCGTCTGCTCTCAGGTGGATGTAAAAGATCCCACGGCACTATTTCGAAGAAGAGCAGGGGAGTTCTCCCCTGGCTGATATTTATCCCTCAACCAACATCACTAAAACAGATTATCAGGTCATTATCACATTGCTGTTTGTGGGAGCTTGCTGTGCGCAAATTGGCTGCCGCATTTCCCACATTACAACAGTGACTACACTTCAAAAAGTACTTCGTTGGCTGTAGCGTGCTTTGTGATGTGCTGAGGTCATGAAGGCACTATATGAATGAAAGTGTTTCTTTTTTTTATATTGGCGATGTGTGGTCGGCAGCAATACTGCCTCCCACAAATGGCACTTGTAAAACCAGAATGGGATGAAACGCAATACATTTTTTAAAACAAAGCCACGAATGACGTGACAAGTTATTTAATGAGTCGGCGGTGACAGTGGAATGTTTTTAATTCTGTCTAGTCCCACCATGGAGGAAACGGCTGTGTAAGCCGTGATGCACAGTTACCGTGACTGTGACGCGGTCTTGCAGCCCTCGGTGAGTTCAGTGTGGGTGCAGGCTGTCCCAGGGATTCATAGAGTGGTGCTACAAAATAGTGATCAAAGTTTAACCTTTCTACTCTAGGGAGGAGGAATCTGCATTAATGTGGAGTCTTATAACAGCCTCAGGGCATCCCAGAGGCATTCACAATCAATGGTTTACGCTTGTAGTGCATTAGCTGTTGTGTTACCAAATATTCCAATTTGAAACAATGGTGGGACATTTTAGGAAGCGGATATCATTGACTACACACTGAAAAACATCCTGTGACATGTCCCCCAATATTGGGAGACAAAATAGTGTCATTTTCAGAGATAATCTCAAGATTAGGTTTCAATACACAATGCAGTGGTGCTGGAATATCAATGCATATGATTCCTGTCCTGCATAAAACCCAACTGATCTTTTGGCCTTCATTAAACAATACCACAAATTTAGAACCTGTGGAGATTTATAAAAACAATCCCGGCCTTGCTGGCTCACGCCCACTGGAACTCTGAATGTTTCAGGGTAAGGTAGGGGGCTTTAACATTTCACCCCCCCCCCCCTAACCTGATGCTGTGGGGTACTGTGGGCACCCGAGTAGTGTGAGTGCCCGTTGCCTGTATGCAGATGAAGTGACCTCCCACTGGCCCCACATACCCTGGCAGGGTCAGAGGCGGAGGTCACGGGCGGATGTGATTCTGGAGCAGTTCCTGGGATCACGGCCTCAGGAATTTCAGGCCTAACATGTTAAAGTGAGAATTTAATCATTTTTAGGGAGTGAAGCCTTTTTATCTTTCCTGTTCCAATGATCCTGAGGGCCTGGGCTGTAGGAAGGTCGAGTTGTGGCTCTTCCCGGGGAAGGCAATGGGGAAGTTGGGTCTGAGGCAAAACCCAAAAGGTTCTGTGGAGAGAGAAAGAGAGAGAGAAGTTGAAGGGCTTTGATTTGGATCATTTACTGGTTATTATTAGATACATTCTGGAAGTTGAAGACCCTTCTATGAAGTGCTTGGGTGGGTCCTCACACTGTGCCCATGGTCTCCTTATTTTAAACCACAGACTTCCCATGAAACGCACACGTTGTGAACAGTGATGCTTTCTCAGGAAAATTGACAGTGTCTTCAACAAGTTGGTATGTTTTCAGAGTTGCTGCTAATTCTGTTTGGATTGAGACGTTGAATCAACCTTTGTGTTTTATTCCTCCAGTTTCTCCTCTCCTCTCCTCTCCTCTTGCTGGGACAGGGATCCATAGACACTGGTGGAAACCCAGGGTCCTCGCCAAGCAGCCGTCCTTCATGTGCGAGCCTCGACAACGAGTGTCGACAAGGTATTTTATCAGGAGGTATCTCAGCCCAGCCTGAAGCTGTTACCCAAACCACATCCACATGCCTGCATTTCCCAGCCGGAGCCACTGGATAGCAACCAAGAGCAAGAATCCTCGCTCCTTTTCTTCTCCCTTGCCAAAGGGCTCTGAGACCAATTGTAGCAACCCTACTGCCTCGTTCCCCAAATCAGCGAACTCAGCATGGACCTGGAATTGTGCTGGGACACTCTGCACTGTATGACCCAGTACCACATTGGCAAATACCTCTACCAATGATTTTACCCGATTTTAGCAAAGTTTAAAGGAGCTGTAAACCACTTTTGATTTATTTTTAAGATATGTTTTATTTCTCCTGAGGCCTCGTTTTGCATTTTATTTGCACTTGATTCACAGTAAAGGAAACAATCTCCAACCCTATGGGTCAGTTAGAGTGATGGCCATAATAATGAGCCGATCAGTGCAAACATTCGACAGTTTTGACAGTCCTGTGAGCAAGCCTCACTACAGCTGATGGAGAGAGAACCCAGCCAGATTTACTGCACAATCCCTTTTTTTGTCAATTAATTTGGATCAAACTGACAGGAGGCAACAAGCCGTCGCTGATACAACTAACAGGAGTTCTGGACCTCAGAGCGGGTTACAGGAGAACACAAATCCAGCTCACATGGAAGTCATACTTTATTTATCTTGGTCCACAACACTCAGGTTCTATGTGGCATTGACCAGGTTTCTGTGCCATGACTGAATGTCTCACCTGATTTTGTGACCTTCACCAGACCAGGCCGTTCTATTTGTTTCCCTCGGGCCAGCCCAGGAAGTAGGTCAAACGCAGGTCTTTCTAAATATCATCAGGAGTTTGAAACATCTTCTAGCAGTTCATTCCATGATTACACTTGATAGATCAACTGTTTGAAGTGAGATATCTTTGGGAATAGAAAATGGCTCCTTACCATGAATATGCAGTGGCTCTTCAACACCGAGTGTAAAATCAGTGGTTCAGTCCTACACCTTGCTCAGGGATTGCAAGATCGATGAGCCAATGTGGCTTGTGGTTGAAGTCTCCCAGGTTATCTGGCCAACTGTGATGTCATTTCTTTCCGTGCTGCCTCACTTACCTTGCCTTTGTCCGATGTCTATGATGGGCCCCTGCTCTTGGTTGACCGTATTGATTGTTTCTTGCTGAACTTTTATAATACTCTTTTTGATACAGTTTTTTTGGTCAGTTTGTATCTGACATGAGTGGAAATCTATCACAAGGCTTCAAGCCAAACTATTGAAAAATCTACACGGGTGACGTTTCCACTTGTCTGTTACAGAGAGTGCACTCTCTCGCTGTGGGGACACTCTCACACACCTATGTCCAGGAAGCTTAGACAGAGGTTAGCGAAGCCAAGACATGGGACTCCCCAGTGACTGCAGGAGTACTGCTGGAGTTTAGCCAGAGAAAGCTGCACAGCCTATCAGCGCAGACCAATAATGAGCTTCTTGTTGCTCGCCTAGCCAGGACCACCCTACCCATTAGACATATTGGCTAGCATGCTAATTGGCAGCAAGTGATACAAATCCCAGCCTCCAGTGACAGATCTATCCCTACAGGTCCCATCAGTGAGCTCGGCTAACCCATCAATTGTCAATAGTGCCCTTGACTACTGTGTACCTGCCTGGGTATTGGGTTACCAGTGTGCCTCAAACTTGGGTCTAATCTTTCATTATCAGGCATATTATCTTGGAGCTACCTCAGCCTCAAACTGACCATGCTTACCTCTCTCACTCTGCAAGGAGGACAGCCACGAGTTGTTCATCAGACAATTGACAAGTACAGGTCTAAGCCCTCATTAGATAGACAGTAGAGACCAGGAGCTACTCATGAGCAGCACTGCTCCCCGTTAAATGTGTAAGTGTATTGCTGCCATCCCTCTGAGCACAGCATGGGCAACACTGTAACCAGTTGGAAGGGCCAAGCTTCAGCAACAGATGCTTGCCTTCTCCGTGTCCCAATCACGTGAGTCACTGAGCCTTAGGTATATGAGCGCATGGTCCCTTTCCCAACATCCGGGTAATGCTTCCCAACAGCTGAAGGGATTTGGCAAAGAGATGGAGTTGATGTGAGGTTTACTTCCCCTCCTGGGCACTCAGTGGCAGGTTAGTGAAGGGTGCAGTCCCCACCCTCCATCCACGCAATTATTTCCCCTTTAGGTTACAAGTCCACCTCACAGCTTGGCCCCAGATTCCGCACAGGGACTGGAAGAAGTCCTTTTGCCCCGTGACTAAGAGTTTTGAACTGTTTTTCACCAGGGTCTTCTGCTGAAGTCACGACGGGAGAGCGGGAAAACCCCTGGGGGAATTCCAGGCTTAACCTGCATTAGGACTTTGCAGTCATTGGAAAGATGAGAAAGACCAAAGTGCCCTATCGCATGATTGTTCCAAATTAAATTTGATTCATTGCAAAATAGGGAGAGAAATATCCTAGAGCAGAATGATACGGATATGTTAGAAAGCTTTCCAAATATTTGCTTATCATCAGTAAAGACCAACGGACCAGCACTAAGGGGTTAAATTTCCATGGGGATTCCCCCAATCATCTGTCATAACTTTGAAGATTCACGAACACCCAAAAGAAACGGCTTAAGTTCTGTTTACACCATTTCTCCAAGGTTTCCACGGATCTCCTGCCAAAGTTACAGTGGACAAACGGGAGAATCCTTGTGGAAATTCAACCCCATAGTGCTGGTCCATGGAATATCAAACTTTGAATAGTGGAGCAGTGCAACTAGATTTCACAACATCTGCTCACTAGGCTCTGATAATGATTGCTCCATGAATGGCTTATGAATGGAAATTAAGAAAGACTCCAGTTCTTCTGAAGCCCAGCCCAACCTTTGTTTGATATACAGTGAAGGGTCTGGATCAGATACATGAAATATTAATGGGCCATCCATTGCCAAATGTGCCCTTATGATTATTTGTGGATTTGTCTTTACATTAAAGGGAAATTAGTTACCAGAAAGTTGGGAACACTGTTAATATTCTACGCCCACATCCGGACTAATTCTCTGATCCATGCTCGTGTTGAGTGAGGCTTCATGCTGAGAGAACCGCCTCACAAGAATTTAGTCTTATAGGTAAACAGTCATAATTGAGGCATAAGGTTTAAAGACAAGAGACAAAGGATTCAGGGAAGGGTTCATTCACACCATTTCTCCAGGTTTTCTGCCGCTGTCCATTGAAGTTATGGCAGGAGATTGGGAGAAACCCGACAGATATTCTACACCATCATGTTTTAATCTTTAATCCTGAAACCACATGTCACATATGTTCTTGTGTAATTGTACGGAGTTACTGTTTATTCAGAGTAAGGGTTACTCACTGTATAACTGTACAGAGTTACTGGTTATTCAGCAGGGTAATAGTTATTCACAGTGTAAAAGATTCCATGGCACTATTTCAAAGAAGAGCAGGGGAGTTCTCCCCGGTGTCCTGGCCAATATTTATCCCTCAACCAACATCACAAAAACAGATTATCTGGTCATGATCACATTGCTGTTTGTGGGACCTTGCTGAGCGCAAATTGGCTGCCGTGTTTCCCACATTACAACACTTCAAAAAAAAGTACTTCAATGGCTGTAAAACGCTTTGAGACTTCCGGTGGTCATGAAAGGCAGCTATATAAATGCAAGTCTTTCTTTCTTTAACTACAAGGTAATGGTTACTCATTGTATAAGTATACAGAGTCACTGTTTATTCAGAGTAAGGGTTACTCACTGTGCAACTGTAGAGAGTTAGTTTATTCAGCAGTGTGAACTTATGGAGTTGCTGTTATTCAGCAAGTTAGGGGTTAAAGCAGAGTTCTATAATTAAGTCCTTTTGGATCAGCATTCTTTCACTAAATCCCCTCGCAGTATTGCTCCCCCTGAGGTTTTGGGTCATTCTCCAATAAAGAGCTAAAATGGTATTTCTTGGACTTTTGCATGACATCAGAAACAGGTGTAAGACTATATTTAAACGTGATTGATGTGAACCTTTGAATGATGTGCATCCTTGGGAGACTCAAGTACTAAAATAACACATTTGTAATCACTTATTTCACAGATGTAGGAAGATATTGTAAACTTGTGTTTTGCAGGTGCTACTCAGGGCACTGTTAACTGTGAATGACCTGATCTGTCTAATCTCTTCCTTTCGAGATTGGATTTTACATTTGTCCGGTTATTTCCCAACTCTGTTGGAGGCGCTCAATCTGTTCCAGAGAAACTTTGCCTAATGCCTGCTCTTCATTTGCAAACCCGGACAGTCATGAGCAACCATTTTTGGATTTTTTTTGTCCTCAGTCTCAATCTCTGCTCACCCAATATGCGCACACACACACACCTCCCAGCAGGGGTCACTGGATGTCAATAATGAGCAGGAACCCTATATATAAGATTCTGAGGGGGATTGACAGGGTAGATGCTGTGAGATTGTTTCCCCTGGCTGGAGAGTCTAGAACTCGGGGGCATAGTCTCAGGATAAGGGGTCGGCCTTTTAAGACTGAGATGAGGAGGAATTTCTACACTCAAGAGGGTTGTGAATCTTTGAGCATCCAAGCCCTTTGGGGCAGAGAATTCCAGTCGTTGAGTATATTCAAGGCTGAGATCGATAGACTTTTGGACTCGAGGGGAATCAAGGGAAATGGGGATCGGGCGGGAAAGTGGAGTTGAGGTCAAAGATCAGCCATGATCTTATTGAATGGCGGAGCAGGCTCAAAGGGGCTGAATGGCCCACTCCTGCTCCTAATTCTTACATTCTTATGTTCCCTCCTCAGAGAGGGGACATGCAGACTGATTTCAGTGTCCTCACTCTGTGCTGGCTGAGATCAGGGGGCAAATTTACCTAACCCTCTGATGGGATCGGGTGCAATGCTGGTTTTACACTCCGCCCGATTTTATTCTCCATTGAAGTCAACAGAGAGTAATATTCGGCTAGGTGTAAAATCAGCATTCCATCCGATCCCGTGGGATTTCCGCACGGCAAGGTCGGTTATAATTGCCCCACCCCCCAGCTATTTCAGCACAGACCAGGGCTCGAACATGGGGCTTTCCTGGTTATTATGGCTTAGTACCTCACCCGATGGTGCATTTACAGGTCAGACCATTGGGGAGCAAATTGGATGTTTTCATTTGTTCCTACAAATTAATCTCTTTCTTCAAAGGTGCGACACAACACTGGGAATAGACATTCTGAAAGCATGATCTGACACTCGGAACAGGCATTCTATGACAATGACACTCGGAACAGGCATTCTATGATGATGACACTCGGAACAGGTATTCTATGACAATGACACTCGAACAGGCATTCTATGACAATGACACTCGAACAGGCATTCTATGATGATGACACTCGGAACAGGCATTCTATGACAATGACACTCGGAACAGGCATTCTATGGCAATGACACTCGGAACAGGCATTCTATGGCAATGACACTCGGAACAGGCATTCTATGACAATGACACTCGAACAGGCATTCTATGATGATGACACTCGGAACAGGCATTCTATGACAATGACACTCGAACAGGCATTCTATGATGATGACACTCGGAACAGGCATTCTATGATAATGACACTCGGAACAGGCATTCTATGATGATGACACTCGGAACAGGCATTCTAGGGCAATGACACTCGAACAGGCATTCTAGGGCAATGACACTCGGAACAGGCATTCTATGACGATGACACTCGAACAGGCATTCTATGGCAATGACACTCGGAACAGGCATTCTATGACGATGACACTCGAACAGGCATTCTATGACGATGACACTCAGAACAGGCATTCTAGGGCAATGACACTCGAACAGGCATTCTAGGGCAATGACACTCGACCAGGCATTCTGTGATGATGACACTCAGAACAGGCATTCTAGGGCAATGACACTCGAACAGGCATTCTGTGACAATGACACTCGGAACAGGCATTCTGTGACGATGACACTCAGAACAGGCATTCTAGGGCAATGACACTCGAACAGGCATTCTGTGACAATGACACTCAGAACAGGCATTCTAGGGCAATGACACTCGAACAGGCATTCTGTGACAATGACACTCGGAACAGGCATTCTGTGACGATGACACTCAGAACAGGCATTCTAGGGCAATAACACTCGGAACAGGCATTCTATGACAATGAGACTCGGAACAGGCATTCTATGACAATGACACTCGGAACAGGCATTCTATGACAATGACACTTGGAACAGGCATTCTAGGGCAATGACACTCGGAACAGGCATTCTGTGACGATGACACTCAGAACAGGCATTCTAGGGCAATAACACTCGGAACAGGCATTCTATGACAATGAGACTCGGAACAGGCATTCTATGACAATGACACTCGGAACAGGCATTCTATGACAATGACACTCGGAACAGGCATTCTATGGCAATAACACTCGGAACAGGCATTCTATGACAATGACACTCGGAACAGGCATTCTATGACAATGACACTCGGAACAGGCATTCTATGGCAATAACACTCGGAACAGGCATTCTATGACAATGACACTCGGAACAGGCATTCTATGACAATGACACTCAGAACAGGCATTCTATGACAATGACACTCGGAACAGGCATTCTATGGCAATAACACTCGGAACAGGCATTCTATGACAATGACACTCGGAACAGGCATTCTATGGCAATGACACTCGGAACAGGCATTCTATGACAATGACACTCGGAACAGGCATTCTATGACAATGACACTCGGAACAGGCATTCTATGACAATGAGACTCGGAACAGGCATTCTATGACAATGACACTCGGAACAGGCATTCTATGGCAATGACACTCGGAACAGGCATTCTATGGCAATGACACTCGGAACAGGCATTCTAGGGCAATGACACTCAGAGTGGGCATGTTCATAAACTAGGATCCTCGATGGGAGCAGAATTAAATGATGACAGAACACTGACCAGAATTAATTGTTCAATGGATCTCGTCTCAGTTTCTCACACTCAGACAGTAGTGACATTCTCTTAACTTATGTTTTTTATGCAGTAAGAGTACATGAGCGTAAGATATTATAATTCACTGGGGTTCATTAATTAGCATCATGTGAACTAACCAATCTTTGTATTCTGGGCGTTGGGGGGATTGGGTTAATCTTGACAATGAAGACAATGACTGAACCTGTTAATCAGAGAGTTCTGTACACTGCAAGAAGCCTCTCTCAGTTCACAAATTCTGTTCACTTTATACTTCCATTAAGCATCTGCTTCTGTTCCCAAAATCTCGATAGATCAGACTCCATATGCACTCAGAACATCTTCCACAGCCCACCTTAAATCAGGTTCAGCTGTGACATCACAGGTCAATACTCTGCTGTCTGGGTGTCAGAGATCAGCAAATACCTGCTCACTATTAACCTCATTGGACCCTGAGAGTGTACACCTGTTTTCAGTTCCCACTCAGGTATTCAATCAAACAGATACGGTGTAGAGTAAAAGGGAAACAATTTTTTGATTAATTAATGATCAGAATTATTTAATAAATGAGGAATTGAGGCTTTCTCCTGATGCTAGCATTCCATGAGCATTCGTTCGAAAATATAGGCCTGGAAATTCCTGGCCCTTCTCCATCAGTGTAAGTGTGGTAGAGGGGAACCTTGGCCAGGGTCAATTGCACATGTTCCTCCCGGTTCCAGCAGGGGGCGCTCCAGCAGGGGCTGCTATTCCTGTGAGAGGGTGGGTGGGGCTTCAGCGGTGGTTGCTGGTTCCTGCAGGGGCCCTCCCACCCTCCCACCCCTCCCACCCTGGCTGCCTCAGGCAGGCCAATCCACTCCTTTAAGGCTGAGCGGAATCCTCCAGATGGAAATCCATTTTAATTTAAACTCCTCAGCTCCCACTGGAGCTACTCCGACTGGAGAAGAAGGTGGATTCTCTTGTTGTAGTGCAGGTTTTGGGCCTTCAGAAACCCTCAAAGGGACTCACATCAGGCCTCAACTGACCAGAGCTCTGCTGAGGCCATTCAAAGGCATAGAGGGTGGAATTTCTCAGGGAACCCCAAGAACTCCCCCTTGACAAAAAGGTGTGTGTGGGGGGGGGAGGTTGGTGGGTGTAAGATCCGCCCTTACTAAAATTTGATGGTCCTGTGCACACGGGGCAGAATCTCAGTACCTCCTCCCCTCACACACATAAATGTGACCTATGCCCTCTCCAGCCCCAGGAATGTCAGGGTCATAGAATTCAATGAAAGAAAATGAGAGGATTAAAAAGTGCATACTGCTAGTCTGAGCGCACTGTCAATCATTTTGTGTATTAATCAAAAGTAATGCATAAAATAATAACTTGGAAGAAAATGCAATTTGGAGCTTTCTTCATTATTACTTCAGGGATTCTCCATTCTTGCTCAGTTGTTAGGGCCTCTGTGTCAGCAGGGGTTAATACCAGAGTCTCAGCTCATAATCTGGACTGTCTCTCTCGTGCAGTCCTGAGACAGTGCTGCACTGTCAGAGGTTCTGTCCATCTGAGGAGAGCTCCGAGTGCAGGAAATTCCAAGGAATCCCTATCTAACCAATTTGGAGTCTCTTGCTTCTTTGCAGCCATATCCCACCATCTGCACCACAAGACATCAGTTGTCGAGTATGATGAAAGAAAGCCTTGCATTTATATAGCGCCTTTCACGACCACCGGACGTCTCAAAGCACTTTACAGCCAATGAAGTACTTTTGAAGTGGACTCACTATTGTAATGTGGGAAACGTGGCAGCCAATTTGCGCACAGCAAGCTCCCACTAACAGTAATGTGATAATGACCAGATAATCTGTTTTTGTTATGTTAGTTGATGGATAAATATTGGCCAGGACACCGGGGATAACTCCCCTGCTCTTCTTCAAAATAGTGCCATGGGATCTGTGAGGAGGATGCAGAGAAACTCCAGTATGATTTGGACAGGCTGGGTGATTGGGCAGATGCATGGCAGATGCAGTATAATGTGGATAAATGCGAGGTTATCCACTTTGGTGGCAAAAACAGGAAGACAGATTATTATCTGAACGGCAATAGATTGGGAAAATGGGAAGTGCAACGAGATCTGGGAGTCCTTGTGCACCAGTCGCTGAAGGTAAGCATGCAGGTGCAGCAGGCGGTTAAGAAGGCAAATGGTATGTTGGCCTTCATAGCGAGAGGATTCGAGTACAGGAGCAAGGATGTCTTGCTGCAGTTGTACAAGGCCTTGGTGAGACCACACCTTGAGTATTGTGTGCAGTTTTGGTCGCCTTATCTGAGGAAGGATGTTCTTGCCATGGAGGGAGTGCAGCGAAGATTTACCAGACTGATACCTGGGATGGCAGGAATGACGTATGAAGAGAGATTGGGTCGATTAGGCTTATATTCGCTAGAGTTTAGAAGAATGAGAGGGGATCTCATTGAAACTTATAAAATTCTAACAGGACTAGACAGACTAGATGCAGGAAGGATGTTCTCGATGGTGGGGGAGTCCAGAACCAGAGGTCACAGTCTAAGGATAAGGGGTAAGCCATTTAGGACTGAGATGAGGAGGAATTTCTTCACCCAGAGAGTGGTGAACCTATGAAATTCTCTACCACAGAAGGCAGTTGAGGCCAATTCATTAAATATATTCAAGAAGGAGATAGATATATTTCTTAAGGCTAAAGGGATCAAGGGATATGGGGAGAAAGCAGGGACAGGGTACTGAATTTGGATGATCAGCCATGATCTCATTAAATGGCGGAGCAGGCTCGAGGGGCCAAATGGCCTACTCCTGCTCCTATCTTCTATGCTTCTATACATCCACCTGAGAGAGCAGACGGGACCTCGGTTTAATGTCTCATCCGAAAGATGGCACCTCCGACAGTGCAGCACTCCCTCAGCACTGCACTGGAGTGTCAGCCTAGCTTTATGTGCTCAAGTCCCTGGAGAGGAACCAAGAACTGACAACCTTCTGACGCAGATGCGATTGTGCTACCCACTGAGCCATGGCTGACACTGATGAGCATAACAAAGGGCCTGAAACTTTGTCATTGTGGCCTTGTAATTCAATAGAATTTTCCTTTCTTCCTCCTGCATCCCACACAATGATGGAATGATCTGTGGTAACGTCAGGCCCATGCTGGTGACAGAAAGGATCGGCCTCCCCAAATGGGCATTGACGGTTTGGAGATGTTGGTGCCATTTGATTGTGGTCTGACAGAAGCACTTCGCTACACTCCTGATCACAGTCTTGATTCAGATATGGCCTTTGTCGTGTAATTCAATCTGTGTTTGATCTCTGGGCATGTTAGACATTTATCTAGATATCTCAGTAATTGATAACACTGTCTGGGACAAATGGAGCCAGCACTAATCTGATACAGAGAAGTTTATAGAAGAAAAAAAGTTTTCCCCCCTCCACCCCTCCAAAATATGACAAGAGAGGTGACGAAAGGCTTTACTCACATCAGTAATATTCTACAGACTACTGTCATACAGCCCACTGGCCCTGCAGGAGTGGAGCCCTATGAAGCTGCTTCCTCTCCAGTCACCTGGTGAACCTACACTGTACACGCTCTATGGCTTTAATGTCCTTTCTATATTGAAGCACCCAAACCTGCACAATGACTCAAATTGCAGTTTAACCTTTGCCTTGTATACATTTATCTTTACTCTTTTTCGCTCTACCTCTATTTAAAACATCCAGAATGTTGTTGGCCTTTTTAATGACTTTATGTACCTGCACTCACACTTTTAAGGAATAATATATTTCAATTAATCTTCTGTCTGCCCATTCTGCTAGCTTGCCTGTGTCCTCCTCACATCTTTTGGCGTCCATTTTGATGTTTGTCATAACCCCTACTTGTATGCCAGCACCAATTTTTGATATCAGGCACCCAATTGTTAGACCACACTTGGAGTACTGTGCACAGTTCTGGTCTCCATATTATTAATAGGACATAAGAGGCACTGGAGACGGTGCAAAAAATATATATTGTTTTGCAATCAGGAGAGATTGAACAGGCTAGGGCTCATTGCTCTTGAAAAGAGAAGGCTGAAGGGTGACCTAATAGAGGTCTTTAAAATTATGAAGGGGTTTGATAGAGTGGATGTAGAGAAGATGTTTCCACTTGTGGGGGAGTCCAAAACTATGGGCCATAAATATAAGATGGTCACTAATAAATCTAATAAGGAATTCAGGAGAAACCTCTTTACCCAGAGAGTGGTGAGAATGTGGAACTCGCTACCACAGGGTGTGATGAGGCGAATAGCATCGATACATTTAAGGGGAGGCTAGATAAGCATATGAGGGAGAAAGGAATAGAAGGATATTTTGATCGGTTTAGATGAAGTGGGAGGAGGCTGGTATGAAGCATAAATGCTGGCACAGCCCAGTTGGCCCAATGGCCTATTTCGGGGCTGTAAATTCGATGTAATTCTATGTGAAGCTCATGTTCAAATCAATGATATATATTGTAAACAAAGGTGGTCTGAGCACTGCCCCCTGGTGTAATCATGGGGAGGAGGTGCTCAGCTCATCCCCGCAATAATACTGAGGCACCATTTTAAATCTGGCGTCCATCCATTGGAAAGTTGGTTGAAAGGACTGAATTCACTGCTCTTTACTCACAAGCATGAGCCCTTTGATCTATGCAAATTAATGTGACCTTTAAGGACAGCTCTTCACCCCGCACGAGATGAGCTTCTCCTACACTCTTCCAAGGGTGTTGAGGGTGAGTCAATCACGATATTTAAGAGGAAATTAGCTTAACATTTAAAAACGAAGATATTAAGGGTGTGGGGATGGAGCTGAGAGCAAGATTAGAGTAGGTTGCTCCATTGTGGAACTATAACTGGCACAGATATGATGGGCCAATTGGCCTCTTTCTGCACTGCAATTTCCATGATTTTTTTTGGCACCTTCTCTTGTGAGGCTCCGGCACACATCAGTCCCCTGCCCACTGTACTTGGCATCGCGCCTTGACGATGAACGTTGCATCTCAGCAAATGATTCTGGCAGCATGTTGGATTGACTGCTGCCTTATCTGGTCCTACCTGTGCTGATCGCAGCAGCTGATATTCACCTTCCGACTGCACTAGTTTTCCACTGATAACATTTAGCCACATGCACAGTGGTTGAGAGAGGTGCAGATCAGAGCTTATACAGTCAAAACTGGTGAAAAACAACTCATGGGTGCCTGATAGAAATACCCAGGGTGTTTGTGGTTGAACTAATTGACCAATGATCAAATGGAACGAGTAGACAAGGGATATATCAGCTGCCCGCATCGTTCCCTCACACCTAATGGAATTGCTCATATTAAGGAGTGTGTTGCTGAAAGATCAGCAATTATTTAGTTAATCCCATACTGTTTCTTTTCTCTGTACATTCTTTTGTGTAAAACTTGCTCAACTTGAGATTATCTATTGTACTTCAGGTTGTTCTTTCACAGAGTCATGTTCCATATAACGGGGACTTTCCAGCCCCAACTATAATGCTTTATATTTTTGATCTGTTAACCTATGACGAACTACCACAGCAGTGGTTGAGTGGGGTTCAGACGCTTCCAGTCAGGTAGGGAACATTCACTCTACTGCCTCCTTCTCTCTGCCCTGTTCTTGAATTGAGGGATCTGAGCCTATTTCTCATTGTTAAGCAGTTCCAGCACCATCTGAGCACCAGGGCGACATTCGGATCCATTGAGTTAGAGCATCCAGCAGGAAGTTGGGTAAAATTTCTGACCCCCAATAACACCCAGAAATAAAACACTTTGACCTCAGCTGACTGCGCTGGGAAGTGAACGATAGTCCACACTTCACGAAGACTGGATAGTACGTTTTAGCAAAGTAACGTCTGAATATAGACATGAATCTGCCTGACTCGCAAAACCGCAGCATTTCTAACGGAGTGTCAAAAGTCCTGGGCAATTACAGTGGAAAAAAAATTAGTAAATGTTCTAAAGTTTTTTTGTAAAGAGGGGAACCGCAGAAAAAAAATTACCGATACAAAACCTGCAAGCTAAATTCAAAATATCGCACCATGAGAAGAGATCAGCGAAAAATAAACTCAATAATATCCCCTCCCCAAAAATAGATGCAGACACAATCAGCAAGCTTTACCATCTCTGGGTGACAGGCGAACACATCGTCAAATTGTGGTAAGTAGAAATATTTATTTCCATTGATTCATGGTTTAGATAAGTCAGGGTTAAAACTCCCTCTATATTTGCATACAAAGGATGGACAGATAGAACCCCAGGCAGTGACATTGTCCAGGACAGAGTCCCACACGCCGGGGAAGCGTGTGTGAAGCTTAACCTCAGTATTCAGGAAGGACTTTTTTTGGACCTCGGGTGACTTCAGACCAGGTCTGGCTTAAGCTCTAGCAAATCTTGTGCTGGTCCTATCATGGTGTTAGCCATGGTTCAGTGGTAGCACTCTCGCCTTGGCAGTCCTTGAAGGTGGTGGGTTCAAGTCCCACTCCAGAAATTTGAGCATAAATCCAGGCTGACACTCCAGTGCAGTACTGAGGGAGTGCTGCACTGTCGGAGGTGCCATCTTTCAGATGAGATGTTAAACTGAAGCCCCGTCTGCTCTCTCAGGTGGATGTAAAAGATCCCATGGCACTATTTCGAAGAAGAGCAGGGGAGTTCTCCCCATTATCCTGACCAATGGCCAACCAACATCATTAAAACAGATTATCTGGTCATTATCACATTGCTGTTTTTGGGACCTTGCTGTGCTCAAATTGGCTGCTGCGTTTCCCACATTACAACAGTGACTCCACTTCAAAAGTACTTCATTGGCTGTAAAGCGCTTTGAGACGTCCGGTGGTCGTGAAAGGCGCTATATAAATGCAAGTCTTTCTTTCTTTATCTCATTGCTGTTTGTGGGAACTTGCTGTGCACAAATTGGCTGCTGCGTTTCCTACATTACAACAGCGACTACACTTCAAAAAGTACTTCATTGGTTGTAAAGTAGTTTTGGGACATCCTGAGGTCAAGTTGGGTACTATAAATGCAAGTTCTTTCTTTGTTTTTAATAATCTCACAGAGGACTGATCATTCAACCACATCTCTCTGATGTCGCAGAGGGCGGACTCTATGAGTAACTAACGCTAACAGGATAGCACGGCTTTGAGCAGTTTAAGCTCCAGGTTACAAAAGATGGGTTTCTCCTCTTCAGCCGGCCAAAAAGGACTATTCGATACCATTACTGGGTTTGTAGAATGCAACCGTGCCCAGCAGGCCAAGCATTCTTGAGAGTTCTAAACTTCTAACACCTTTTCCATCTATCTTCCTGACTTGTTTGACCCAGGACAGATCGGATTTGATTACCAAACCAAGGAACTGAGTGTGTGTAACTGAAAAAAGTTTACAGTTCCCCTTGAGTTGAAGTGGGTGGGTCTCATCTTGACCATCTTTTTCTACTGAGAGATCACATCATCTGTCTGATAACAGTCCAACTGCATCTCTACCTATTCCATCTCTGCTTGCTTTAAACTCATTAACGCTCAAGGATAATTAAGAACACATTGAGTTGTTGGGAATCCTACTTATTTGCTTGAATCAGTTTCTTTCCTGGACTTTAGCTGCAGTGAATTCAGAACCACAAAGTTCTTATTTTTAATTTAAGTTGTGTCAATGGGATGGGTGTGTTTCACTTGAGCAGCCATACTCCATAATAGAAATGCTCCACTCTTGTAGAAATAATGAAATAGGGTGTCTGAGTGTATCATTGAATTAAGGGAGCCAGCTTGCAGTGAAGTAAATGTGAAGCGCTGGTCTCCACATTGGCACTAATACAACAACTGGTCTTCCTCATTCCACAATGGAACCCAGCGTGACCAACACTCAACTTAAAGTGGAAGGGTGAGCTTTTTAAATGTTATTATTTATTCATTCTCGGGATCTGGGCGTCGCTGGCAAGGCCAGCCTTTATTGCCCATTGCCCTTGAGAAGTTGGTGGTGAGATGTCTTCTTGAACCGCTGCAGTCCGTGTGGTGAAGGTACTCCCACAGTGTGGTTAGGTGGGGAGTTCCAGTATTTTGACCCAGCGACGATGAAGGAACGGCGATATATGTCCAAGTCAGGATGGTGTGTGACTTGGAGGGGAACTTGCAGGTGATGGTGTTCCCATGCGCCTGCTGCCCTTGTCCTTCTAGTTGGTAGAGTTTGCAGGTTTGGGAGGTGCTGCCGAAGAAGCCTTGGCGAGTTGCTGCAGTGCATCTTGTAGATGGTACATGTAATATATGTGGGTAGAACAAATGAAGGACAGAGACACCAGTTGCTAGTCCATGTGCTCGCTTTACTAGGCCAAAGCGAATTAAGCATGCTCATACTAAACCATGTGACCAACCATGTGATAATACATTACACTGCTTTTCCCTTAAAAAAATGTACATATTCCCCTCTCAAATACAACAAAACTATGGTCCCACCTGTCCCAGCATTACATGTACCACATAACAAAACTCCCGGCTTTTTTTCTTTTAAATGAACTGCAAATCCAGTTTAATAACAGGTTTGCGGAGCCTTCCTGATCTCCTTACAGAAAGTTTTGGTGTTGAGCCAATTTTTAGGCTGCTTTGTTTTGGTTCCGAACTCAAAGATGATCCTGGCTCTATCTCAGACTTGTTTGAACATATATGTTTCACTTCAATCCACTTTGCTGACAAGTGATTCAAGATCACAGTCCAATCCAGGTCAGTAAACAAAGCTTCTTGCAATTGATTTAATACTGACGATCCCTGAATGTTCAGTATGAAGTTCGGCCAGAATTCTATCTCTCAAAGAAGTAGGTACCACCACTCTGTTTCCCCACTTGATACAACCTTGCTCACAAGACAATTCAGTACGACGGTTATAGAATGGTTTCAACTCTGTGTCCATGCACTGATTAGTCCATCCATTCAAGGTGTTTTCAGACACTCTTCTCAGTACTGTGTCCTTTTGAGTCTCATCTGCAATCTCAGTTGCATTCACAGGAAAGTCTTTGTCAACTGCACCTAGCGTAAAAATAGCACCTTCACTCCCAACACGTGTCTTCATGTGGCAACTTGGACAAGGCATCTGCGATTGCATTTTGCTTTGAAGTGCAGTATTAGATACATAAGATTACATAGGATATACGGCACAGAAACAGACCATTCGGCCCAACCAGTCCATGCCAGCGTTTATGCTCCACTCGAGCTTCCTCCCGTCTTTCCTCATCTAAATCTATCAGTATAACCATATTCAATCATGTAGACATAATGGACCAGATATTCCGATCCCTAAGGGTGGGTACGCGCTGTGTACCCACCTGTAGGGACATCGGAAATGCCGGTTTCAGGCATGCACAGCGCATGCGCTGAAAACCGGCATTTCCGATCTGTCAAGAATGGTCTTGACAGATCCTCCGGCTGCCCTGGAGAAGGGCCTCTGCAGGGGATAGTTCCGCTTTTTGGAGACCCTCCGCCCGCTGAAAACCCTTACAATTCTTACGCCTGGTAAAAGCAGGTGTAAGGCTTGCTTTTACCAGGAAAAGAGTTGAAAAAAGTAAAAAAAAAAATTCACTGATTTATCATTTAAAAATACTTCAAATAAAAGGTAAGTTTATTTTTAGCCCCGTAAAATACTTTAATTATTTTTTTCAAAAAATTTAATTTTTGTTTAAAATACTTAATTTATTGTAATTTCAAGTAATTTTAAAAATGTGATTTTTAAAATTTTTTTATTTAAATTTATGTTTTTGGGGTGATCTCCATTCATATATTTGACAGGTCTTCCTGTCAAGTGTATGAAGGGAGATTCCCTTCTTTGATTGGCTCCCCATGGCCCACGTGATCCCAGGGACGCTGCGAACTACCTGCGCCTCTGGGATACCTGGGCCCTGCACACTTGGAGTTTGGAGAGGCCCAGCATCGGAAGCGTGTGCGTCCCGGGAGCCCTCAGGTAAGGGCGTAGATTTTTCCATATTGCAGGCCTCTGCCCACGGGAGGCCTGCAATCGGAAAATACGGCCCATTGTGACAACAACACTGCCCAATGTTGCATTCTTGATGGCAGATTTGGGTCTCAATATTACTAGGAGCGGTTTGTGATCAGTTATTAGGGTAAACTTTCTACTGATCAGGAACTGTTGGAATTTCTTGATTCCAAACACTATGGCGAGTGCTTCCTTTTCAATTTACACTTTGTTTCTTTCGCTCTTTGTGAGGGTTCACAATGCAAATGCGATTGGTTTCTCTTGGCCATCATCCATTACGTGACTTATGACAACTCCCACACCGTAACTGGAAGCATCACACGCTGTGTCGTAGTGCACAAGTAGAGCATCACTAGAGAGACTTAACTTACAAGCGTCGTAAGCTTCCTGTTGCGCTTTTGTCCACTTCCACTGGACATCCTTCTTGAGGTGCTCGTGCAATGGAGCGAACATGGTCGCTAACTCCGGTAAGAAACATACGTGGTACTGGACCATTTCAAGGAAAGATCTTGGAAAGAGCGAATGTTCCCTACCTAACTGGAAGCATCTGAACCCCACCTCTGCTGTGGTAGTTCGTCATAGGTTAACAGATCAAAAATATAAAGCGTTATATTTGGGGCTGGAAAGTCCCCGTTATATGGAACATGACTCTGTGAAAGAACAACCTGAAGTACAATAGATAATCTCAAGTTGAGCAAGTTTTACACAAAGAATGTACAGAGAAAAGAAACAGAAAGAAACAGTATGGGATTAACTAAATAATTGCTGATCTTTCAGCAACACACTCCATAATAAGAGCACTGATGACAGCATCAACCTTTTCCTTCACTGGTTGCAAGCATTTGCATCAACGTTCAGACCAAGCTACACAACCTCGGGCTGCACAAAAGCACATTTGCTCCTTTTCAATTTGACATTGTGGGCATTCAACCTTTGAAGCACTAAATCTAACACTTCTAGATTTTCTTCCTCGCTGCTTGTTGCGATCAGCGCATCGTCTTGATTGCATAAGCAATTTGGAATTTTTTGCTAAATCTTATCCATCGTAGCCTGGAAGATTTTGGGGGAGGACTTTACACCATACAGCAGCTTGGTGTATGAGTCCAGTCCCTTGTGTGTGTTGATGGTGAAATACAGTTAACTCTCTTTGTCAACATTCAGCTGAGCGTAAGCGTGCGACAGGTCAGGCTTAGAGAAAATCTTTGACCCAGAGAGTGCTGCATACAAATCTTGTGATGTAGGTAATGGGTACTGCTCATCGTCAACTGCTTGGTTGATAGTAACTTTGTAGTCACCGCACAAGCGTACAGTTTTGTCTGCTTTGGGCACTACCACAATCGGGGTAGCCCATTCACTTTTGTCAGTTTTTACTAGCGCACCGTTCTCTCTCAGTTTCTCTAGCTCTTCCTCAACCTGACTTTTCAACGCTTAGGGGATCGGCCTTGCCTTACTTCGCATTGGACTTGATGCGGATATGCACGTGGTACCCAGTGATGCCCCCATAACTGTCTGTGAACATGCTTTCGATGTTTTTCCAGTCTAGTTTTAACTTTCTCAACTAGTCTTTGCCCATGAGGGTTGGCCTGTTGTAGTTCACTACATAATAGGCAGATTTACTGACTGGCCATTGTGTTGAACTGTACATTCCATTTGTCCACCTATCTCTAGGATTTTTTCCAGAGTAGGTTTTTAACTCTATGGTACTCTTTGTAAGTGGTTTCTGATTAAACTTACTCTCATATGTGTCCTTACTCATGTGTCCTTACTAATGCTAGAGCAATCTGGCAATGTGTCAATACACATCAGTGGTAGGGAAATTATTGGAAAAAATTCTGAGGTACAGAATTAGTCTCTACTTGGAGAGGCAAGGATTAATCAAGGATAGTCAGCATGGCTTTGTCAGGGGGAGATCATGACTGACCAATTTGATTGAATTTTTCGAGGGGGTGACTAGGTGTGTGGATGAGGGTAGTGCAGTTGATGTGGTCTACATGGACTTCAGTAAGGCTTTTGACAAAGTCCCGCATGGGAGACTGGTCAAGAAGGTAAGAGCCCATGGGATCCAGGGCAACTTGGCACATTGGATCCAAAATTGGCTTAGTGGCAGGAGGCAGAGGGTGATGGTCGAAGGTTGTTTTTGTGGCTGGAAGCCTGTGTCCAGTGGTGTACCGCAGGGATCGGAGCTGGGTCCTTTGCTGTTTGTAGTGTACATTAATGATTTAGATATGAATATAGGAGGTATGATCAGTAAGTTCGCAGATGACACGAAAACTGGTGGAGTGGTAAATAGCGATGAGGGAAGCCTCAGGCTACAGGACGATATAGACGGGTTGGTCAGATGGGCAGAACAGTGGCAAATGGAATTTAACCCTGAAAAGTGTGAGGTGATGCATTTTGGGAGGACTAACAAGGCAAGGGAATACTCAATGAATGGTAGGACCCTAGGAAGGACAGAGGATCAGAAGAACCTTGGTGTGCATGTAAATAGATCCCTGAAGGCAGCAGGACAGGTAGATAAGGTGGTTAAAAAGGCATATGGGATAGTTGCCTTCATTAGCCGAGGCATAGAATATAAGAGCAGGGAGGTTATCATGGAGCTGTACAAAACGCTAGTTAGGCCACAGCTGGAATACTGTGTGCAGTTCTGGTCGCCACACTATAGGAAGGATGTGATTGCATTGGAGAGGGTGCAGAGGAGATTCACCAGAATGTTACCTGGGCTGGAGCGCTTCAGCTATGAAGAGAAACTGAACAAGCTGGGGTTGTTTTCCTTAGAGCAGAGAAGGCTGAGGGGGGACCTGATTGAGGTGTACAAAATTATGAGGGGCATAGATAGGGTAGATAGAAAGGAACTTTTCCCCTTAGTAGAGGGGTCAATAACCAGGGGGCATAGTTTCAAGGTAAGGGGCAGGAGGTTTAGAGGGGATTTGAGGAAAAACTTTTTCACCCAGAGGGTGGTTGGAATCCGGAACTCACAGCCTGAAAGGGTGATAGACGCAGGAACCCTCACAACATTCAAGAAGCATTTAGATGAGCACTTGGAACGCCATAGCATACAAGGCTACGGACCAAGTGCTGGAAAATGGGATTAGAATAGACAGGGCTTGATGGCCGGTGCGGACACGATGGGCCAAAGGGCCTCTTTCTGTGCTGTATAACTCTATGACTCTATGGGGGAGAAATTTAGTATTGCCCCATTTGGGGCGCAATTATCGGCCAGGCACAAAGATTAGCGCCTGGTGCTAATTATCGCCTCCGACTGCAAACTTGGCTTTTATCGCCCCTGGAGGTGATTGGAGCGCTAAATCAGGCGCTTCACAACTGTCTTAAGGCGCAAAGGCCGAGGAGCGAGGCGTTACCTCAGAGCACTGGCGAAGCTCATGTGATGTCAGTCAGCAATGGAACACAGACACAATGGCGCCGGCCAGTTCTTAAAGGGGAGGGTTGATCTTGCTCTCCATCCACATCCTGCTCATTGCAGCCTTGAATCTCGGCCTGGAGAGACCTGTACATCAAATCTGCTGGAAAGAACAATGGAGAGGCCCAGGGAAAGAGCTCAGAGTGCAGCCCCCATAGTCTCTTCTAAATCGATACAAGGAAGGGCAAATCAAAATGAACCTGCAAAGTGCTGCTCACTACCCAAAACACCTTCACACAGCGTTGAATCTCTCCAGAAGTCTCTCTCTCTCTCTCTCAGAATGCATGGTGCAAAAATGTCACCAACAAAAAAAGGCAGGAAGCGGTCGCCTTTAAATAGCGCTCCCCCAGTCCCTTCCTGACTGCAAAACGTTCCCCTCAACCTGTCATTGCTAGCAGCAGGCGGTAAGGCAGGGGGCACCACTCAATATCCACTCCGGGGCGCTACCGAGGCGTTGCGCACTCGACTGACATCACGATCTGCCGGCGCAGGAGATCGTGGCGGTAGTGTTTAGCGCCACCACAAAAGTCTAGTTAATTTCGTGAGCGGCGCAAACATCGCCGCGCATGGGCGCTAGTTACTTTGCGCCCCATTAGCGCCCTCTTAAGGCGCTAATGGGAGGCGCAAACCAACTGAATTTTTCCCCCTATGACTCTATGACATAGCAATATATTGTTTGTTCATCAAAAGTTTTGTATGGAAGTCTTTCTCACGACTGCTAGTAGTGCCGCCAGTGGCATAGATACTGTAGATGCCTAGGGGGAGAAATTCAGTATCATCCCGTTTGGGGCGCAATTATCGGCCGGGCGCAAAGTTTAGCTCCGACTGCAAACTTGGCTTCTATCGCCCCTGGAGGTGATTGGAGCGCTAAATCAGGCGCTACACACTTCTCTTACGGTGCTAATGCCGAGGAGCGAGGTGTTACCTCAGAGCGCTGGTGAAGCTCATGTAATGTCAGTCAGCAATGGAACACAGACAAAATCGTGCCGGCCAGTTCTTAAAGGGGAGGGTCGATCTTGCTCTCCATCCACACCCTGCTCATTGCAGCCTTGAATCTCGGCCTGGAGAGACCTGTACATCAAATCTGCTGGAAAGAACAATGGAGAGGCCCAGGGAAAGAGCTCAGAGTGCAGCCCCCATAGTCTCTTCTAAATCGATGCAAGGAAGGTCAACTCAAAATGAACCTGCAAAGTGCTGCTCAGTACCCAAAACTCTCTCTCTCTCTTAGAATGCGTGGTGCAAAAATGTCGCCAACAGAAAAAGGTAGGAAGCGGTCGCCTTTAAATAGCGCTCCTCCAGTCCCTTCCCGACTGCAAAACGTTCCCCTCAACCTGTCGTTGCTAGCCGCAGGCAGAAAAGCAGGGGGCGCCACTCAATATCTGGTCCGGGGCGCTACCGGGGTGTTGCACGCTCAACTGACGTCACGATCTGCAGGCGCAGGAGATCGTGGCGGTAGTGTTTAGCACCGCCTACAAAATGTCTGGTCAATTTCGCGAGCGGCGCAATCATCGCCGTGCCCGGGCGCTAGTTGCTTTGCACCCCATTAGCGCCCTCTTAGGGCGCTAACAGGAGGCGCAAAGCAGCCGAATTTTTCCCCCCTAGTCTTCAACATCAGGTGTGTTCACTTCATTATTGTGAACTGTTCCCTTTTGTTGTCACTGCTTTGCATTGCCACGAGAATGGTTCTTCCTTCCTGCTTTAGATCTAGCTCTGCAAGCTGTTGAAATATGGCCTTGCTTCTGGCAGTGAAAACACTTCACATTTCTATATTGGCAGGACTGTGGTGAGTGATTTCCATTGCAGCGACAACAATTCACTGAACTGCTCTCACTGACATGCTTTTGACTCGATCTCATAGCTTTAGGTTTGGCAGTGGCTTTGTGACTGTAGACCTCAGCTGCACTAGTCACTTGAGTTGGACGGAGCTCCTTGGCATTCTTAGATGCCTTCTCCATAGATAGGGCAAGTTTGCATGCTATGTCAAACGTTAGGTTCAGAGTGTTCAGTAACTTGGACTGTGTGCGCTCATACACCAGTCCACACACAAACTTATCTCGCAACGCACGGTCCAAAAATGTGCCGAAGTTACAATGCAAAGACAGCTTCTTCAGAGCTACAATGTACTCACTGATGGTTTCACTTTGTTTTTGGTTTCTGGTACCAAACTTATAGCTCTCTGCTATTTCTAATGGCTTTGGGTCGAAATGGTCCTCGAGTTTCTCGACAATGTCTTCAAACGACGCATCCTTCGCTTCCCTGGCGTGAGTAGGTTTGTCAAAGTTCCGTAGACATCTGGCCCGATCTCCGTTAGAAAAATTGCTTTCTTCCGTTCACAAATTACTTTATTTTGAGCTTGAACATTCTCATCGGCACCTTCGGTCTCAATAATGTTATTGGCCTTAAAAAACATCTCCATCCGCTCAATGTAAGAACTGAATGGTTCGTGAGCTCGGTCATATATGCCGAGACTTCTGATGAATCCCATAGGTGTGGCCTATGATTGTCCTGATCCCGTCGAACAGTGACTCAGCACGCTATCTGTGTACCGTAAACATTTCCACTCAAAGGTTGAACACTGTGTCCATCCATGATCCCTAAAAATGGCTTTGGGATCCCATTCTCGTCGCCAAAAATATAATATATGTGGGTAGAACAAATGAAGGACAGAGACACGATGAGTTGCTGGGCCATGTGCTTGCTTTACTAGGCCAGAGCGAACTGAGCATGCTCATACCAAACCATGTGGCAAACCATGTGATAATACATTACAGTACACACTGCAGCCATGGTGCGTCGGTGGTGGAGGGAGTGAATGTTTAATGTGGTGGATGGGGTGCCAATCAAGCGGGCTGCTTTGTCCTGGTTGGTGTCGAGCTTCTTGAGTGTTGTTGGAGCTGCACTCATCCAGGCAAGTGGAGAGTATTCCATCACACTCCTGACTTGTGCCTTGTAGATGGTGGAAAGGCTTTGGGGAGTCAGGAGGTGAGTCACTCGCCACAGAATACCCAGCCTCTGACCTGCTCTTGTAGCCACAGTATTTATGTGGCTGGTCCAGTTAAGTTACTGGTCAATGGTGACCCCCAGGATGTTGATGGTGGGATTTGGCGATGTTAATGCCATTGAATGTCAAGGGGCATTGGTTAGACTCTCTCTTGTTGGATATGGTATTTGCCTGGCACTTGTGTGGTGCAAAAATTATTTGCCACTTATCAGCCCAAGCCTGAATGTCGTCCAGGTCTTGCTGCATGTGGGCATGGACTGCTTCATTATCTGAGGAGTTATGAATGGCACTGAACACTGCAATCTTCAGTGAACATCCCCTTTTCTGACCTTATGATGGAGGGAAGGTCATTGATCAAGCAGCTGAAGATGTTGGGCCTAGGACATATGCCCTGAGGAACTCCTGTAGCGATGTCCTGGGTCTGAGATGATTGATCTTCAACAACCACAACCATCTTCCTTTGTGCCAGGTTATGATTCCAGCTAGTGGAGAGTTTTCCCCCTGATTCCCATTGACTTCAGTTTTACTAGGGCTCCTTGGTGCCTCACTTGGTCAAATATTGCCTTGATGTCAAGGACAGTCACTCTTACCCCGAGACAGGGGACTAACACTGTAAGGTGGATCTCATAGGACACTCCAGCACAATTAGACGGAGAGGCACATTGAGACAATCAGCATTGCAATCATGTTATTCTGTCATCAATGATTTTTCTCTCTTTCTACAAATTTAGTTATCTTAGTTTTCAAAAAATCTTGATTAAAATATGAAAATAGTATTGATAAGGCTTATGATATTGATATGACTTTCTTAAAAACTGTTAATCTCTAACATCTTCCAGTTTTGATGAAAGGTCATTGACCTGAAACGTTAACTCTGTTTCTCTCTCCACAGATGCTGCCTGACCTGCTGAGTGCGTCCAGCATTTTCTGTTGTTATTTCTGATTTCCAGCATCTGCAGTATTTTCCTTTTGCTAAGGCTTAAGATGGAACAGATGGAGCAAAGCACCAAGGTTACTTCAACACAACCTCCCTCCCCTGAAACCTCTACCACCAAGAAAGCCAAGAGCACCAATGTCGTGGGAACACCATCACCTCCAAATTTTTTTCCAAGTCACATGCTATCCTGACTTGAACATATATCCATCGTTACTGAGTCAGAATATTAAAACCATTATGGGAGCACCATCACCAAAAGAGCTGAGGAGGTTCAAGGCGTAGATCTACCACCAACTTCTCAGGGCAAGTAGGGGTGGGCAATAAATGTGGCCTTGCCAGCATTGCCAACATCCTGAGAGGAAATAAAATTTAAAATCCTCTGCCATGAATGGGGGAACATTAGGATCTCTGGATGGATGAATTGAGATGGTGCCAGTGACGTTCCTCATCTGTAATTATCCTGGAATGAATTGATCCAATATGGTGACTGTGCAGTGACCTTTTTGTAACAGCCTGTTACAGGAACCTCCCCTGCTTGGCATCTTGTTAATATGGCAACCTGCCCCTTTAATATACAGGCCAGGTACTGCTCTTTAAAGGGGCACTGGATTCTTTAGCTTGCAGAGGGAGAGGAGCCAAGAGAATCGTCCTTCATTCTTAATATAAAGATGTCTCATGCAAGTTGTCCTATGGCCGGAAAATTCCTCGGAGTTGCTCCCGCTCTGCGGGCGTTCCTTCACTGGAAGTGCGGCAACAACTCTGTCTCCATGGGTAAACGAGGATTCCACCACCCGATGATTCAGTCATGGCTTCCTGTACTTCAAAACAAAGGAAAAGGGGTGGCAAGCATTTATCGATGAAACCTATTTGGATCGCCTTTTCATAATGCACATGGTGGTTGAGGGAAACCTCAGAAGGGTTTTAACACACTGTCCGTTGCAGGGCGAGGTTCCATTGAGATACCCCAAATTCAGGCGAGCTTTCATGAGGTGGCAATCCAGGCATTGGTCACTGAACAGGACTGGTCAAAGCTGGAGAACCAGCCTCTAGGCTGAGGAATAATTGAGGACAAAGGAAGATGAAGAGGGGAAATAAAGAGTGGAAAAAGTCAGTGAATGAGAGACAGGAGGAAAGAGTTCCTAAAATCTCCCAGCAAGCTCATGCAGACAGTGATACATGAGCACGGCGTCACTGTGAGCAATGGGGCTGATTAACGATTAGGGCAGTTCGATGAGAGGGAGGAGGGTGTAAAGGTTAGACTTTCCATCTGGTCGACCTCTCCTCCAGTGGGTCAGTCACGTTTCAGTCTCAAGTGGGTAATTGAACTGCAATTAAGGGGTATTTATTTTCTCTCGACCCTGTAGTTAAAGAAACAGAGCGTTAAACAGGAGGAATCTGAAGGAATGTGGACATACTTGTGTAGGTGTGTATCTGTGCATGTGTGTGTGAGATATGTGTGTGTTTGTGATATTTGTGTGTGCAATGTATGTGAGTGTGTGTGAGAAAGGTGTATGTGTGTCAGTGTGAGATTTGTGTGTGCAGAAGTGTCTGAGTATCCCTGTGATGTGCACAGGTGTGAGATATATATGCGTGTATGTGAGATGTGTATCTGTGAGCTGTGTGTGTACGTGTGTATTTATACAGGCGTGTGAGCCTATCTTTTAACCATGCTTTTACCTGCATAAACTACCTTTCCTTTCTGTACTGAATTAGTGGATCTCAACTGGGGCCAGGATAGTAGGGGCTACACAATCATTCTCAATGCACCTTGGTCAGGGAGCGAAAATCATACTCATCGCTATGCAGTGAGTCCTGCTTGGAAGTGTGTTTGTGTAGACACTTGGTGAAGGGTCAGACACGAAGAATGACCACTTGGTGAAGGGTCACACATGAAGAATGACCACTTGGTGAAGGGTCAGACACGAAGAATGACCACTTGGTGACGGGTCACACACAAAGAATGACCACTTGGTGAAGGGTCACACACAAAGAATGACCACTTGGTGAAGGGTCACACACAAAGAATGACCACTTGGTGAAGGGTCACACACAAAGAATGACCACTTGGTGAAGGGTCACACACAAAGAATGACCACTTGGTGAAGGGTCACACATGAAGAATGACCACTTGGTGAAGGGTCACACACGAAGAATGACCACTTGGTAAAGGGTCACACACGAAGAATGACCACTTGGTGAAGGGTCAGACATGAAGAATGACCACTTGGTGAAGGGTCACACATGAAGAATGACCACTTGGTGAAGGGTCACACACGAAGAATGACCACTTGGTGAAGGGTCACACATGAAGAATGACCACTTGGTGAAGGGTCACACACGAAGAATGACCACTTGGTGAAGGGTCAGACATGAAGAATGACCACTTGGTGAAGGGTCAGACAGGAAGAATGACCACTTGGTGAAGGGTCACACATGAAGAATGACCACTTGGTGAAGGGTCACACATGAAGAATGACCACTTGGTGAAGGGTCACACACGAAGAATGACCACTTGGTGAAGGTTCAGACATGAAGAATGACCACTTGGTGAAGGGTCAGACATGAAGAATGACCACTTGGTGAAGGGTCACACATGAAGAATGACCACTTGGTGAAGGGTCAGACATGAAGAATGACCACTTGGTGAAGGGTCAGACATGAAGAATGACCACTTGGTGAAGGGTCACACATGAAGAATGACCACTTGGTGAAGGGTCAGACATGAAGAATGACCACTTGGTGAAGGGTCAGACATGAAGAATGACCACTTGGTGAAGGGTCACACACGAAGAATGACCACTTGGTGAAGGGTCACACACGAAGAATGACCACTTGGTTGAGGAACCATGGGATACCCAATACCTGTGAAACTGAACCCCAGAAAAAAATCAGCATCTTCAAACACCAGGCAGAATAAAACAAATAGGAACAGTAGGATCAGATACACATATCCTAAAGTGTCAAAGGAATCGCCCTCGGAATTTTCCTTAATTATCTTGTTCTCCGACTGGGAACGGAGGGCGGATTTCCCAGATGCAGCTCCCGGCGGGCGAGACTCCATATCAGGAGCACGTATTCAGGAAATTGGCCCTCTGATGTCTACTCATGTGGAATTCTGGCTTGTGAGCCTCAGTCTTGCTCTGGAGAATGGCGCTCAAACCAAACCTCAGGTCCCTGAAAGAGACTGCACCCATGGGGCGAAAAGTTGCCGAGCTATGTAACAGTCCGTAATGAAGTTTATGGGTAACTTTATATTTTTCTGAATTCTTTAATTCTTTTTATGTCTTTACCCTGTTATAAAGATTAAAAATGCCTGGTGTGGAGCATTACCTTCCACCAACCCAGTCTCACTGTATTTTAAATGCTTTTCGTCTACATATCAAAGCCATTATAATTCCCATTAAGTGCTCCACCCCTTACATCCTTGACTGCTCTTCCCATAACAGATCCTTCCTTCTAATCTACCTGTATGCTCACGCCCACTCAGACATGGGGTGGTCTGTTTAGACATCTCTGATCTTCCACCCAGACCTTAGTGCGGACAGTAGGTGATTTGCCAGCAGGTAGAAGCAGGGCATGCTGGATGAAACAGCTCCACTGCAGGGTGAACAGAATTATACAGGGCTGTACTGTCACCTCAGTCCAGAATCTGAGGTCCAGGGCACTGTCAGTATTGGGAAGGTGTTTGGTGAATTCTCGGCTGGCCTGTTTGAAGGAACAAAACACCATAGGGGAGATTTTAAACTTGCATTCCGGGCGTGACACTAGCGCTGAGGATCTGCCGCCCGTTATCAAAACTATGGTCTAGCCAAATAGATACGGTTTGGTCTCTTCAGGGTTCATATTAACCAAACTCGTCCAGCGAGAAACCGACAGGTTCAGATCGGCCACCCGTTTTACAGTCACCCCATCGGGTTCCTGCCAGGTGGGTTGGGCTGAAATTACCCCTTCATTCTTTAAAAGACACCAGTCAAATCTCCCCAAAGTCTATGCTTTTCTAGAGTATAAAGACCCAGTTCTCTAAGCCTATTGTCGTGACAAAGGATTTTTAAGATGGGTATCAATGGAGTGGCCCTCTTCTGAACCTTTTCCGGGGTCTCTATTTCATCCATCATGGTGGACTTGTCACGTGTTCATTCCTGTCTGCTGCTTTAACAGACTTAACATAAATACGTTGGGCTGGATTTTTCCAACCTCGGCGAGTCCATGGTGGGCGACGTCCGTGGCGTGTGGGGACCTCGCATCTGTCTCGATGCCGGCCTCCATCAAGATTTTACGTTAATTGGGCTTCTTAATCCCACCCTGCGAGGTTTCTGGCCAATTACTAGGAAGCGGGTCTGATGACGTCACTTGATGACGTGTCATCTGCCAGTTTCCTTAAAGGGGCCATGTCCAAATTGATTTTGACAGTTGTGCTGTCAGTGATCTACAGAATGGAGGTGCTGCAAACACTGACAAGCACTGCACAAAGGTGCACGGCTGCATCCAGGCTCTCCCATGACTCCCTCCATATGCTTATGGAGAGAATCACAGCATGCAGGGAGGTTCTCTTCCCTTCCAATGGGCGGAAGAGACCTCCCCAGGAGACCAACGCAGCCTGGTTGCACATTGCACAGGAGGGCAGAAGCAGGGATGTCGTCAGGTGGACCAGGCTGCAGTGGCGCAAACCTTTCAATAATCTCAGTAGATCACGAAACGTTACTGCAAAGCCACACTCAACCTCATCCTGCTGTGCCTCTCATCACATCCCCATCACTCTGCCTTCCCTACTCTGCTCCTGCAGATCCTTACTCTCACCAACTTAACTTGCACCTCCACCCATCCCTCTCTAACTACATTATCACATCCCAATCTCACTAGCCACCCCTCACACTCACCCTCATCCTAATCCAATCATAACAACTAACAACACACAAGGTTGGGCGTTTTAGCCAATGTTTGTGTAAACTTTCTGTTAACGTGTTGTCAAGCATTGAAATCCTTATTGTCGCCACTCTGCCTTCTTGGACAGATTTGTGTGCACCTTTGAAAGTGTCTTAGTGAGTTCCAGTGAATGGTGAGACATAATGTGTCCCCCCACAGTGGTGATGAGTGTGAAAGGAATGGCTTGGACACTGTAGGGATGCTTTATGGTGCTGGTGTGGGGTGGTGCCAACCTGGTGCATCATGTGGCAATCAGGGTGTACAGTGTTAAGTGAAGCAAATCTGGACATGGTGAGTCCATCACTGGCGTCCTGGGCAGCAATGTGCATGGGTGATGTTGCCCTGTGTCCTGTGCAGCATCAGTTGATTGCGGAGAAGGTTGGAGTGGATGTTGGTGCTGCTGGTGTGCCCGGTGATGCTGGTGTTAGGGCTGATCGTATTGGGATTCTGAGGACCAAGGTGAGATTTTTTCAAGGGCACCGAAGCTGATGGAATAGATGGCAGGTGAGGTTGAGATGACAGAAGTAATCTGTCAACGTTGAGATAGGTTGTTCCAAGGAGGTGGCAGAGATTACTCCAAACACTTCAAAAGTGCATAAAGCTCAAAAGTGGGTTCCAACTCATTAATGCTCCAGGTTCTAAGATTGGGAAGTGAACAGCTGTGAAATGGTAGGTTTTATACCACTTTTGCAGCTTTCACCTATTCACAGCAATCCACAGTCATTGAGAACCCGACACACTTACCTGACGTGATAACCGCTCTCCGGGAACCTCGTTGAAAACCTGGTAAAATGGTAAGTGACGTAAGAAAACTACTAGGCACTTGGTCTAAGTGTTAAACAAAGCTTTAATCAACTGTTTTACAACATGGAGATCTAGTTGTGTCCTTCACTGGTTCCTGTTAAGAATGTCCTGCGCAAGCTGGGCCCATGCCCGAGTATTTATACTCTCCCTGGACAGCGCCACCAGCAGGCCGCCCAGTATTATTTCCTAAGTCATTTCCACATGAATGACAAGATTCGTGTCAGTAAGTACATGGGAAAATGGTTCTTAATGACCTTTTAATAAGCTTTAAACAATCTAAAATGGCTGACCCGCCACTTGGTGTTGAGTCTGTTCAGGGATGATAAACCCGACACTTGGGAAACTGACAAGGAGGCGGGTTTACAGCGGGATACCGACCCGCTGTCAGTCTTGGTGATTTTGACAGCGGACCCGCCTCCAAACCCGTACTCTGAGCGCCGGCAAAATTCAGCCCGTTAAGTACAAACTGCTCATATTCCCAACAGGCCTTTCCAACCTAATATCTGAATCAAGACTGATGCAAAATAGGATGTATGTTAGTCCAGTGGTTTTGGTGCTGGACTAGAACCCAGAGGTCCCAAATTCAAGCCACCTTTTTGCCACGGTCCATTGGTTTGAGAATTTCATCTTGTCATTTGAACATAATCAGGTTCGTTACAGAACTATGTTCCAAAGCAAAACCTGTGCATAATTTATAACAACTGAATCAAGCGTTATTTCCAAACTGATGACCCATGAGAAGAATTAACACGCAACTGTGCCTTAGAAGCATCTTGGAACAAAATTAGCAAAATGGTATTCGAAGACTTTAATAAGGACCAGCAATATCTCTCGCAGCTGAGAACAGAGACTGGGCTAAGACTGGACGTAGGCCTGTCAAAAATTGTCAAGGGAGACTCAAACCATCAAACCAAGCTCTGGGGAATGAAGCTCAATCCAAGTCTCAGGTCCTTGAAGAGAGCATCGATGGGGTGAAAAGGTGTCAAGTTTTGTAACAGTCCACAGGTAGGTTTATGCCTAACTTTATATTTTGCTGAATTGTTTACATTTTTTATGTCTTTACCCTGTTACCAACGTTACTTTTTGCTTTATATAGTTGGCTTTGTGTGCAATCAAGATGGCTGCTCAAAGCCAGCCAGTTCATAGTAAAAACAGCAGGGCACCACAACTCACTAATGGGATAATAGAGATATTACTGGGGTTGGGGGGTCAGAGAAGGGATGTTCTCTTTCTTGTGGATGGTCAGTGGGTGCTGAGTCAGGTAGCTCAGGTGGCCTGGGGAAAGACTGTGTCGCGTTTCAAAAATACCAACAATGACGGGCAGGAAAAGACCCTCTGGCCCTTCTAGCCTGTCCCATACAAACTGCGATACCTTGTGTATCACAATATATACAAACTATGGGATCTCCTGGGAAAGGCAAAAAGCCAAATACAAACCCAAGCTAATTAGGGAAAGAACATCTGGAAAATACCTCTCCGACCCCGTTAGGCGATGGAAACAAGTTCAGGAGATCACTCCGGCCCTGGTAATTCCCTGCAATACCAACTGTTTTTAACGAGGTGATCTTCGGTCCAGCCAGAAACAGGTCCCGCTCTCGCCCGAAGGAATTCAGCGAATCAACGTCCATCGCACGAGATGGCAGCCTGTTCCAGAGGTCCAATATTCTCTGGGTGAAGAAGCACCTCCTGACAGCTAACCTAGATCTGGCCTTATATAACTTATAGCACTGGTTCTTCCTAACCGATTGAGTTGATAAACCTACCTGCACAAACACAATCTATTCCAATAGTTATTTTATAAACCTCGATCAGATCACCCCTCAGTCTACGCTTCTCTAAAGTGTAGAGTCCCAGATCGTTGAGCCTCTCTTGATAACTGAGATGCTTTAATCTGGTAATTAATCTTGTGACCCTCCTCTGCATCCTTTCCAAAGCCTCAATATCACCCACAATTGAGGGGACATTAATGTCACCTACAGTATTCAGTCAACCTAGCTGCAGTCTGCAAAAGGTTTAATGACCTCAACAGGTCCACCAAAGTAGCAAACCCACTAACACTTTATACTAATGCTGTGTATTAAAAATGCGTGGCATGGAGCATCAACTTCCACCCACCCAGTCTCACTGTACTTTAAATACTTTCCACGTACACGTCAAAGCAGCTCCTTTTCTTAAGTGGGCTTCAGCCCACTGATTCCCACATCTACCTGGACTACACTTCCTCCCACCCCACTTCTTGTAAGGACTCGCTTCC
Source organism: Squalus acanthias (assembly GCA_030390025.1). Classification (NCBI taxonomy): domain Eukaryota; kingdom Metazoa; phylum Chordata; class Chondrichthyes; order Squaliformes; family Squalidae; genus Squalus; species Squalus acanthias. Next base: position 29,420,514 of record CM059445.1, read on the forward strand.
ATTCTCTCAGTTTCTCCGTCTCCATCGCATCTGTTCTGACGATGCCACCTTCCATACCAGTGCTTCCGATACATCTTTCTTTTTATCAACCAATGATTCCCCTCTACCGTGGTTGACATGGCCCTCTACCATGGTTGACAGGGCCCTCGACCGTGTCCGTTCCATTTCCCGCACTTCTGCTCTCACCCCTTCCCCTCCCTCCCAGAACCACGATAGGGTTCCCCTTGTCCTCACCTTTCACTCCACCAGCCTCCACATTCAACGGATCATCCACCGCTATTTCTGCCATCTCCAGTGTGATCCCACCACCAAACACATCTTCCTCTCCCCTCTCCTTTCTGCATTCCGAAGTGACCGCTCCCTCCATGACACCCTGGTCCACTCCTCAATCAGCCCCTAACTCCCCGTCCCCTTCCCACGGCAACTTCCCGTGCAAGCGCAGGAGATGCAACACCTACCCTTTTACCTCCTCCCTTCCCACCATCTAAGGCCTCAAACACTCCTTCCAGGTGAAATAGCGATTTACTTGTACTTCTTCCAATTTACTGCTCATGATGTCTCTCCTCTACATTGGAGAGACCAAACGCAGATTGGGTGACCGCTTTGCGGAACACCTCCGTTCAGTCCATAAGCGTGACCCTGAACTTCCGGTCGCCTGTCCGCTCTCTGCTCCACTCCCACTCTGACCTCTCTGTCCTCTCTGTCCTCGGCCTCTTACACTGTTCCAACGAAGCTCAACGTAAGCTCGAGGAACAGCACCTCATCTTTCGATTATGATGCGGAGATGCCGGTGTTGGACTGGGGTGGACAAAAGTGAGAAGTCGCACAACACCAGGTTATAGTCCAACAGTTTTATTTGAAATCACAAGCTTTCGGAGCTGCTGCCCCTTCGTCAGGTGAAGTGAAGGAATACGAATCGGCAAAGCATATATAGACAGAGAACAATGCCTGTGTAGCGTACAATGTCAGACGACTACATTTAATCTTCCTGACTGCCTTTCGTCACACCTCGGCAGAGAAACAATCAGGTCAGCCAGGAAGGCAGCACATCAAAGACATAGCAAGATACAACTGAGACAATGAGGTGGGGTCACAGGGGGTCTAATGTGTCAAATGCTGCAGTCTGTATGGAAAACCATAAACTTTAAAAATTTTACTTTTTTTTACTGGAAATCACATCTGTGAACAAGCCAACGACGACTCGAGTCTGGATGACTCTACGTCATGTAGCGTGACATGAACCCAAGATCCCGGTTGAGGCCATCCTCATGAGTGCGGAACTTGGCTATCAGTTTCTGCTCGATTAGGCACTTTACAACCTTCTGGGCTCAACATCGAGTTCAACAATTTCAGACCATAACCTTGGCCCCTATTTTTTCTGACGGCAGCTGTTGATGATTCTGCCATTCCCATTTACACCTCATCTAGAGTCATCTTTTGTTTCTTTCCTTGTCCCATTACCATCTCCTTTTGCTTTGTACAATTATACCTTTTGTCATTTAATCACTTCTGCCTTCCACCCTATCACAGACCTTCCCTTTTGTTCTTTCCTCCCCTCCCCCCTCTCCCTGCCCCTGCACTTGCCTAAAATCTGTTACATCTCTAACTTTTTCCAGTTCTGACGAAAGGTCATCGACCTGAAACGCTAACTTTGTTTCTCTCTCCACAGACGCTGCCTGACCTGCTGAGTGTTTCCAGCATTTTCTGTTTTTATTTAACAGATGATGGCTGGGGTGGAGGAGTCTACCACAGACATGGACAGAATTGAAACACTGAACGTGTGGGATCTCCAGGGTCATCCCTCCTCCCGTGGCTGAGGCCCTAAGGCCATTGTAGGATGTCTAGGGACTGATTCACCTCCCAAAGGCTGGCGACACCTGCTATCGAGGGGGACAAACACAGCAATATCATGGGAACACCATCACCTCCAAGTTCTCCTCCAACACACACACACACACCATCCTTACATGAACATATAGCACCGTTTCTACATTGCTGTTGGGTTAAGAAGAAGGCCCACCTCCACTTTTCAGCGCAACCAGGAATAGCCAGTATAATGTGGTTCTTCCCACATCCTGTGAACAAATTCGTACTGGGCTTGTGGCAGGTGAACAATCAGGTCATCATAGTCAGTGACGCTGGAGTGAATGATGTGGTTGGGACCCAGGACATCACTCTCATCACATGTCTGCCCATTGCATCTGATCTTCACGTAGGCCAACCTAAAGAGGTCACACTCGAACACAGCAGAGAATCAATTTAATATTACAATAAATGAGATGAAACTCTCAGAATCCTCGATAAAATACACCACGGAGTTCAGGCACATTATGGTCTGCCAGCAAGTCAGTGATTAAAAAGGACCAGCTGTATTTTGATTTGGAGCTTTTAATGAATGTGGATTTTAATTTTGGGCTTGAGCAAGCAGAAACTTTCATTGTTTGTTTTTATTGGCAGTTTGCTTATTTTTGGAGGTTTTTATTCGAGATTTCTGGCTGTAAAATTTATCCTTGCTGAAACCCAGGTTCTGAATATGCGAAATCCATGGGTATTTTCTCTTTCAGTCTTATCTGGAGGAAGAAGAAAAGGACCAACCGAGGGAATGGTTCAACGTCACCAGCGGCAGACTGCCCGCCCCCACCCTTACCCAGGCAGCCTCGTCTCTAGACCCAGGCACACCTTCCCGGGAATGCCCGAGGAAAGCTTCCCTCGCAAGCTCCGAATTACCTGGCAGGCAGTGACAGAGTTGTGCCCCCTGTTGAGACCTGACCTGCTGGCCACGCAGAGGCTGCAGTCAAAGTTGCCACACGCCCGAACGTTTACCCTCAACACCTTCCGAGCTACCAGCCAATCCACAGCTTAGTGGCGAGCAGGCCCCATCCTCCTCTTGTGATGTCAGCAGGGGAGAGCCTCCCCGCAATCCTCTTCCTCCTACTCTGTCCCCATTAATAATCAGTAAATAGGAATCCCCACTGGGAAACCCATGGTTATAGGGTGCTGGCAGGTCCAAGTAAAATGTCTGTAAATTTAGCCCAGACAGTACTCAGAGACATTAGCATTCTCTCTCCTCTGCCTCAAAAACAAAAAGAAATATTGCAAATCGCTCTCAAACTGGCTACGATCTGGAACGCGCTGCCTGAAAGGGCGGTGGAAGCAGATTCAATAGTAACTTTCAAAAGGGAATTGGATAAATACTTGAGGAGGAGAAATTCGCAGGGCTATGGGGAAAGGGCCGGGGAGTGGGACTAACTGGAGAGCTGTTTCAAAGAGCCGGCACAGACACGATGGGCCGAATGGCCTCCTTCTGTACTGTATCGTTCTATGATTCCATGGCTGACAAATCAGAGAAAGTTATTTGGGACACCCAGAATCATGCGGAGGATTCACTGCTGCCTCGATGTGCCACTATTGCCAGCTGCACCTGTTTTATACAGTCAAGTGCTTAGTTAAGGACAGTACTGGTGAAAATGACAGCAATATTGAAATTATCCCATCATTTACACTGATTTGCCAAAACGGTACCCTGGCCTTTCGGATGCTAATAGCCAGAAGTTACTGTTTCCCTTTTATGGAACCTCTCACCTCCCTCATACTTCCCTTTTTCCCCTCTCCTCCGCTTCGCATCTCCTCCGGATTATTTACCTCATCTCTCCTACCATTTTCAACTCTAGGGGCAGGGGGGTCATCTCCTGCACTCTGGACTTGGAACTTTCACTGAAGTTTCCCAATTTAAAAAAATGTTGGCTGTTGTCTGGGAAACAAAGGCTACAAAATTATCAATTAAAATAACTTGGAGTAAGAATGAAGTTATTACAAGACTGGAGGCACAGGCAGGAGGGTCCTGTGCTGGAATGGCTATAAATAGCCCCCAGCACTCGAGCAGAACCTGTGTGTTCCAACACTGCAGCCCCTCCGCAGGTTGGCCTGCAACCCCTTCGAAGAACACATGTTACCACTTTTCAAATATATATGAAATCTTTAGCATGTGAGACTCTTTGGGGAATTATAGTCTACTAATGAGGCCAATTACATCATGTTATTTTAATAAAATACCTACTAATTGAGAAAGTCAAAGCCCTCGACAGCGAGCCAGCAGGAAACATAAAGGCTGAGGGGCGGAGGTCCATTGAGAATGGTTGTCCAGAAACACTAACAATGCAACTCAACCTTCATTGCAAGGGGGTTGGAGTGTAAGAGTAAGGAAGTCTTGCTACAATTGTACAGGGCCTTGGTGAGACCACACCTGGAGTACTGTGCACAGTTTTGGTCTCCTTATCTAAGGAAGGATATACTTGCCCTGGAGGCGGTGCAACGAAGGTTCACTAGATTGATCTCTGGGATGAGAGGGTTGTCCTTTGAGGAGAGATTATGTAGAATGGGCCTAAACTCTCTGAAGTTTAGGAGAATGAGAGGTGATCTCATTGAAACATATAAGATTCTGAGGGGGATTGACAGGGTAGATGCTGAGAGGTTGTTTCCCCTGGCTGGAGTGTCTAGAACTAGGGGGCATAGTCTCAGGATAAGGGGTCGGCCATTTAAGAATGAGATGAGGAGGAATTTCTTCACTCAGAGGGTTGTGAATCTTTGGAATTCTCTGCCCCAGAGGGCTGTGAATGCTGAGTCTTTGAGTATATTCAAGGCTGAGATCGATAGATTTTTGGACTCTAGGGGAATCAAGGGATATGGAGATCGGGCGGGAAAGTGGAGTTGAAGTCGATGATCAGCCATGATCTTATTGAATGGCGGAGCAGGCTCGAGGGGCTGTATGGCCGACTCCTGCTCCTATTTCTTATGTTCTTACGTTCAACCATTAGTTCTGTGGAAGGATCAATCTGCCCCCAACTGTTTCATTTTGGGGTTCAGCATGGAAACCGACCCCCAAAACCAGACCTCAACCCCCAGCCCCTCTCCCCAGACTGTGCCTTTTTGCCCAATATAAACATAAATTTGATAGTTACTAATAAATCCATTAAGGAATTCAAGAGAAACTTCTTTACCCAGAGAGTGGTGAGAATGTGGAACTCGGTACCACAAGGAGTAGTTGAAGCGAATAGTATAGACGCATTTAATGGGAGGCTAGATATCCGCAAGATCCTGCAAATCAATTGGTAGGATAGGCGCACCAACGTAAGTGTTCTTGCTCAGGCCAACATCCCTAGCATCGAAGCTTTGACCACGCTCAATCAGCTCCGATGGACAGGTCACATCGTCCGCATGCCCGATACGAAACTCCCAAAGCAAGCGCTCTACTCGGAGCTCCGACACGGCAAGAGAGTCCCAGGTGGGCAGAGGAAATGCTTCAAGGACACCCTCAAAGCCTCCTTGAAAAAGTGCAACATCCCCACCGACAACTGGGAATCCCTGGCCCAAGACCGCACAAAGTGGAGGAGAAGCACCCGGGAAGGCGCCGAACACCTCGAGTCTCTTCTCCGGGAGCAAGCGGAAGGCAAGCGCAAACAACGGAAGGAGCGCATGTCAACCCAAGCACCCCACCCTCCCATCCCTTCAACCACCGTCTGCCCCACCTGTGACAGAGACTGTAGGTCCCGCATTGGACTCATCAGTCACCTGAGAACTCATTTTTAGTGTGGAAGCAAGTCATCCTCGGTCCCGAGGGACTGCCTAAGAAGAGAAGAGATAAACACATGAGGGAGAAAGGAATAGAATGATATGCTGATAGGGTTAGAGGAAGAAGGGTGGGAGGAGGCTCGTGTGGAGCATAAACACCGGCATGGACCAGATGGGTCGATTGGCCTGTTTCTGTGCTGTAACTTCTATGTAATTCTAAGTAATATCTAAATAAAAGCACCGAGACTTAGGGGCAGAACTGGCACTTTGTCCCAGTTCACTGGAATATTTCATGTGTCACAACGTGATCTCCTTGACTTCAGAAGATGGCTGAATACACACGGGACTGCAGCAGTTCAAGAAGGCCCACCACCTTCTCAGGGCAACTGGGGATGGGAGATAAATGGGGCCTTGCCAGCAATGCCCAAATCCCGACAACAAATAAAAATAGGATACTCTTTTGGACCATGGCTCAGGCTCTAGAACAACAGACAAATATGTTGAACATCAACATCTTTCTGAGCCGCACTCAGTACAAACGGTCTATTTACAGTAATTACAACCTTTACTAATCACCTCAAAATCTCAAAAGCAACAACGGAACTCTCTGTCTGTGCTGACCCCGAACATAAAATTCAAGCTTGAGACGGGATCGGTTACTTCTTATGTGGCTACTCGCTGCCATGGAGTTTGCTGGCCAGCCTTACTGACTGATCTCTTGCTGTAATATGGCAGGATATAGCTTCACAGTCCTTTGAGAATAGGCCAGTACAAAGGACATCAGAACTTTATTTCTCATAACTACATGTAATTGGTCAGACATTCACCGGACTGAAAATGGTTTTTGCCCACACAGATAGAACTGGCAAACTAACATGTGCAGTGAGAAGCCACACAGGATGCTTGGAGTTAAGTGGATTCACTTGATTAATTCCTGGAAAACCCATTGATCTGTTTCAAACACTTTAGGGTCAATTTTAACCCTGCCATCGCAGTTAAAATCGCCCGTGGGACATTCCCGTACCTGCCCACTGTCTTCCCGCAGGGTTAGATCTTAACTGGCTCTCCTGAACAGGCCGCAGGGACACCCACCAGAAACCAGCAGGCTTCTTCCTTAAATATGCAGATCGGGCTCCGATGATGCCATCAAGGCCCGACTGCAATTTTAACCAAGGGCCTGCATGGGGAAGACAGGCCAACCTGACAGGAAGAGGTGCTGGCACCAGAAGAGGCCCAAAATGAGTGGATTTTCTTTTGTTAACTTTCCCTGTACAGCCAGCAGGAGCAGGAGTTCTCCTTCAGGCCCCACAGGGAGGATTAGGCCTTCCCCAGTTTCCCCCCCCACCCCCACACCCCCTTATCCAGACCACGAGGTTCTCTCGAACCGCCTCCCAACCACTTACCTTTGGGTCCCCTGGGTTGTCCTGAGGCGTTCGCCTCAACGAGAATGGGCTAATTCTGTAAGTAAGCTTAAATTTTAACCCTCTCAGTAGGAAACTGACAGGATCAGATGGGGTGTCTGTTTTATACTCTGCCGAATTTTGCTACCCCAATATGTTGCGGCCAGCTATCCACGAATGGACACCAGATCTGACCTGTTACTCTGCTTCTGTGCCAAGGATTGCCTGATCCTATTAGTCTTGGCTATCTTCCATAGCTTCTCAAGCACATTAGTGGGGTGGTAGTGATGGTGACGATGGAGGGTGGGGTGAAATCTGTCTATTCTCACTGTATATTTAGTGGAATGCAGCATTAGGCTGAACACAAGAGAGAGCGCAAAGTCCATTCATAGGTACTGGGGATCTCCTTAAGAAATCTATAACAGAAGCGGCGCACTAAATCCACATCAGTAGAGAGCTGGGTTATTGATGGGGATTCATCTTTCCCGAGGCATGAATGAAATACAGAATTGTCGCCTCTCCATCACATTCCTTCTGTCATTCTCACTTTTTAATGTTTCAGGAGAGGGTCCTGGGATGGGAGAGAATAAATGCTGTGAGTGTTGTAAGAATATATCTATTGCTGTGCAGTTTGAGTGCTCTTTTCCCACCATCAGTCACAAAATTAATATTTTGTTTCTCAATTCGTTCCTGGATAATTGAAATACGCTGGCCAACAGCCCGGATACAGCAGACCACACAACTGCACAGGCCTACCTTTCATTGCACTGACCTAGTTGGGTTAACACAAATTCATATCCCTGCCTGGCCTGGCCATTGCAGCAGAGCCAATACACAAGAAAGTCTTGGCCATAGATGTCTTATTGACGTGGTGTTAACCCAATTATGTCAGTACAATACGAACAGACGAAAATAACGGGCAGAAGAAGACCAATTGGTCCACTCAAGCAGCATGACTAAACACTTCCCACCACCCCACCTCCTCCTCCCCAAAGCCATGTAATCTCCTGGGAGAGGCAAAAAAAAACACAGGGCCAACACGGGGAAAAAAATAAATCTGGAAAATTCCTCTCTGACCCCCTCAGGCACTCCTGCTCCTCCTGGCCCACCAGCAGTGCTGGAAAAGTACTTTCCTGCTGAATCCGGCAGCTCTCGCCTCCCTTTAGCTGCCGGGATTCCTGAGCCCTGGGAAACCCGTCCCGAAGCCATTAAATCTAAATCGCTGCCAAAATCTGAGGCACGCAGCCGCACTTAGATATTATAATTACCGACCCTCCTCTCGAAAGTGGGTTACTCGGCCGACCCCAAACCCGCCCCGGTTAAACTGGAAGTAGGCGCGTTCGCGGTGCGTTGGGGTCGGGTTTCCCATTTTTAGCAATCTAACCCCCTTGATACTGTCCCGCCCATCCTGGGTGGGTTAAAATGATCTCCACTCCAGCCAGAAGCTAATCCAGCTCTCCTCAGAAGGTATTCAGAGAGTCAGCATTCACCACACAAGCCAGCAACTTGTTCCGAAGGTCTACTATCCTCTAGGAAAAGATGAACCGCCCCACAGCTAACCAGCCCTACCCTTGCGTAACTTATACACATGACCCCTGCTCTTCCCCAATCTATTGAATTGAAATATTCTATTAATAGGAACACAATGTAGTCCTTCAACTATTTTATATACCTCTGCCAAATCACCCAAGGTCTATGCATCTCTAAGATGTATAGACCCAACTTTTTAAGTCTGTCTGAGTATCGACGGTTGTTAAACTGGGAATCCTCTGAACCTTTTCCAAAGCGTCTGTATCACCGGGTATATAAGAGTGGACCAAACCTGGACCAAGTATTCTAACTGTGGTCTAACCAAGGTCTTGTACACGGCCAACTAGTGTGGTTTGTTCTATATTGAATAGTCCTGTTAATACAACCTAATTTGCTCTGGCTGTGGCTTCTTGGCATTGGTCATGAATCTTTAGAGAATTATGAACCGATAACACCAAGATCCTCTTCTCTCTGAACTGATTTCAGTTCTGTTCCACGTAAGGTGTGAGAGCACTTGGTGTTGGTCCTGCCCAAGTGCATATCATTGCACTTATTTACATTAAATACCATCCGTCAGAGTTTGGCCCATTGTCCCAGCACATCTAAACCTGCTTGCAGAAATTTATTTTCCTCCAACACTTGCACAAATTTTCTTATCATCTGCGAAGTTACAGACCATTGCCCTAACACCCATAATCTGAATGGATATGTTTAATTACTTATTGATTTTTGCAATTCATAATTTTCAGCGAACGTTGTGCTCATTAAGGTGAAGAATTAATCCAGTCTCTTGACAATTTACCTCTGTTCGCAGGCATTCCACCCTCACACTACTGTAACAATCCACCAGATACCATTCGAATTAAATCCGAAACTAGGGCCTTAAACCTAAACAAAGCAAACAACGTAGGTATGAAGGGTGAGTTGGCTACGGTAGATTGGGAAACTGCATTAAAAGGTATGATGGTAGACAAGCAGTGGCTAGCATTTAAATAATTAATACATAATTTACAACAAATATACATTCCTTCAAGGCACAAAAACCCCACAGGAAAAGTGGTCCAACCGTGGCTAACAAGAGAAGTTAAAGATAGTATTAGATCAAAGGAAGAGGCTTATAATGTTGCCAAAAACAGTAGTAAGCCTGAGGACTGGGAGGATTTTAGAATTCAGCAAAGGAGGACCAAGAAAGTGATAAAGAGAGGGAAAATAGAATATGAGAGTAAACTAGCGAGAGACAGAAAAACAGACTGTAAAAACTTCTATAGGTATGTAAAAAGGAAAAGATTAGCGAAAAGTAAATGTGGGTCCCCCCTTACAGGTTGAGACAGGAGAAATTATAATGGAGAATAAGGAAATGGCAGAGAAATTAAACAAATACTTTGGCTGCGATTTTGCCGGCGCTCAGAGGTTAAAGTCCTTTTGATTGATGGCGGGTCCTGAACCCGCCGTCAACCCGTCTCCAAACAACCTTCCCAAGTGTTGGGTACCCAATTTGCAAATGGACCGGACACCTAGCGGTGGGAAATGGATTAAAGTCAATTACCTGCCTATTAACAGGTACTTGTCAGGAGTTTTCACGCTGTTTTTCGATTTTCCCACTTCTGGGTCGGGTTTCCCAACGTCCGGACACCACGCCAGGTAAGTGTGGCGTGTTATGAGTCTGGTCTAATGTTTGTGAAAAGATGACAGCTGCCGAAGTGGTGAGAAGGATGCAATGTTGCACATGGTGAGTTTCAGAGCAAAGAAAATGTTGGTTACTGCATTTTTAAAACATATACAGATTTCTTTAGCTTACAGGTTTTTAAATCCAACTATATATTCAGTGCCACCTCATTGGGACAACCTCTCTCACCAGTGACAGATCGCTTCTGTCACCTCACCTGCAGCTGCCATCTATTCCAGCATATGGAGGGAGTCATTGGAGAGCCTGAGTGCAAGAGTTCACCTTTGTGCAGTGATGTCAGTGTTTTCAGCACCTCAATGCTGTCAAACACTGAGAAATCAACTGTCAAAATAAAATTGTGCATGGTTCCTTTAAGGAAACCGGCAGATGACACGTCATCCAATGATGTAATCAGACCCGCTTCCTGTTAATTGGCCGTTAAGCCCTCAGCTTAACGGCCAATCCAGGGAAAATCACGTCTGTGGAGCGGAGGCAGCTGGGGGCGGGACTGGAACCCGGAAAGAAGTTGATCCGCACCTATCCCGACACCGAGCAGAAAATTGCAGCCTTTGTGTCTGACTTCACTGAAGAAGACGCAAAAAAACTCCCGGAAATAGTGGAGAACCAAGGGTCCAGCGAGAATGAGGGACTGAAAGAAATTAGTATTAGTGAAAAAAAGCACTGGAGAAATTAATGGGACTGAAAGCTGATAAATCCCCTGGACCTAATGGCCTTCATCCTAGGGTTTTGAAAGAGGTGGCTATAGAGATAGTGGATGCATTGGTTGTCATTTTCCAAAATTCCATTGATTCTAGAACGGTTCCCGCAGATTGGAAGGTAGCAAATGTAACCCCACTATTTAAGAAAGGAGGGAGAGAGAAAACAGGGAACTACAGACCAGTTAGCCTGACATCAGTAGTAGGGAAAATGCTAGAATCTATTATTAAGGACGTGGTAACAGGGCACTTAGAAAATAATAATAGGATTGGGCAGAGTCAACACGGATTTATGAAAGGGAAATCATGTTTGACGAATCTGTTAGAGTTTTTTGAGATTGTAACTAAAAGAATAGATAAGGGGGAACCAGTGGAAGTGGTGTATTTGGATTTTCAGAAGGCATTCGATAAGGTGCCACACAAGAGGTTATTAAACAAAATTAGGGCTCATGGGATTGGGGGTAATATACTTGCATGGATTGAGGATTGGTTAACGGACAGAAAACAGAGAGTAGGAATAAACGGGTCATTTTCGGGTTGGCAGGCTGTAACTAGTGGAGTACCGCAAGGATCAGTGCTTGGGCCTCAGCTATTCACAGTCTACATCAATGATTTGGATGAGGGGACCAAATGTAATATATCCAAGTTTGCTGATGATACAAAGCTAGGTGGGAATGTAAGTTGTGAGGAGGATGCAAAAAAGCATTCAAGGGGATATAGACAGGCTAAGTGAGTGGGCAAGAACATGGCAAATGGAATATAATGTGGAGAAATGTGAAGTTATACACTTTGGTAGGAAAAATAGAAAAGCAGAGTATTTTTTTAATTGGTGAGAGATTGGGAAATGTTGGTGTTCAGAGGGACCTGGGTGTCCTTGTACACGACTCACTGAAAGTTAACATGCAGGTACAGCAAGCAATTAAGGAAGCAAATAGTATGTTGGCCTTTATTACAAGAGAATTTGAGTATAAGAGTAAAGACGTCTTACTGCAATTATGTAGGGCCCTGCTTAGACCACACCTGGAGTACTGTGTACAGTTTTGGTCTCCTTACCTAAGGAATGATATACTTGCCATAGAGGGAGTGCAACGAAGGTTCACCAGACTGATTCCTGGGATGGGGGGATTGTCTTATGAGGAGAGATTGAGTAGATTGGGCCTATATTCTCTAGAGTTTAGAAGAATGAGAGGTGATCTCATTAAAACATACAAAATTCTTACAGGGCTTGACAGTGTAGATGCAGGGAGGATGTTTCCCCTGGCTGGGGAGTCTAGAACCAGGGGTCACAGTCTCAGGATAAGGGGTCGGCTGAGATGAGGAGAAATTTCTTCTCTTAAAGGTTTGTGAATCTTTGGAATTCTCTACCCCAGAGAGCTGTGGAGGCTCAGTCGTTGAGTATATTCAAGACAGAGATCAATAGATTTTTGGATATTAAGGGAATCAAGGGATATGGGGATAGTGCAGGAAAGTGGAGTTGAGGTAGAAGATCAGCCATGATCTTATTGAATGGTGGCGCAGACTCAAGGGGCTGAATGGCCTCCTCCTGCTCCTATTTCCTATGTTCTTATGTTCTAACACTGCTTTTCTCTTCTATAGGGCCTTTCCAAGATAAAGTGGAAGACTCCAGTGACTCTCATGAACTTAATATTTTACAGTTTGGTGCATTATACAATGCACTTGGCACAGCCACCAACACAGACACAAGCACCCTGGGACATTGTGTTGGAAGAGGGTGTACTGGTTGTAGCACAGATTATAGTGTCGAGGAGAAAGCGGAGGTGATGATAGCGAAGGAAGGCAGCCGATTCTTGTGACAGTCCCAGGCACTCCTCAGTTGCATGGGATAAGGGTAGGTATCTCACTGTGCCAGCCTTCAGAACAATGTTATGGGATGAGTAAAAAGCCCTCATGATAACTCCTGATACTGCATTGAACACCCTGCAATGGTTATCAGACAAAAAAAAGAAAGACTTGCATTTATATAGCGCCTTTCACAACCACCGGACGTCCCAAAGCGCTTTACAGCCAATGAAGTACTTTTTGAAGTGTAGTCACTGTTGTAATGTAGGAAATGCTGCAGTGAATTTGCGCACAGCAAGCTCCCACAAACAGCAATGTGATAATGACCAGATAATCTGTTTTAGTGATGCTGATTGAGGGAAAAATATTGGACAAGACACTGGGGATAACTCCCCTGCTCTTCTTCGAAATAGTGCCACGATATATTTTACGTCCACCTGAGAGAGCAGACGGGGTCTCCAAAAGACGGCACCTCGTGGAGTGTCAGCCTAGATTTTTGTGCTCAAGTGCCTGGAGTGAGACTTGAACCCACAGCCCAGAGGCGAGAGTGCTACCAACTGAGCCACGGCTGACACACAGAGAGTATGCAGCAGTGCAGCTTCAACATCTCTGCAGCAGTGCATGACAGATTGACAGTTTGAAACATGTGGGGACTCCAGGACCAGCCATAGTTTCTTTCCTGAACTCTGACTGAGGCTACTGAGACCTTGGTCTCCAATTTACAGGAGTTTCTCAGTGCTGGATGGGGAATGCTATGGGATTGGCTTCTTAGTCCACAGTCCACTTAGTGTACTGTCCACTCGCACACAAATCACACAAATCTCTGGCCATCCTGCTGGAAGGAATGCCCAGCAGCTGCAGCACAGCAGCAGGAGGAATAGATGAGCCAACTTCCTCTTGGGGTGAGGACACATCCATCCAGCCCAACTCACCTCCTCGAAGGACTGAGGAAAGGCCAAGTAGCTGTCAGGTGCAGGCAGCCACTGCGACACAGATGTGGCACAAGGTTTTGCAAAGCCAGCTCATACCCCTGCACTAAGATTTATGCAACCACCTCCATCCCATGTGGCCTCCCACTGTGGTAGCAGCCTGTCACTATTCTTGCTCTTCCCAGAGAAGTAGCACTTAGATGCAGCACTTTACCCGCACACGTTATAGAGTCAGCAAGGAGAAGCACCATAGTGATCATTAGTTTGAAATTCACATTTCATTTATAGGGAAATAAACTTGGCGGGCTTTACTTCACCGTCATCCAGAGGGCTTCTTTGAGAAGGGTCAAAGTAATAAGCAAGCCGGTATGTAAGGTAGAGTAGATGGGAATGGGCGCCATGGTATTTATTGCGCCATAGGTTTGTGGACAAGTTGTGCAGGTGCTGGATTGGGGACTTAATTGAAGTCGTTCTCTGTTGGTTCTCTGTTTCTATTCTCTACACCAATCTTCTTGGCTGTACGTCAGCTTCCTCCATTGTTTTCTTGCTGTGTGCCCTTGTCCTCCTCTGATAACAGTTCTGCCTGGACCTCCTCTTCACACTGTCGCCTGCTTGCTCCTCCTTATACAGCAAGGTTGTGCAACATGCAGTGTATAGTGAAGGTTTCTTCGGAAAGCAACCAGCCAGGGCTGAAAAGGACAGCTCTCCACTCCTGATTGCAATCCAATGATCCCTGCTGCAGAGCATGTCTGTGCGGGCATCAGGCAAGCACAGAATCCGGCTCAGTGGTGATGCCCCCACAGTGGCATTTGCTGCTGACGGTCACTATCCAGGCTCACACATGAGCAACGTTCACTTGGACCAAGTACCAAAGGTCAGCCAGCACCATGAACATGAATCCCAGCAAGAATGAATGCCTTCAGGAGAAGAGGGTGACCACTGGGTTTATTGTGGGGGTTGAGGCAGATTCCTGTGTTGGCCATCTCATTGACCTTTTTCCCATCTGCAGTCCCGCTTTGTATCTGAGGCTTCCAGAACCTGTCCAGGTCAGCAAGCTCCAGAAGGTGGCACAAACAGCAGCTGATGTGTTGGCTTCAGCTTTCTCAAGAAGATTTCAGCTTCCTTTTTACATTATTCCCCATTGAATGGGCCTGAAAACCACTGATCATGGTGTGACCTCTGGGTAGATTTTTACCATGTCTCCCGGGCGTAAAACTGCCATTGCAGATCGGATACCCGTTATAGAAACAAATGGAATAACAACCAGGCGTGTTCTATAAAGGGCAGGTGATCCATTCCTCTCCAGGTGGTGGAGGCGGAAATGCAACCCCTTGACTTCAACAGGATGTCCCCACAGTGAGGCAGGAGATTAGTTGGGTGTGTTATTTGCCCTTATGGGATGTTCCCCTCCCTTTGTTTCTTCTTCCTATTGCAGCTTGGGAACTATCTTGTCCCTTTTCCAGCTCCTCTGTTTGCTTCAAGCCTTTAAAACCGCAACCTTTTATTCTTGTGTGGAGAGCTGTCCTTTTCAGCCCTGGCTGGTTGCTTTCCGAAGAAATCTTCACTATTCTTGTTACTGCGGCTCTCCTTTTCTGCCCTGTTCTAATCTTATCCTAAGGCAAGAGTGCTTGATCCTGCTCCATGTACAAGAATACCATTGTCAAACCGTACCTCTGAGAAGAACGCTAACACAATACATCAAACATCTACAGCAAAGCGACAGCAGACCACATAGGGTGTACAAGAGAGTTAATCAAGAGAGATCCTCTTGAGGCTCCCTGATTATAATCACTCAACCATTGGTGGCCGTGCCTTCTGCTGCCTGGGCCCTAAGCTCTGGAATTCCCTGCCTAAACCTGTCCGCCTCTCTACCTCTCTTTCCTCCTTTAAGACGCTCCTTAAAACCTACCTCTTTGACTGTCACCTGCCCTAATACCTCCTTATGTGGATCGGTGTCAAATTTTTTGTCTTAAAATACTCCTGTGCAGCGCCTTGGGATGTTTTACTACATTAAAAGCGCTATATAAATACAAGTTGCTGTTGTTGTTGTAATGTGACCCACACACACTGCGCCACAAGTCTACGAGTGAGTCAATGTAGCGTGACGGAGCCTAATATACTGCCAATCCCACAGCGCACGGTCTGCTAGAGTGCTGCTGTAATAGCATCACACACACTGAAGATGTACCAGCCTAATGACAGAGCACTGAGCTAAAAAACAGTACAAGGAGACTGCCAGTGGCACCGAGTTAACACAAAATACTCACAACTTACTGCACCTCCTAACCTAATGACTGTGTATAGGGGTATGTGAGGGCCCCATAAACACTCGTGCAGAATATACCCCTCGACTTGAATCACAAAGAGTTAATCGACTTCCGTCCTGGATATTGCTTCTCATTCTGTGGCGATGAATTGCTCTGAAGAGGTTGAATGGAATTCCAGTGGCCAGAATATCCCATTTTGTGGCTCTGGTTGGTTCTTGTTGACTCAGGTTGTTGAGTCAGTGGGAGTGGGGCAGAGCCGTGAGAAGCACAGCTTTCTCTGGGGATAATGGCTGCTGGGCCCTGTTTATGCTGCTGGCATTCAGGCACAGCTTTAGGCTGAGTCCCTGTTGTCCAGGCGAGGAGGAGCAGTTGTCCCAGGGTCATGTTTCAAGCCTCACACCTATGGTTGAGTGACAGACACAGTTTAATAGAAGGCAATTACACTGCGTCAGAGAAGTGCAGAAACACCAGTGACAAATGTTGAAGTCATGGCTAGCTGCACCATCATTGAAGTGTATTGGTAGACTGACTGTGTATATACAGGTTTGGTACAGATGTTGAAGTCATGGCTAGCTGCACCATCATTGAAGTGTCCAGTCATTGCTTCACCAGAAGAGTTCCCGAAGTCACATAGTGAGCTGGCTGACAAATTACCCGAAACTCTCATCACCAGTGTTTGTTGTTAAAAGATGCAGTTTCATCTTGGACCCTGTCAAAGTCCACACTCACTAGTGAGTTATTGGCATTGGGAATAGAAAATTGAGTCTGTGTATTCTGCACTTTCAAGTATGCCACAATGTGCACTGTTGGTAAAGTAAGAAACTATTTTCCATCATACTTTGGCAACAACTGACTGGGAAAGTTTCTAACAAAACCTGTATATACACAGTCGGTCTATATCAATCCTATATATACACAGTCAGTCTGTACTAAATCTGTATATACAAAGTCAGTCTGCGCCAATCCTGTACATACACAGTCAGTCTGTACCAATCCTGTATATACACAGTCAGTCTGTACTAATCCTGTACATACATAGTCAGTCTGTATCAATCCTGTACATACACAGTCAGTCTGTACCAATCCTGTATATACACAGTCAGTCTGTACTAATCCTGTATATACACAGTCAGTCTGTATCAATCCTGTATATACATTCAGTCTGGAGTGGAATGACTATGGAGTGGGGTGAATACAGAGTGGGGTGAATATGGAGTGGGGTGAATACAGAGTGGGGTGAATACGGAGTGGAGTGAATACGGAGTGGGGTGAATACAGAGTGGAGTGAATACAGAGTGCGGTGAATACAGAGAGGAGTGAATACGGAGTGGGGTGAATACGGAGTGGGGTGAATACGGAGTGGAGTGAATACAGAGTGGGGTGAATACAGAGTGGAGTGAATACGGAGTGGGGTGAATACAGAGTGGAGTGAATACAGAGTGGGGTGAATACGGAGTGGAGTGAATAGGGAGTGGAGTGAATACAGAGTGGAGTGAATACAGAGTGGAGTGAATACGGAGTGGGGTGAATACAGAGTGGAGTGAATACAGAGTGGAGTGAATACAGAGTGGGGTGAATACGGAGTGGGGTGAATAAAGAGTGGAGTGAATACGGAGTGGAGTGAATACAGAGTGGGGTGAATATGGAGTGGGGTGAATAAAGAGTGGAGTGAATACGGAGTGGAGTGAATACGGAGTGGAGTGAATACAGAGTGGAGTGAATACAGAGTGGAGTGAATACGGAGTGGGGTGAATACAGAGTGGAGTGAATACGGAGTGAAGTGAATACGGAGTGGAGTGAATATGGAGTGGGGTGAATACGGAGTGGAGTGAATACAGAGTGCAGTGAATACGGAGTGGAGTGAATACGGAGTGAAGTGAATACGGAGTGGAGTGAATACGGAGTGGGGTGAATATGGAGTGGAGTGAATACGGAGTGGGGTGAATACAGAGTGGAGTGAATACGGAGTGGAGTGAATACGGAGTGGGGTGAATACGGAGTGGGGTGAATACGGAGTGGAGTGAATACGGAGTGGAGTGAATACGGAGTGGAGTGAATACGGAGTGGGGTGAATACGGAGTGGAGTGAATACGGAGTGGGGTGAATACGGAGTGGGGTGAATACGGAGTGGAGTGAATACGGAGTGGGGTGAATACAGAGTGGAGTGAATACTGAGTGGGGTGAATACGGAGTGGAGTGAATACGGAGTGGGGTGAATACAGAGTGGAGTGAATACAGAGTGGAGTGAATACAGAGTGGGGTGAATACAGAGTGGGGTGAATACAGAGTGGAGTGAATACGGAGTGGAGTGAATAAAGAGTGGAGTGAATACGGAGTGGAGTGAATACGGAGTGGAGTGAATACGGAGTGGGGTGAATACGGAGTGGAGTGAATACGGAGTGGGGTGAATACGGATTGGGGTGAATACGGAGTGGAGTGAATACAGAGTGGGGTGAATACGGAGTGGAGTGAATACAGAGTGGAGTGAATACAGATTGGGGTGAATACGGAGTGGGGTGAATAAAGAGTGGAGTGAATACGGAGTGGGGTGAATACTGAGTGGGGTGAATACGGAGTGGAGTGAATATGGAGTGGGGTGAATATAGAGTGGAGTGAATACAGAGTGGGGTGAATACAGAGTGGGGTGAATACGGAGTGGAGTGAATATGGAGTGGGGTGAATATAGAGTGGAGTGAATACAGAGTGGGGTGAATACGGAGTGGAGTGAATACGGAGTGGGGTGAATACAGAGTGGAGTGAATAAAGAGTGGAGTGAATACGGAGTGGGGTGAATACAGAGTGGAGTGAATACGGAGTGGGGTGAATACAGAGTGGAGTGAATAAAGAGTGGAGTGAATACAGAGTGGGGTGAATACGGAGTGGAGTGAATACGGAGTGGGGTGAATACAGAGTGGAGTGAATAAAGAGTGGAGTGAATACAGAGTGGGGTGAATACGGAGTGGAGTGAATACGGAGTGGGGTGAATACAGAGTGGAGTGAATACAGAGTGGAGTGAATACAGATTGGGGTGAATACGGAGTGGGGTGAATAAAGAGTGGAGTGAATACGGAGTGGGGTGAATACGGAGTGGGGTGAATACGGAGTGGGGTGAATACGGAGTGGGGTGAATACGGAGTGGGGTGAATACGGAGTGGGGTGAATACGGAGTGGGGTGAATACGGAGTGGGGTGAATACAGAGTGGGGTGAATACGGAGTGGGGTGAATACGGAGTGGGGTGAATACGGAGTGGGGTGAATACAGAGTGGGGTGAATACGGAGTGGAGTGAATACGGAGTGGGGTGAATACGGAGTGGGGTGAATACAGAGTGGGGTGAATACGGAGTGGGGTGAATACGGAGTGGGGTGAATACGGAGTGGGGTGAATACAGAGTGGGGTGAATACGGAGTGCAATGCCTCATGGCTCAGCGCTGGGAATACTGCTGTTTCCGATTTAGCTGCATGATTTGGATTGAGTAATTCAATGCAAAGAGTTCAAATTTGCAAATAATACGAAACTAGATGGGGCAGAGGAGTTGGAGGTGGCAGCTCAGAAATTGCAGAATGAGTTGGACAAAGTATATAGTTATTCAGAACAATGGCAAATGAATATAAAGTGCAAAGGGCGGCACATAGCATGGCAAAAAAAGTGAGACACCTACTCCATGAATGATGCTGGAATAGCTGACGATGAGGCAACAATGATGAGTCTTAACACTAAACATGACCAACCAATGCAGAGCTGCAATGAACAACACCAAGAGGATGTTCAATTACATGGCCAAAGCAGTAGAATACAAGTCAGAGGAGGGAGTGCTCAAACTGTATAGGGCTCTGTTCAAACCCACCTTGAGCACTGTGTCCAGTTCTGGTCAGACACACCTTGAGCACTGTATAGGGCTCTGGTCAGACCAACCTTGAGCATGTGTCCTGTTCTGGTCAGACACACCTTGAGCACTGTGTCCAGTTCTGGTCAGTCACACCTTGAGCACTGTGTCCAGTTCTGGTCAGACACACCTTGAGCACTGTGTCCTGTTCTGGTCAGATTCACCTTGAGCACTGAGTCCAGATCTGCTCAGACCCACCTTGAGCACTGTATAGGGCTCTGGTCAGACCGCACCTTGAGCAATGCAGCCGGTTCAGGTCACCGAGACACAAAGTGAGACATTCAAGGGCAGGGGGCATTGTAGAGAAAAGCCATGAGGCTGAATCCCAGGGTCAGGGGTCTGAGTGATGAGGAAAAACTGGAGCGACTTGGGCTTTTAAGCCTGAAATGGAAGCAGCTGAGAGTTGGTCTTCATAGAGGGTTATAAAATAATCAGGGAAAAGATAAATCTGGAATATTACTTTAAATTAAATTGGGAGTAGACCAAGGGAGCACAGGTTATAACTAGTAAAAGGTCATTTTAGGGCTGATATCAGGAAATTGATCTTCATGCAGAGAGCGATCAACACACGGAATGGACTCCAAGATAGAGGAGGGGAGGCAAAACCCAGGAATCATTTAAAAAACAATTAGATGCTGAATTGGGGGAATATTAAGATCTCACTGGATGGATAAGTTACGGTGGACTGTATGGCCTTGTGATCTTGTGAATCTATGCTGTGTACTCTCTATTGCTTTAATGTCCGTTTTATTATGGGGTGTTCAAAAATTTCCACTCTCAAGGAAATGCTATTGCAGGTAGATAAAGCCATTAAAAAGGCCAATACAATTTTAGGTTTTATAAATAGGGACTTAGAGTACAAGAGCAAAGAAGTTATGATAAATAACCTACCCTCATTATTTGCTTCTCAGTTATAACGTACTCGCAACAACAACAAAAACAACTTGTATTTATATAGCGCCTTTAATGTAGTAAAACGTCCCAAGGCACTGCACAGGAGTATTTTAAGACAAAAAAATTGACACCGAGCCACATCAGGATAAATTAGGACAGGTGACCAAAAGCTTGGTCAAAGAGGTAGGTTTTAATGAGCATCTTAAAGGAGGAAAGAGAGGTAGCGAGGCGGAGAGGTTTAGGCAGGGAATTCCAGAGCTTAGGGCCCAGGCAACAGAAGGCACAGCCACCAATGGTTGAACGATTATAATCAGGGATCCTCAAGAGGGCAGAATTAGAGTCACAACCTACCTTTCTTATAAAACTCTTGGTTATATCCAGGGGGCGATTTTCCCTGTTTACTTTAAGCGCAAAAGAGCCTCCGAGATGGGGTCTTGAGCTGCAACGTTGGTTTAGCCTTCCTTTAGCGCAAGAGGCCATCTTGGTAAAGGAGTTGAAGCGCGCGCTAGGAACGGCCACCCCGAGGATCGTTAATGCTCTGATTGACAATAAAATTGCCTGCTAGTGCCATTAAAGAGGCTGACTGCCATTTTGGTGGTTACCTCTTTAGTTAACAACCTCTCCTAACAGAGACCAGCTGAACAGGAATAAACTAATAGTTGCTGAGGATTTCTAGCGCTACTTAAAGCCATGCCACTGTTCACTTGTTTTTGGAGATAGACTGTGTTTGAAGAGAACTTTTGAGACACATTGGGAGACTTTCTGGGACATTTTGTCAAGACTTCACCAACACTCTATCAACATTTTTCCTGGAAATTCTCTGAGGAATTCACCTATAAAGAGACCTTATAGGAGTCACCAGGAGAAGGGGAGTACTTGGTCATGGGATCTTGCTAGGGGCCCCCCCTTGGTCTGCAGGAGGAATGGGAGGAGGAGATGAGGCCAGGCAGAGCAGCACCAGCTGCTGCAGGAGAGAGGGACAGGAGGGACAGGAGGGCGAGCTGGACTCCTGCCCACCCTGCGGGTACAGGACATCTCTCCTCCTCTGGACCTCCTCCACTAGGACCTCCAGCGCTGGGTCCGAGAACCTGTGCGCCCTCCCCCTCGGTCCCTGAGCCATCCTGAAACCTGCCGTTGTGTGTCAGCGAGCTCACTTCACACCTTCAGTGGAAGTGGGTGTGTGGAGCCCACAGATACTGCTCCACAAATATTGCTTCTGAACAGCGCTTGAGTGCTAAATGTGCAGGAGTCTGTTTTAGCGCCACAAGGCACATTTAAATTATGATTATCTGCAATTAGCCCCAAAATTGCATGCTAAAACCAGACTTTCAAACAGACGTGTCTTATTAGCACAGCACCCATTTAGCGCCTGTTTTCACCCTTTCATCAAAATAAACCCCCAGGTCTCTGGATTACTTGTCCAGCGACATAGCCACTACACTACTGGACCATTAGGGCACAGTTGTATAGTGGTTATGTTACTGGACTAGTAATCCTCAGGTCTGGACTAATATTCCAGTAGAACGTGCGTTCAAGTCCCATCATGGCAGTTTGAGGATTTGAATTCCGTTTTTTTAAAAAGCTGGTACCAGTAAAAAGTGACCATGAAGCTGTCGGATTCTTATAAAAACACAACAGGTTCACTAAGGAAACCTGCCGTCCTTACCTGGTCTGGCCTATATGTGACTCCAGTCCCACACCAATGTGGTTGTCTCTTAACTGCCCTCTGAAGTGGCTTAGCTAGGCCACTCAGTTGCATCACCACTTTCACAGGGAAACTAGGGATGGGCAATAAATGCCAGCCTTGCCAGTGAATGGAAATAAAACGTCCCCATTAGAGAACTCAGTTACAGCACTGTTCCTGCTAAAGGAGCTTTGGGTTCCAGTCGTTCTCAGCCTGCCTCAAACTTGATGATTGGGTTGGGAAAGCACACACACACTGCTCGACTGTGCCGAGCGTTTTGGAGCAGGATTGAATGGAGGTCCTACAGCGGCAGTTTGCATTCAGGTTTTTTTTGGGGAATTAAGATAACAATTCAATTCTTTCATTCCGCTGAAACTTTGGCAAAGCGATGAACTTGAGGCTGGAATGTCCCTGCTAATAATAGGGCTGCCGATTACCAGAGACACAACAAGTTGCAACTCTTGTGAGGGATGCTGGCTGCTGCTGCTGCTGCTGTGGGTTGAAAGCCTCACTGCAGCTGGACAGTCAATGTGGCTTCAGTTGATTTACGATACGGTCATGAAGTGTCCTGAAGGGAGTGAGAGCTACCGAGTTGTAAATTACACTGAGAAAACCCGCTTAACCACCGGCGGGCAGCAGCGACCAGGGAGGGCTGTGACAACAAGATACAAGAGCAGCCAGTTCCTGCAGAAGGAACAATCTCAAAATACAGATTGGTCATTGGGTTCTGTTCAAGGTGACCAGGGACCAGATGTTTTCACATAAGGCTCAACGGTCTATCAACTGTTTACCTGATTGTCTTGGAATGTTCTAGGTGTAGCGTGATCCAACTGCACCCCCTTCAATTAGTGGAAGATGCTGAAAATCCCTATTAGATGCACGACAGGAAACAGTCATTGTGGGAACATTGCAACTCAAATCTACCCTTATTTATCAAATATAATAATACCTCAATATACCCATGTCCACATATTCTCTGATACACCCCACACCCTTCTCTTTAACACTCTTTAATACATCCCATACCCTTCAGCCTAACACTCTCTGATTCACCCTTTATCCTTCCCTGTAACACTCTCTAATACACCCCATACCATTCAGTCTAACACTCTCTGATTCACCCCTGTAACACTCTCTAATACACCCCATACCATTCCCTGTAACACACTCTGACACACCCCATACCATTCATAATAACACTCTCTGATGCACCCCATACCCTTCCCTGTAACACTCTTCAATACACCCCATACCTTCAGTATAACACACTCTGATATACCCCACACCCTCACTATAAAACTCAATTTGATCTGAGATAAATATTTCTTTCTTGTGATGTGGCTCTAATCAAGATTAAAATGGAAAGGGAGGTTTAGGACATTCTATTTCCTTGGCGCTAATTCACCTTTCACCGTGTGTGGGGCTGTTCCCTGTTTGACACTTCCGGACACATCCTACTCCTGCCCCCATTTCTTATGTTATGTTCACGTGTGTCCACAATCTAATCCATCGAATCTATAAGTTGCACAAGTGTGCTTCGGCCCCACTTATACAGTTAGAACAAACACTGAATCCATTATTCAAATGAATATCATCATATAAAGCCTCACGGTGCAACTGTTGAGACGATTGTTTTATCCTCCTTTCACTTCCCAGCAACTGGGTCTGTCAATGATCTTTAAACAGTGGATTTTAATCCTTTATCTTAGTCCTGCTCTAAGCTTCAATATCTGCAACCCATCTCCATTGTGAATATAAAGCCAGTAGCCCAGCAACTACACGTCATTTTGGCATAATTTCAATCTAATTATTTTTAGTGGGCGGCGGGGTGGGGGGGGGGTGGGGAAGCAATGTAGGGTGGAAGCCATTTCTACCAGTTGTCCGGCTCAAAATCTCCTCCCCACCCCCGAATTCCCTGAAGCTTCTTGGCCCATCGAGCCATGAGAGAGCTGCCCATCAAGCCACGAGAGAGCTGCCCATGGAGCCACGAGAGAGCTGCCATCGAGCCACGAGAGAGCTGCCCATCGAGCCACGAGAGAGCTACCCATCGAGCCACGGCTGATAGCTCATTCGCGCTACTGCTCAATTGTTCACACATTTGCCTTATCTTGTGTATTAATAGTTGTCGCCCACATTAATGCACAGGCCAGGCATTAAAGGATTTTCTACTTGTTAAGTCCGTTTGATTGAAATATGCATATTCTCACACAAATAACTTAATTCACACATTGTGTCAATTTCCTGTAAATTGAATGTAAGAAAAATAAGTCACAGTTATATAGGCCTAGAAACTGAATCACACCGTGTCCATTTTCAGGCATGAAATATTTAAATTAAACTGGAGTATAATCGGGGGGCACAGGTTCAAACTAGGTAATTTTAGGGCTGAACTTAGGAAATTCTTCTTCACACAGAAAGTGATCGACATGAGGAATAAACTCCCAGATAGAATGGTGGAGACAAAAACCCTGGAATCTTTTAAGAAACAGTTGGATGTTGAAATGAGTGGGCCGTATGGATCTCTCTGAATAGATGAATTAAGATGGGCTGAATGGCGATCTTCATTCGTAATTATCGTGTTATCTTATGAATGACTGCCATTGTTACAGGGTTGATCATTGCCTTGATGTTGTAAGAGTTCACGGGGCTGATTTTCCGCTGTCTAATGCCTGGTGTGTTCCAAGCTCTGGGTTTAGGCAGAAGAGGTGGGAGCGGACACCTGAAATGTCGTGTCACTGCTCACTTTGCGCTTGACACGTATTTCCTGGGCAAATCGTGTTTAACTAACTTGATTGAGTTTTTTGATGAGGTAACAAAGAGGGTTGATGAGAGCAATGCGGTTGACATGGTGTGCATGGATTTCCAAAAGGCGTTTGATAAAGTGCCACATAATAGGCTCGCCAGCAAAGTTGAAGCCCATGGAATAAAAGGGACAGTGACAGCATGGATACGAAATTGGCTAAGTGACAGGAAACAGAGAGTAGTGGTGAACGGTTGTTTTTCGGAGTGGAGGAAGGTACACAATGGTGTTCCCCAGGGGTCGGTACTAGGACCACTGCTTTTCTTGTTATATATTAATGACTTAGACTTGGGTGTACAGGGCACAATTTCAAAATTTGCAGATGACACAAAACTTGGAAGGGAACAGTGAGGAGGATAGTGATAGACTTCAAGAGGACATAAACAGGCTGGTGGAATGGGCGGACGCGTGGCAGATGAAATTTAATGCAGAAAAGTGTGAAGTGATACATTTTGGTAGGAAGATCGAGGAGAGGCAATATAAACTAAAGGGTACAATCCTAAAGGGGGTGCATGAACAGGGGGTATATGTGCACAAATCACTGAAGGTGGCAGGGCAGGTTGAGAAAGCGGTTAAAAAAGCATACGGGATTCTGGGCTTCATAAATAAAGACATAGAGTACAAAAGCAAGGAAGTTAATATGAACCTTTATAAAACACTGGTTAGGCCTCAGCTGGAGTATTGTGCACTATTCTTGGCACCACACTTTAGGAAGGATGTCAAGGCCTTGGAGAGGGTGCAGAAAAGATTTACAAGAATGGTTCCAGGGATGAGGGACTTCAGTTACGTGGACAGACTGGAGAAGCTGGGGTTGAGAGGAGATTTGATAGCAGTGTTCAAAATCATGAGGGGTCTGGACAGAGTAGGTAGAGAGAAACGGTTCCCATTGGGCGAAGGGTCGAGAATCAGAGGACACAGATTTAAGGTGATTGGCAGAAGGACCAGAATGAGGAAAAACTTTTTTACGCAGCGAGTGTTTATGATCCAGAATGCACTGTCTGAAAGGGTGGTGGAGGCAGATTCAATCACGGCTTTCAAAAGGGAGTTGGATAAGTATCTGAAGGGAAAAAATTGCAGGGCTACGGGGAAAAGGCGGGGGAGTGGGACTAGCTGAAGTGCTCTTGCAGCGAGCCGGCACAGGCTCGACGGACCAAATGGCCTCCTTCTGTGCTGTAAACAATCTATGATTCCATGATTCTATGCAAGTAAGCCAAACAATAACATCTTACATTTTTATAGCGCCTTTAACATAGTAGAAACGTCCCCAAAGCGCTTCACAGGAGCGATATCAAAGAAAGGTTGTCACCAAGCCACTAAGGAGATACTAGGACAGGTGACCAAAAGCTTGGTCAAAGAGTTTAAGGAGCACCATAATGGAGGAGAGAGAGGTAGAGAGGTGGAGAGGTTTAGGGAGGGCATTCCAGAGTTTAGGGCCTCGGCAGATAAAGGTACGACCGCCAATGGAGGAGCTATGGAAATCTGGGAGGTAGAAGAGGCCAGAATTGGAGGAGCGCGGAGATCTCGGAGGGTTGTGGAGCTGGAGGAGGTTACAGAGATAGAGAGGGGCGAGGCCATGGAAGGATCTGAAAACAAGGATAAGAATTTAAAATTTGAGCCAATATAGGTCAGCGAGCACAGGGGTGATAGGTGAACAGGACTTGGTGCGAGTTAGGTTACGGGCAGCAGAGTTTTGAATGAGCTCAAGTTTACAGAGGGTGGTAGATAGGAGGCCAGCCAGGAGAGCATTGGAATCGTCGAATCTAGAGGTAACAAACTCGGAAATTCATCCTGGTTCAGCTACTTTCAAATCGGACGAGTTTCAATTGACACTGGGGCGAGGGATGGGGAGGAAAATCTGTACAGAAATCTGATGTTCCATCGTACAGTCCTCTGGTGCTGTGCTGTCCCCTTATGCTATGTGTAATAGTGCATTTTATCTGGTTCACTGACTCCAATGTAATTCTCTCAGGGAAGGAGTAGGTATGAAGTCTCACTGTGAGGTCCCCTGTGAACTTTCTTGTGATTTTACAGGCTGACTATATCTGCGTGTTAGAAGCCCAGATGCTGCTTTGTGTTTGCCAGGAATGGCTAATTGGAGCAACTCCCATCAGCACTTTAACTTGGCACAGACTAGGGATCAAACATCATACCCCCATGGTGTGTATGTCTGAACATCACGCCACAGAGTGTAGTTACTTACTGAGCCATTGGGGGTAGTCAATCTCCTCGACAATGCTTGGTCCATTTTCTGATAAACCGTGCGACTAGCAGGGAGTGGCTCGATTCAGGTGTAGCTCTGATTGGATAGGAAAACCCAGTTGTGTCTGAGCATGATGGGTGTTACAAAGAGTTAATGCAGCAGCTGAATCGAAGTGCAGCTCCTTTGCCAAGAAGTAGATCCAAGACTTGGACCCAAGGACTGCAGATAAACACGGCCAAGTCTTTGTCCAATAAGCCTGTTCATTCAGCAACTCATTCAGTCTGAGCACACAACACTTCATAAAAACATACATTGGAGACAAAAGTAATCAGATTTCAAAACTCTGCAGCTGTCTCTTGTTGGAATTTGGCACCAACTGACTCTTGTTGGTGCAGCTAAACATTAAATCCAAATTGTATTATGCTTGGATCATGACTTTGTACTGAAGTGTTAGACTTGGATCAGGAATTCAACGTAAGGCAATTGAATGGGGAATGACTATTAATTGGAACTCAATGAAGGGAAGCAGTTTGATGCATTAGGATTTTATAGAATGGAAGTTAATGGGAATCAATTTGAGTTCCATGGAATGGGAGGGCATTTGATAACTGATTATGTTGTCACATCACAGTGGTATTAGGACCATTGCACTTGTGATGAACAGCGCTCAAAGCTGGGCTGCACATTACCCGTGAAGAAATATTCCACATTGAAACTGACCATAGTAAGAAGGAGGGTGAGAAACAGGTTTGCTCCTTTTGAAAGCCTGATTGCTCCACCAGGTTCCTTTGAAGTAGGATAGTCCTCTTTGCAGCTCGGGGGTGGCCTCTGATAATATAGCCATGATGTGGAGATGCCGGTGTTGGACTGGGGTGGACAAATGTGAGAAGTCGCACAACACCAGGTTATAGTCCAACAGTTTTATTTGAAATCACAAGCTTTCGGAGCGCTGCTCCTTCATCAGACTTCACCTGACGAAGGAGCAGCGCTCCGAAAGCTTGTGATTTCAAATAAAGCTGTTGGACTATAACCTGGTGTTGTGCAACTTCTCACATCTGATAATATAAAATTTGTGCAATATCTGGCTGGAGTATGTGAGGCTACGTCACTTGTGCAGAGGTCTGGACGGCAATTTAGGAAGACATTTCCTGGACTCAGGAACGTTGCCTGGGGAGCTGCATTCATACCTTCTCCACTTCTGGTTTATGGTCTTACAACAAATGCTGCCACTAGTTCACCCGTAACTTCATGCAGCATCACAGAGGCAGCATGCACTGCACTCAGGCAAGCGCCCACCTGGCTGGCACCTGTTGCTGCAGGGCAAACGTCGTTGCTGGTACAGGAATACATTGCCAATGTCACACATAAATCTCGCCAGGGCCACAGAGCATGTTGGTGAATGGTAGGCCAGGCACTTGGATGACTCTCCTTATTCCGACATATATCCCTTTGTATCTGCTCACAGGAGAAGGTCACTACAACAGGCACGATCAGGTGAGTACCGAAGGAGCCTCGCCAGCTTGCATCCATTGACTCCCTATGAGGAGAGGGCCTGAAAATTCGTGGGCCACAAACAGTATAGGAAGTGGGGAGAGGGAGAGCGACTGTCGTCCTTTGATTTTCATTCTTTCTTCCCTACTCACTCACTCATTTCCTGGCACAAACTGCATTACAGCAACATAACATATGATACTTGTCACTTAAGTCTCACTTCAATGAACTTCCATTTCTAAAGCACCTTTCACAACCTCAGAATGTCCCAAAGAACTTCGCAGCCAATTAATTACTTTTGAAGTTCAGTCACTGTTGTAACGGTGCAACGATGTTAACTTTAGATCACTGTGGCATCTGAGCAGGTTGGCTCATATCTCTAGCATCTAAATGACTCATTGCTATTGATGCTGCTCTAATATTCTTATTAGGAAGGAATCCAAACGGGTAGATGCTGAAATTATTCAAAGCCGGTTAGTAGATCTCCCAACATGACTGCTGCACATTACTTTTTTCTCAGTCAATATCTGTTAAATGTCACAGCTTCCAACTGCATTCAGCCGATACCATCTGTGCTTGTGAGCGTTGGAGATCTCGATCGCAGATAAGAGTCGATAGAAAGCAGTGCGGGGAGTTTACTGTCTGGCAGCACGGTGTAACACTGTTCTCAGTTTCACCACTCCAACCCTCAGAAGCATCTTTTACTGGTGTCTGACATGACCTTTACTTGTGAATGTGCCAAAGCAACGAGCCATTATCTGAGAGTGTTGTACATATGCACATGCAGACACACACACACACACACACACACAGACATACACACACACACACACACACACACACAGACACACAGACACAAGCAGACACACACACACACACAGACACACACACACACACAGACAGACACAAGCAGACACACACACAGACACACACAGACACACACACACAGACATACACACACACACAGACACACACACACACACAGACACACAGACACAAGCAGACACACACACACACACACACACACACAGACACAAGCAGACACACGCAGACACACACACACATACAGACACCCACCCACACACACAGACATACACACACATATACAGACACATAGACACATGCAGACACACACCCACATACAGACACACACCCACACACGCAGACACACACACATACAGACACACAGACACACGAAGACACACACACACATACAGACACACGAAGACACACACACACGCAGACACACCACATACAGACACACATACAGACACGCAGACACACACACATTACAGACACACATACAGACACGCAGACACACACACACATACAGTCACACACCCACACACGCGACACACACACATACAGACACACACCCACACACGCAGACACACACACATACAGACACACACCCACACACGCGACACACACACATACAGAAACACACCCACACACGCAGACACACACCCATATACAGACACACATACAGACTCGCAGACACACACACACATACAGACACACACCCACACACGCAGACACACACCCATATACAGACACACATACAGACTCGCAGACACACACACATACAGACACACACACACATACAGACACACATACAGACATGCAGACACACACACACATACAGACACACACACACACACGCAGACACACACCCATATACAGACACACATACAGACTCGCAGACACACACACACATACAGACACACACCCACACACGCAGACACACACCCATATACAGACACACATACAGACTCGCAGACACACACACATACAGACACACACACACATACAGACACGCAGACACACACACACATACAGACACACACACACACACACACGCAGACACACACCCATATACAGACACACATACAGACTCGCAGACACACACACACATACAGACACATACACACACATGCAGACACACACACACATACAGACACACAGACACACACACACACAACGCAGACACACACACACATATATAGGCACACACCTACACACGCAGACACACACACACACAATAACGGAATCTTTACTCAAAGATGTAATAGAAAAACATCTAGAAACCGAAAGTATAATAAAGAGTAGTCAGCACAGATTTCAAAGGAGAAGATCATGCTTGATCAACCTTATTGAATTCTTTGAAAAAGTAACAGAAACAGTAGACAAGGGTAATGTAGTAGGTGTAATATACTTGGATTTTCAAAAGGCTTTTGATAAGGTACCCATAGTCGACTCATGACTCAGGTCAGAGCATGTGGAGTCAAGGGACAAGCAGCAGAAGAGATAGCAAACTGGTTACAAAACAGAAAATAGAGAGTAAGGGTTAAGGGTAGCTACTCAGACTGGCAAAATGTGGACAGTGGTGTTCCACAGGGATCAATGCTGGGACCACTGCTGTTCACCATTTACATTAATAATTTAGACTCGAGAATCAGAAGTACAATTTAAAACTTTGCGGATGACACCAAATTGGGGAGGTGTAGTTATTGGCCCAGAAATTGATCTCGCTCTGTTCCCGCGGGGGTAAGGCTTCCCCGCGATCTCTCACTCCGCGTGTGCTTTTTCAGATCCAGCTCGCACGAACTTGATGTTCCAGACATCAGCTGGGCAGTGCTTGCGTATCCCACCGGCGTAGTGAATTCGTGTGAGCTGTGGGATCACGTGACTCAGTTAGAGCCAATGGCAGCACACCATCTTCCATTCATAAGTTTCACATACGTGCTGTGAAATCTATGAATCTTACACCCCCCCAAAATAACAGCTAAACCTCAATTAAATTTTAAAAAAAAACCATCACATTAATAAAATAAGTATAGTTAAATAAATTAACCATTTTAAATAAAAAATTAAATTTTTGAAAAAATTTAAAATCTTTTAAAAAGTTATAAAAATAAACTTACCTGTCTTTAAAGTCTCTAAAAAAGATATACCTGTTAAAAAAAATTCAAAAAAATACTTAATTCACTACTTACCTTGTTAAAAGTGGGTCTTACTCCTCCTTTTTCCATTTCTAAAATCTTCCGTACTTACCTGCGCGTCCAAAGCACGAAGTGCACAGCGTGCGCGCAGCCTGTAGCGCACACGCGATGCACCGAGGAACTGCCCCCTTTTCAAAAGACCAAGTGCCGGTTTTCAGCGCATGCGCAGGGCATGCAGAAAACCGGCAATTGGAGAGAGAATACGCGAGAGTACGCACTGCGTACTCTCGCGTCGCGGGATGAATTTTTGGCCCAATATAAAGGAAGAATGTGACAAAATACAGGAAAACATTAATAAGCTTGCAGAATAGGCGTGTAATTGGCAAATGAATTTCAATATCGACAAGTGTGAGGTGGTGCATTTTGGTAGGAGGAAGAAGGAGGCGACCTACTCCTTGGAAAATAAAAGTCTGAATGGGGTCGAGGAGCAAAGGGATCTGGGGGTACAGATACACAAATCACTAAAAGCGACACAGGTTAATAAGGCCATAAAAAAAGCAAACCAAGCACTGGGCTTCATTTCTACAGGGATAGAATTGAAAAGCAGAGAAGTTATGTTAACTTGTATTGAACCTTGGTTGGACCACACTTGGAGCACTGTGCACAGTTCTCCTCTCCATATTATAGAAAGGATATAGATACATTGGAGAAGGTGCAAAAAAGATTCACAAGGATGATACCATAACTGAGAGGATATACTTATCAGGAAGGACTGAACAGGTTGTGGCTTTTTTCTCGAGAAAGAGAAGGCTGATGGGTGACCAAATAGAGGCCTTTAAGATAATGAAAGGGTTTGGTCGGGTAGACATGGAGAAGATGTTTCCACTTGTGGGGCAATCCAAAACTAGGGGCCATAAATATAATTTAGTCACTAATAAATCCAATAGGGAATTCAGGAGAAACTTCTTTACCCAAAGAGTGGTGAGAATGTGGAACTCGCTATCACAAGGAATAGTTGAGGAGAATAGTATAGATATATTTAAAGGGAAGCTAGATAAGCGCAAGAGGGAGAAAGGAATAGAAGGATACACTGATATAGTTCGATGAAGAGAGGTGGGAGGAGGCTCGTGTGGAGCATAAACACCGGCATCGACCAGTTGGGAAGAATGGCCTGTTCCTGAGCTGTACACTCGCTGTAACACATACACACATGCTTTACTTACACAGAGCTGGTAATCACCTAAAGGGTTCATAAGACACAATCTTCACTTCATCGATGTCTGCTAACTTATATAAGAACAGGGCCCAAGGACAAGCAACTGGAGCAAAGTCTCTAAACTGTAACCATGAATGGTCAGTGGGTGAAGCGCATGATGTCACTGTGACCAATTCTTTACTCGGTTTACTAAATTCGTTTTAATTTTATTCCCACCCTGATTTTCTTCTCTCCTCGCTCAAGAGTGCTGACTCATGGGAATCAAGGGATATGGGGATCGGGCAGGAAGGTGGAGTTGAGGTAGAAGATCAGCCATGATCTTATTGAATGGCGGAGCAGGCTCGAGGGGGCAAATGGCCTACTCCTGCTCCTATTTCTTATGTTTCTGTTGGCTAACGCTTCCCGAGGCATTGGCTACTCTCTTGCACCTTGTGCACTGTTCTTGTGTGAGCCTAGACAGTAAGTGCTGGCTGGCTATTTGACTACAGGGAGCATCACATCAATTCCTGCCCTCACCCGATAACTAGACATGCGTACTTTCCTGCAGGGGTTATTAGATAGTGATTAGGAGGAGGAACCTTAGTGTGTTCCCACTCTCTAGCCCAGGAGCATAGAGGCCAAAGGTCGTGCCCTTAGCACTGGGCCAGAGGAACTCTGCTCATCCAGCAGAAGCCAGGCAGCAAACCTGGTTCAGTTCCACACTAAGCAGAGAATTTACCAACCGAGGCACCAGTTCAGTCTTTAATTAACAGCCAACCCTGTGTTTGTACTTCTGAGTACAAGAATGTAACTGGGACAAAGTTAGACAAAAGATGGATGAAGCTTCACAGATGGTATTTCCTGCAGTCCTTTTGGGCTGATGCACAATGTCAAGTTATCACGGAGCCGCTCTTGAGGGTCCTCCTTTAAACATCTTCAGCATCAGCAGCTCTTGAGGTCCTGTTTCATTCATGATCGAGAGGACAGCTGAGACACGTGACTGTGATACTGTGCAGAATGGGCTCCGCGTGACCTGGAACAAGAAAACTGCACCCAGTCCAACGGCCTTAACAGCACTTAGTCTAGGAGCAAGAGCTGGGTTTTCATTGCTACCTGTTAACAGGTCAAATGGGCAGAAAGTGGTTTTATTCAATAGTAGTTTTGCCAAGTTTTGGTGAGAATTACCACTCCATTACCAGCTGCAATTATCTTTACCACCTGTAGGATGGATGTAAGTATCAAACTGGGAGCTGAATGTTTCTAACAGACGGCTGTATGTCGGGTAGTCATAGACCAGCAACGTCAAGGTCAATCATTCTTGACAAGACTTATTGCTTTAACCTTCTAAGGCCGTAAGGTAACACTCCATTTGTTGGCCTACTGTCCATCCTTGTCTTTATCTACCGGCACTGATTTCACTCCTACCGTCTCTGCCAACAGTGACAAATAAAATATCGCTTTTGATGACATCCCTTTAATGAAGACGAGGAACAGAGTGTGAAGAAAGTTCCCCGGGGGATTGCTATGTAAATGCTGCAATGAGGTGACAGGCTCATGACCCAGTGCTTGCATCCTCTGAGGAAGCCATAGATTCAATTCGACTGTCTTTACCTTGTGCATCCCATATCATCCAGTCACAGACAGGCCTTCTGTCTTCATATCTGCCTACCTATCAAATTAATTGATGATGGCAAACTGGTACACAGGGTGATCCTACTCCTCATAAAGTGTGGGATCGGATGCAAAGTAAAGTGGGTCACTGTCGATACAGCTGATTCCAGATAAATCTAACCCAAAAATAAAATTCCAAAGATTCAGACACTTTTTCACACATTTCCATTCTGTAGAATTCCTACAGACCAAACGATCCTATTGCACAGAATCCCAATATCCAAACCACTTCCCATTCATTCCCATTGCCCAGAATCCCAATATCCAAACCACTTCCCATTCATTCCCATTGCCCAGAATCCCAATATCCAAACCACTTCCCATTCATTCCCATTGCCCAGAATCCCAATATCCAAACCACTTCCCATTCATTCCCATTGCCCAGAATCTCAATATCCAAACCACTTCCCATTCATTCCCATTGCCCAGAATCCCAATATCCAAACCACTTCCCATTCATTCCCATTGCCCAGAATCCCAATATCCAAACCACTTCCCATTCATTCCCATTGCCCAGAATCCCAATATCCAAACCACTTCCCATTCATTCCCATTGCCCAGAATCCCAATATCCAAACCACTTCCCATTCATTCCCATTGCCCAGAATCCCAATATCCAAACCACTTCCCATTCATTCCCATTGCCCAGAATCCCAATATCCAAACCACTTCCCATTCATTCCCATTGCCCAGAATCTCAATATCCAAACCACTTCCCATTCATTCCCATTGCCCAGAATCCCAATATCCAAACCACTTCCCATTCATTCCCATTGCCCAGAATCCCAATATCCAAACCACTTCCCATTCATTCCCATTGCCCAGAATCCCAATATCCAAACCACTTCCCATTCATTCCCATTGCCCAGAATCCCAATATCCAAACCACTTCCCATTCATTCCCATTGCCCAGAATCCCAATATCCAAACCACTTATTCCCATTGTATAAAATTCCAACAGGACCAACCCTCTTCCTGATCACTCCCATTGCCTACAGTTCCATGTCCAAATACTATCTCATTCACTCCCATCATACAGAATTCCAACAAACCAAACTCCCATTGACTCCCATTGCAGTCAATTCTTGATCAGAGGATGGAATACTCGCATTATCCAAATTTAAACAGTCAACGTCCCACTGCCAAATTCTGCTTCGATGTAGCAGCCCATGTGAGATTCAATCGATGTTTGGTTGAACATTTGCCAGTGTTTTTGTTTGGACTGAGTTTCTGAATGTGCGATTGAATGGACTGCAGTGACTGCAGTATCAGGATTTAAGGTTATTTTTATCTGAGGTTGTAGAAATCCTGATCCAAGTATATCCTGATCAAGCAGAACATTTCTTGGCAAGCTGGTTATAGCTTTATCAAGATTCAGCTGTTCTCAGTCCGGTTGTGACTTGCAATTTGTGCTCTGTGAAGTTCACCACTGAGCAGAAGTATTTAATTTCCCATTATTTAGGCAGATTTCCTCACAACTGTGTAAAAACAATGTAAGTGGCATTAAGAAACAAAGCATATTTACAGCTGCTTTGTGCACAAGTCCATCTGCTTGGGATCAGCCAGTGATGATAGAACTGTTACATCATCACTGTCAGCTTGGCTCATTTGGTCGCACTCTCACCTCGGAGCCAGGAAGTTGTGGGTTAAAGCACCAACACGGACCAGAGCACACAATCCAGGCTGACAATTCAGTGCAGTACTGAGGGAGTGCTGCACTTCCAGAGGTGCCGTCTTTCAGCTGAGACACTAAGCCGAGGTAATGTGAATGTAAAAGATCCCGTGGTACACTTTAAAAGAAGAGCAGGAATTTCTCCTGGTGTCTGAACCAACATTCCTCCTTCAACCAATCCCACCAACCCCCCACCGCCCCCTCCTCCAGATTATCTGTTCATTCATTAATTTGCATTTTGGGGTACCTTCCTTGGTATAAAGTGGCTGCAGAGTTTTGCTGTATAACAGTGGCCATACTACAAGGGATTGACAATGCACCCCATCCTGTCAGAGGCACCAGAGCCCGAGGTGTTCAGGCACTTCACACGCCTGCCTGTATAAGATCTCATTTCCATAATTTACTGGTGCTTCCGGCACATCTTATGGTGTCAGGGGCACCTTATCGGGTGCCGAATGCCGGTGGAAGGACTATTGGCTGCCTGTTGTGAGCTGGGCACTTTCCCTGCTGAGGGTCACAGGGCCTACCTTGTGCACTGGCTCCTGCCGCCCACATTGCAGCCTGCTGAGCCCCTGGAGGCCTCAGGTATCTGTGCCCGACTGTCTGGGAAGCAGGCGCCCATGGACCTGAACCACACAGGGTCGCCGCAGTCATATTATCGGGATCCCAAAGGCAAAGCCATGGGATGTCCACAGAGGGCAATAGAAGACGATATCACCACAGGATAATTCTCCCTGTCCTTTCTAGATTGGCCAACTGCATCTTTTGTTTGGAGATTTGCATGCAGTAAGATGTACAAGCAAGGCAGCGTCACCATAGCACGGAGAGCTAAGGAAAACACACACAACAACGCAGCCGTGCTGTCCTGTTCAATGATAAACGGGTTCTGTGTGAATTGTGCCAGAATCAATCATAACACAAATATCAATATCAGAACCCCACTTACGAATGCAAAAACAACACTGAGGTTACTGCTCTAGAGAATGGGAAAATGGTGCAGTGTGCAGACAGCTGTTTTTGTGTGCGCGAGTCACAATGGGAAACAGATGTGTGCTGATTAAGGGAAGGCAGGTGATGACAGATTGGCAGACCGTGCAACAAGCTCGCTGTTAAACTAGAGCGTCGAGGGTGTTTCATTGCCGGACCTGCTTGTAGGTACAACACACGCAACAATCATGTCGCTGGCTCCTCGCCCTCTAAAGAGTCACTGACACCCGCAAAGTATTGAACAAATGCCCACAAAATGGATTAAACAGCCTCAGTTGACGTAATTCTGAAGACGTTCAGGGAGATTTCCATTTGAGTCTCCTTATGTGGCTCGGTGTCAAATCTAGTCTGATGAGGCTGTTGTGAAGCGCCTTGGGACGATTTCCGATGTTAAAGGCCGCGTATAAAAGCAAGTTGTTGTTGAATGCAGTGCATTGTGGAGCAGCAAAACAAATTGTCAATTTGGATCAAGCTTGTCCACTTAAACTTGGCACAGGCTCATGCTGATGGCTCTCTATACTATACCCGCTACAGCAGCTAGATTTTCAAGTCAGATTCATTATGAATATATTAAACTGAAGCATTTTCACACATTATTCCCTGACCTGGCTGGCTGTTGCTGTAAGTGGAGCTGAAGGCTTTGGCTCTCCAATAAATAGTTGCAATTACATGGCACCGTGGCTTGCTAATGGAGCTTGAATTGAGGGCCAATGGTTTAGCGAGGCCAATCAGCATTGTAATCTGAGTGTCTGTCACAATGTCAGAGTGCGAATCAAGGAGGCCTGGAGGCTCACCTGCACCATGAAGCAAAGGTCTCTCACTGACGAAGCTGGTGGATTTGTCTGGAGGGTTGCCAGTTCCAGATCCAACTCTGCGCGTTAGCTGTTCTACTGCAATGCAGCTGAATTTGATGAATGTTGGGTTAACTGATTAGGATTGTACATATCAGACATCATCAAATAACCCAGCTATTTTCCCATTTGAAACCACTGGCGAACACCTCACCAACAGAAACCTTACAATAACCAGCCAATATGGATTTGATATTTGTGTAAAGGACTTAATTAAAGGCAATGAGCCGGATGATAATTCAACATGACAAGGAGCCCAGCTAGAATTTTCCAGACATATTTCTTTGTCCAACTGTCTGAATATTTTTATAAGCGCTTAACAAATGAAAGGGTCTACTACTCTTAAAAGAAAGGAAAGTGCATTTATTTTTCAAATCTTCACTGCCAATGAATTACTTCTGAAATGTAGTCACTGTTGTTCTGTAGGCAACGGGAGGCAGCCAATTAGTGCACAGCAAGGTCCCACAAACAGCAACAAGATGAATGACTCCTTTAGTTGTTTTAAGTAGTGTTTGTTGAGGGATGAATATTGGTCAGGACCTCGGGAGAGCTCCCTGCTCATTTTCAGAATAATTGCCATGGGATCTTTTACATGCACCTGAACAGCCCTGGTTCATTAAGGTCATCCACAAAGCACCACCTCTGACAATGCTGCTCTCCCTCAGTACTACACTGAACTGAATGGATTGAGGCTTCAACCCACAGTCTTCTGACTCAGAGGCAAGAGTGCTACCTGCACATAAAAAAAATGAGTGTGTTATATACAGCCCCGTTCACAACCTCAGGATGGCCATAGCAGTTTACAGCCAATGAAGTACTTTTGAAGTTTAGGGAAACACAGCAGTCAACTTGCACACAGCAAGGTCCCACAAAGCAGTAATGAGATAAATGACCAGATAATCTGTTTTCAGTTGATTTAGTTGAGGGATAAATATTGGCCCAGGACACCGGGGAGAACGCCCCTGCTGTTTAAATAGTGTCATGGGATCTATACGTCCACTTGAGGGGGGAGATGGGGCCTTGGTTTAACGTGAAAGACAGCACCTCCAACAGTGCAGCACTCCCTCAGCGCTGCACTAGAGTGTCAGCTGAGGTTTTGTGCTCAAACCTCTGGAGTGGGACATGAACCTACAACCTTCTGACTCAGAGGTGAGAGTGCTGCCCACTGAGCCACGGCTGACACCTATCCCACATTAAAAGACAGTGAGGAATTGGGAATGTTATCAGTGGTCAGGCTGCTTTGTTCCAAACGTGGTCTGGGTGGCCAACTATTGCGACATGAACGTGTGACAAAGGACTCGGCTGGTGCAGTGAGTTAGCACTCTGTCTCTTTCCCTTTCAAACCGTAATGTGAATCCAGTGTGGACTAATCAGATGTGCCAGCCGTGGGGAATGTATATGGAATAGGTTTGAGGTAGTTTCAAGCCAGCTTTGAATGAGTGTGAATCCAGAACACAAACTGCACATATTTCAGCAATAAATACGATACCACAAGGGTGTCTGGAGTGGGAATCAAATGTCATATTAATACATAACATAGTGCTCTTCTCATGTTGGGGCGAAGGCACATTGCTGGACCAAATTTCTGTCATGTAGTTCACCAATGCATTGACCAACTAGTGACTATCCCCATTGTGGGAGAGAGGGGGACGTAGAAGGGACCTCTTTGGGTTTGAACATGATGACATACCTGATGAGAGAATGCTGGGACTGAGTCAAACCTCCGTGACACACTCAGTGGGGTCGGTTTTGACTGACCTCGTCTGGTGTCAGCAGGGCGGTAACGGCCTCAAAATTGCATCTGTAGCCTTCCCGCCCTGATAACAGCGACCATGCGGACAGCGCCATTTAGAAAGGGGGCCTACCCCCGGGTGTCAAAAGTGCCCGCCTGTTTCAGGTGATAGACGCATTTTAATATGGAAATCGGGGCCCTGTGATGGAAATAGGAGCCCAAATGCCATTTTAGGTCGGGACTGGGCGGGGCCTGGGCAGTGCCCACTCAACCAGTTACACGGGCAATGGAACCAAAGAGGCCCGACAAAGGGAAGCGTTGAATTATTTTTGTGGGCCCCGGATGATTATTTCTCCAAGGTTCCACCTATCTTCTGCCCGAGAATTCCCACGGAAATTCCAGGCAACTGTGCCATTATATTTATACCACAACCTGTTCCAGACTGCAGTCAGACTGGTCTAGGAAGGTCTGAGCTAAACACCCTCTCGGTGTTATATGCACCTCCCCATCCAGATGTGGTTCAGAAAGCTGGTTTTATTAAACTGTCAGCCTGCCACATCTGATGAGGTACTTTTAAACTTTCATAGAGTCATCAGGGGAGAAATTGAGTCGCGCCCCCTTTGGGGCGCTAACTTCGTTAGGGGCGCTACTTTTAGCGCCCGGGAAAAATTAGCGCCCCCACAACGGAAATTGAGTGGTAGCGCCCCAAGAGTGAAGCGGGGCGCTACTGGAAGTGCCCCACCTCCATCTTGGGGCACTGCGAGGGAATATCGCGGCGCTACATGCCACAGCGCCATGTGCTGGGGCATATCTCGCCGCAGTATTACAGGCCTTCCTCCCCTTCTTAAACGGGAGGGACCTTGAGCAGCGTGACCCGGGGCCCAGCTGGGCCACCGGGGATCGGAGTGTCGGCAAAAGAGCCCAGCACTCAAGAGAAGTGCCGGGCTCATGGAGCGCAGCCGGTACTCCGCGGGGAGGGGGGGGGGGAGTGGGTCAGGAGGCCAGAGACGGGAGCGGATGCAGGTGCTGGCAGGCGGCCAGCAACAAAAATGGCCACCCGGCACCTCGCCTTTAAATAGCGCCGCCCCGGCCGCAGGTAGGCCCCCCTGACCCCGTCGGACATAGCGTCCAGTGGTAGGCCAGGGGGCGCTGCCGAAGATCATCGCCGGCAGCACAGCGCTGCGTGGCGCTACTGGTTAGAGGCGCTGCTAACCTCCCGCTGAATTTCACGGGAGGCGTTGGCGGCGCCGCGCCCAGGCGCGAGTTGCTTTGTGCCCCATTAGCGCCCTCTGCTAACGGGAGGCGCAAAGCAACCAAATTTTTCCCCCGATAGAGTCATAACGTTATAGAAGGAGGCCATTCGGCCCATCGAGTCCGTAACGGCTCTCTGTAGAGCAATCCAGTCAGTCCCATTCGCCTGCTCTATTCCCGTAGCCCTGCAAGTTTATTTCCCTCAAGTGCCGATCAAGTCTCCCCTTGAAAACATTGAGTATTTCCGCTTCTACCACTGTCGTCGGCAGCGAATTCCAGGTCCTCACCACTCGCTGCATAAAAAAGTTTTTCCTCACATCCCCCCTGTATCTCTTGCCAAAACCTTAAATCTGTATCCCCTAGTCCTTGTACCATCAACTAGTGGGTAGAGCCTTTCCCCATCTAGCCTATCCAAACCCGTCATAATCTTGTATCATAGAATCATAGAAAGTTACAGCACGGAAGGAGGCCATTTTGGCCCATCGTGTCCGCGCCGGCCAACAAAGAGCTATCCAGCCTAATCCCACTTCCCAGCTCTTGGTCCGTAGCCCTGCAGGTTAGAGCATCCCAAGTGCACATCCAAGTACTTTTTAAATGTGGTTAGGGTTCCTGCCTCTACCACCCTTTCAGGCAGTGAGTTCCAGACCCCCACAACCCTCTGGGTGAAGACATTTCCCTCAAATCCCCTCTAAACCTTCCACCAATTACTTTAAACCTGTACCCCCTGGTTTTTGACCCCTCTGCTAAGGGAAATAGGTCCTTTCTATCCACTTTATCTACGCCCGTCATAATTTTATACACCTCAATAAGGTCTCCCCTCAGCCTCCTCTGTTCCAAGGAAAACAAACCCAGCCTATCCAGTCTTTCCTCATAGCTAAGATTCTCTACTCCCGGCAACATCCTTGTAAATCTCCTCTGTACCCTCTCTAGTGCAATCACATCTTTCCTGTAATGTGGTGACCAGAACTGCACGCAGTACTCTAGCTGAGGCCTAACTAATGTTTTATACAGTTGAAGCATAACCCCCCTGCTCTTGTATTATACTGTTGGACTATAACCTGGTGTTGTGCGACCTCTCAATTTTGTCCACCCCAGTCCAACACCGGCATCTCCGCATCATGACTTGTATTCTATGCCACGGCTAATAAAGGCAAGCATTCCGTATGCCTTCTTAACCACCTTATCTACCTGGCCTGCTACCTTTAGGGATCTGTGGACATGCACTCCAAGGTCCCTTTGTTCCTCTATACTACTCAGTGTCCTACCATTTAATGTGTATTCCCTTTCCTTGTTAGTCCTCCCCAAATGCATTACCTCACACTTCTCCGGATTGAATTCCATTTGCCACTGTTCTGCCCACCTGACCAATTTATTGATATCTTCCTGCAGTCTACAGCTTCCTTCTTCAGTATCAACCACACAGCCGATTTTAGCATCATCTGCAAACTTCTTATCATACCCCCTATATTCAATTCTAGATCATTGATATATACCACAAAAAGCAAGGGACCTAGTACTGAGCCCTGCAGAACCCTACTGGAAACAGCCTTCTAGTCACAGAAACACCCATCAACCATTACCCTCTGCTTCCTGTCTCCGAGCCAGTTTTGAATCCAACTTGACACTTTGCCCTGGATCCCATGGCCTTTTAACTTCGTGACCAGTCTGCCATGTGGAACCTTATCAAAAGCCTTGCTAAAGTCCATATACACTACATCAAACGCACTACCCTCATCTACCCTCCTTGTTAACTCCTCAAAAAATGCAATCAAGTTTGTCAGACACGACCTTCCCTTAACAAATCCGTGCTGATTATCCTTGATTAATCCGTGTCTTTCGAAATGAAGATTTATCCTGTCCTTCAGAAGTCTTTCCAAAAATTTTCCCACCACCGTGGTTAGGCTGACTGGCCTGTAATTATTCGGTCTATCCTTTTCTCCCTTTTTAAACAAGGGTACCACATTAGCAGTCCTCCAGTTCTCCGGCACCGCACCTGAAGCCAGAGAGGATTGGAAAATGATGGTCAGGGCCTCTGCTATTTCCTCTTTTGCTTCGCTTAACAGCCTTGTACACCTCTATCAAATCACCCCTCAATCTCCTTTACTCTATTGAAAACAAATCCAGCTTCTCCAACCTGTCCTTGTAGTTAAGATCCCCCATCCCCGGAACTATTCTGGTAAATCTCCTCTGCACCCTTTCAAAGGTCTTCAGATCCTCCTAAAGTGTGGTGACCAGAACTGGACGTAATACTCCAGTTGTGGCCTAACCAGCGCTTTATAAAGGTTCAGCATAACTTCTCTACTTTTGTACTCAATACCTCTATTTATGAAGCCCACGATCCCATATGCTTTCCTAACCACTCTCTCAATATGTCCCACCACCTTCAGGGACCTATGCACATTAACTCCCAGGTCCCTCTGTCCCTGCACACTCTTTAAAACTGTGCCATTAAGTGTATATGCCTCTCTCTGTTCCTTCTGCCAAAATGCATCACCTCACACTTCTCTGCATTAAATTCCATCCCTGTTGCAGTCGATTGGTATCATCCTCACTGTTTGCCACACCCCCAAGTTTGGTGTCATCGGCAAATTTAGAAATTCTACTTTGTATTCCAATATCCAGGTCATTTATATATATCAAAAAAAGCAGTGGCCCCAGCACTGACCCTTGGGGAACACCACTGTCTACCATCCTCCAGTCTGAAAAACAGCCATTTACCACAACTCGCTGTTTTCTTTCCTTAAGCCAATTCCTTATCCAAGCTGCTATTGACCCACCTATTCCGTGAGCCTCAATTTTGTTAACCATCTCATTGCTTTTAGTGGGATCTTGCTGTGTGAAAAATAGATGCTGCACTTGCCTACGTAGCAACAGTCTCTCCGCTGCAAAAGTAATTCACTGCACGGGGAGCACTTTGAAACATTTCTCCGAGATGCGATAAGGTGTGAGACAATTTCAAGTCTTCTTTGAAACTCAGCAGATTCGTGCGTTCTGACTGTGCTGCTGTTGATCCCCTGCTGGGCAGCAGTCTGGGAGGAGGGAGGGGGGAAATACTAATCTGAGATTAATGGCAACTTTCCACTCAAGATAGTGGAAGCATCAGCAGTGAATTAACAGCTGTGACGTGACTCCGATTAGGTCCCTGAGGAATAATCACAACATGCAGTCATTCTTGATGTTGAGATGAGAATTTGAATCATCTCATTTCCCCAATTTGATATGAACATTGATTCGAAGTATCAGCTACGTTTGGACTCTTTGCTGATTTGTGCATAGCTTTTTTTTGCTGATAGACTAGTAACGGGATGCAAGATTTAGGGGCAACAGTAAGTGGAAGCTGTGCATGTGTTTGGGTCTTGAGTACACACTGATAAGGACCAGTGTACCAAGCCTGGGACACACACGCCTTCTTGTTGGGTTTAATGAGGAGGAATGCTGAGCTTCTGTAGCGGGCTGGCACCGGAAGTTGAAATCAGCTGTATCCTTATCACCCCCCAGGCAGATTGCCTCAGAAAGTAGAAACTTATGATCGAGTGTTTACTACATGTTTAGCAAATTAAAACAGGAAACAGATGCTGCCTAATTAAAGCTAAAGAGGTAATGACCATTCGTTCCACCCTTTAACAAGGTTCACAGGGTCAAAGCTATCAAGCATTCTCCGAGAAATGTGTTTCAGCGAGGCTGCGTTCAATTTGGTGTCAAATTTGAGGCAAAACCCAAACCTTTCTCTGATGGCAAAATCTGGCAAAAAAATATAAGCTATCTAA
Organism: Squalus acanthias; assembly: GCA_030390025.1. Classification (NCBI taxonomy): domain Eukaryota; kingdom Metazoa; phylum Chordata; class Chondrichthyes; order Squaliformes; family Squalidae; genus Squalus; species Squalus acanthias. The sequence continues at coordinate 29,465,413 of CM059445.1, forward strand.
TTACACTCTGAACCCAAAGACAAAGCCCAGTCTAAAGAAGGTTAGAAAGTAAATGCCATACACTTCTGGTCTTAAAGTCCTGAACAAGGGCTCCAGGCTTCCCATGGTGGAATCTGAGGTGGAGGCCGACTTAGGCTTTGCATCACTGACAGTAAAAGCCGAGTGCAGGCTCAGTTTGCAGTGTATAAGACGCGCACCCAAACAATTCTCCTTCATGGTTTCCGACCAACTAGTCACCCAGTGGAGAGGGGCTTCCTCCGGCCTACATGTGAGGTCCAGGGTCAAGCTGTGAGGTAAATTTGGGGAATCGACTGAAGGGAGGGAGTGCTCTGACCTACACTGACCTGTCACTGAGTAGCCTGGAGGGGGAGTCAGTGTCACAGTGGACACACTTGTTAAAGCTCCTGGATTAAGCAGCTGATGATGTATGAACCCAGTCAGTAGCATCTTCAAAATCAAGGTGACTGGTACGGTGCAAGTTTCCCCATGTCTGTCAGCCTAGCTGGCACTCCAGTGCCAATAGGGAGAGGAAAGGCCATGAAGGGATTTAAACAGGAGGATTTAATTTTAAATTGGGATACCGGCAGCCAATGTAGGTTGGCAATGATAGAGTTGATGGGTGAGCAGGACTTGGTGCGCGTTAGGATACGGGGCAGCAGAGTTTTGGATGAGTTGAAGTTTACAAAGGGTGGAGGATGGGAGGTCGGCCAGGAGAGCGTTAGGATAGTCGAGTCTGGTGGTGACAAAGACATGGATGAGGGTTTCAGTAGTAAAGGAGCCGAGGCAGGGATGGATGATATTATTGATATGGAAGTAGGCAGTCTATGTGATTGAGAGGATTATGGGGTTAGAAGCTCAATGAGGACACCGAGGTTGAGAAGAGTTTGGTTCAGGACTGAGACAGTGGCTGGGGAGGGCGATAGAATTGATGGCAAAAGTACGGATTTTGTGCCGGGAGTTGAAGACAATGGGCTGGATTTTATCAATGGAGGCGAGCAGGAGGCGGGACTCCCACTTTTGGGGTTGTAGTCCCACCTCCATCGAGTTGTGGCCCAACCCACTCGATTTTCCCTTGATTGACCTTGTTGAGCCCGCCCAGTGGGCTCAGCAGGCCAATTAAGGGTCACCCGGCAACAGGTGACGTCACAGATTGACATTTCATCTGTCAAGAGCTTTTGACCAATGAAATATCAGTGTTTGACAGCTCCTTGAAGCTGTCAAACACTGACAATCTGTCCTCTAAGTTAATTCCTTCCTCACAGGCTGATTTAGAGATCTCTGCAGAACAAAAAGCAGAGGCTGCAGCTTTTGACAGCTCCACGGCCATTCTGCTTTCTGTGCCGGTGAGATTTCTGACTCCCGAGACCTGAAGGGCTGACACCTGCAGGAGGAAGTTAAGTTAAGTAAAACTTTTTCCACACTTTACACTTACCTTACCCACTTACCTCTGCACACATGCACCCATCACTCACCTGCCCACCGGACATATCGACCCCTCCAACCCCTGCAGACCCATGGTCCGCCTCGCTAAAACGGCGTGGTTTGGAGCCATCGGGTAGCCCATACTTCAGGGCTAAAAATAGGGATTAGGCAACAAACTGCCTGTTAACTACCTGTTAACAGGCAGTTAATTGTCACTAATCCCCTTCCCGCCTCGGGGAGGCGGCTCCCAGCACAGGTCGGGTACCCACCTCCTGTGAAACTGGCATGGAGGCGGGTTGGGGGAGGGATGGGTTCGGGACCCCCGAATCTGCTATTTTCTCACCCCACACGCCTCCAAACCTGCCTCCACAGGTCAATGAAAATTCTGCCCAATGGCTTTAGTCTTCCCAATATTTAACTGGAGGAAGTTGCGGCTCATCCAAGATTGGATATTGGACAAGCAGCGTGAAGAAACCAAGGCAATTGAGGGCTTGAGAGAGGTGAAGAGGTAGAGCTGAGTGTCATTAGCGTACATCCCCATGTCTGCGGATGATGTTAATGAGGGGCAGCAAGTAGATGAGGAAGAGGAAGGGGCCAAGAATAGCTCCTTAGGGAACTCCAGAGGTAACGGTGCGAGTGCAGGAAGAGAAGCCATTGCTGGGGATGCTCTAGCTACACTTGGATAGGTAAGAGTAGAACCAGACGAGGGTGGTCCCACTGGACTGGACCATAGAGGAGAGTTATTGGAGGAGTATGGTGTGGATGATCATGTCAAAAGCTGCAGACAGGGTGAGTAGGGCAAAAAGTGATAGTGCACCATGATCAGAGTCACAGAGGATGTTATTTGTGACACTGGTTAGTACCTGAGGTGTGGGAACCATCAACAATATCAGCTAAAATGGGGGCCAGGAAGGGAAATTGGGTGGTCAGCAGTTTGGTGGGAATAGGGTTGAGGGAGCAGGAGGTGGGTCTCATTGGCAACATGAGTTCAGAGTGGGCTTGATGGGAGATAGGAGAGAAACAAGAGAAAGATGCGAGTTCAGGGCTAGGGCGGGGGGAATATTAGGGGAAGTTTGGCCCGGTGGGCTGGGGGAAGGGAGGGAAGCGGCAGAGGCAGCTGAACAGATAGTCTCAATCTTAGTGACAAAGAAGTCCATGAGTTTCTTACACTTGTTGTTGGGGGTGAGGATGGAGGAGGCAGGGGAGGGGGTTTAGAAGATGATTTGTTATAGAGCAGAGAAGCCGGGGATTATCTTTGCATCCCAGGATGATCCTGGAACAGTGAGCAGTTTTGGCCGAGGAGAGCAGGACCCGATAGTGCTTTATGTGGTCCAGACAGATCTGGCGATGAATGGCTGAACCAGCTTTCTGTCATAAACGTTCAAGTCTGCGTTCTTGGACTTAAGGCAGTGGAGATGAGGGCCATTTCAGGGGAAAGGCCAGGGTGGGAGAGTGTAATGGTTTTAGTGGGGACAAGGCCATCAAAGGTGTGGCTGTGATTGAGCAGATCAGTGCAGAAATGTCGAGGTGAATGGAGGAACAAAGGCTATGTAGTTGAGAATTTGAAAGTATCGTTGTAAGTGACTTGGGGAAAGTTTTATCCAGGGACAGACACAGAAGGAAGTGGGGTTGGGAGGGGGGAAGGGCGATGTGAGTGGAGAGGGATACAAGGAAGTGATCAGAGATGGCCTTGTCTGTGATTGACTCGGAATATTGCACACACACAATCAACAGGGTTTGAGTCACTCAGGGATTGCACCAAGTTCTTATTTAACCCTCCTTTGCCAAACGTAGGCCTGTCACTCAGAAAATGGATCAGCACATGCATATATTCAGTGTTCAAGAAATATATTTAACCTGGGTCAAACATGCATGTGCACTGCTTCAGAATTTACACTCACTCAGTCCTGTTTGTTTTAAGAGGCCTGGTTTCACTTCACGCGCATGCACACTTGATAGGTGGAATACGGTAAAAAAAAATGACATTAAGACTGAATCCTGCTAGTTGACCCTAGTCACTTTGTTCAGGAGAGGAGGACTAGTTAATGCTGAGTGAAGCATTTATCTAAAACAGCACAAGCAGCTCTTTTTAAAAAAAATGTTTCTTCTCTGTGAAAAATGAGCCCCCTGCGGTGACAGCATCATTCTGTTGCTGGTGATTTACTGGGAACTTCACTCCAGTGAGATCCCTCACATCCAGACTGCAAGAAAGGAGGAGAGTGACCCTGCATCTGGCAGCACTGATGGGAACCAGATGTTTGAGTGCAGTGTACGAGCCAAATTCTCAATGAGAAACCTCTCTCTCACACTCAGAACATGCAAGCCAGTCAGCAGTCTGCTCTCTGCCCTCCCCACCACCCCCCGCCCTTTCTCTCTGCACATTGCGTCTCTGTATTTTATATTTTATTAATATTGCTTGTCTACTTAAGGCATTTGGTGAATGATTATCCTTTAACTCCTCAGAACGGTTGCCACTTTCCCCAAACTTCACCCCAATCCCCTGAAGTCGGCAGAAGACATCCGAATTGTGTCGGAGGTGTAGGATAGTTTCTCTTGGACACTGGCCAGCAGTCTCTCCTCAGCATGGTGTATTCATTTTGGAAAAAAGCAAACACGCTAAAAGTTTCAGAAATAATTAACTCCTTTAATTCCTGGGCCTCTCACATATTTAAGCTCTACATTAAGCTCTATATAAATTGGTTCATAGAATTTATGATTCATGAATACATTCCATAGCGTACATTGCTAAACCTATATATAAAACTAGTTCGGCCCCAGCTGGAGTGTTGTGTCCAATTCTTTAGGAAGGAGGTGAAGGTTTTGGAGAGGGTACAGAAGAGATTTACTAGAATGGTTCAAGAGATGAGGGATTACAGTTGCGTGGATAGACTAGAGAAGCTGAGGTTGTTCTCCTTGGAGCAGAGAAGGCTAAGAGGAGATTTGATAGAGGTGTTCAAAATCATGAAGGGTTTAGATAGAGTAAATAAAGAGAAACTGTTTCCAATGGCTGAAGGGTCAATAACCAGAGGGCACAGATTTAAGGTGATTGGCAAAAGAACCGGAGGCGAAATGAGGAAAAACTTTTTTACGCAACGAGTGGTTAGGATTTGGAATGCGCTGCCTGATAGGGTGGGGGATGCAGATTCAATAGTAGTCTTCAAAAGGGAATTGGATAAACACTTTAAGGAGAAATAATTGCAGGGTTATGAGGAAAGAGCGGGGGGAGTGGGACTAACTGGATTGCTCTTCGAAAGAGCCAGCGCAGGCTTGATGGGCTGAATGGTCTCCTTCTGTGCTGTACTATTCTATGATTCTATAACCGATTGTGATTCTGTATTTACAGTGAATCCTGTTCTAGGTGATTCAGTACCTATGCTTTCCCCGGCACTCTCAGCCCTCTCCACACTGATCTGAGGTGTCCTATAAGCACAGCAATCCTGGCTTCAGCCTCACGTAATCTGCGTTTTATAAACAGTTCAAGATGTCCGAGTCAGGTTTGCGCGCTGTCCCAATGAACACACTGGTGATTCACAGAGAGCTCACTGCAGACAACTCAGGGGGGGCACAAAATGGCCGCCCCATTATAACTACAACAACTTGCATTTATATAGCGCCTTTGATGCATTAAAAACTTCACAGGAGCGTTATCAAACAAAATTTGACACCAAGCCACATAAGAACACATTAGGACAGCTAGGGCAGTCTGTTGGGTCCTACACTTTAACTGCAAAGAAGTGCAAGTTCAAAACCTCTCTCTGGTGGCAAAGAGCAAATTAGAGTGCTTCACAACCATCATTCCCCACAGCGGGTGAAATTGGTCTTGGCCCCTGCCACAGCACTGAAGCGGCCCTTATCAAAGTCACAAATAACATCCTCTGTGGCTGTGTCCATGGTAAACCATCCCTCCTCATCCTTCTCTGTAGCCTTTCTGTAGCCTTTGACACGGTTGACCACATCATCCTCCTCCAACGCCTCTCCTCTGTCGTAAAGCTGGGTGGGACTGCACTTGCCTGGTTCCATTCTTATCTATCCCATCATGGTCACAGAATCACCTGCAATGGCTTCTCTTCCCACTGCTGCACCATTACCTCTAGAGTTCCCGAAGGATCTATCCTTGGGCCCCCTCCTATTTCTCATCTACATGCTGCCCCTCGGTGACATCATCCAAAAACACAATGTCAGGTTCCACATGTGCACTGACGACACCCAGCTCTACCTCATCACCACCTCTCTCACCTCCACTGTCTCTGATTTGTCACACTCTTGTCCGACATCTAGTCCTGGATCTATTTAGTTTGAATTAAGGATTATTAGAGGAGCTGTCACGCTACTAGGTGTATACTATAGGCCCCCAAATAGTGGGAAGAAGATAGAGGAACAAATTTTCAGGCAAAGACGCAAGAACTACAGGGTTATGATAATGGGGAACTTCAATTATCCTAATATAGACTGGGATAGTAACAGTGTAACGGGCAAAGAGGGGGAGGAATTCCTGAAATGTGTACAAGAGAACTTTCTTGATCAGTGTGAATAGATTAGCGGGTAACATAAAAGGGAGCCCACAAGTCTTTTATAAATACATAAATAGTAAAAGGGTAGTCAAAGAAGGGTGGGGCCGATTAGGGACCAAAAAAGACATCTTTTAGAGGAGGCAGAGGGCATGGCTGAGGTACTAAATGAGTACTTTGCATCTGTCTTCACTAGAGAAGAGAATGCTGCCAATGTAGCAGTAAAGGAGGAGGTAGTAGAGATATTGGATAGGATAAAAATAGATAAAGAGGAGGTACTTAAAAGGTTGGCAGTCCTCAAAGTAGAAAAGTCACCCGGTCTGGATGGGAGGCATCCTCGGTTACTGAGGGAAGTAAGGGTGGAAATTGCAGAGGCTCTGGCCACAATCTCTAATCCTCCTTGGATATGGGAGTGGTGCCACAGGATTGGAGGATTGCAAATATTACACTCCTGTTTAAAAAAGGGATAAACCCAGCAGCTACAGGCCTGTCAACCTAACGCCAGCGGTGGGAAACTTTTAGAGACAATAATCCGGGAGAAAATTAATTGTCACTTGGAAAAGTATCAGCTAATAAATGAAAGCCAGCACGGATTTGTTAAAGGCAAATCATGTTTGACTTACTTGATTGAATTCTTTGAGGAAGTAATGGAAAGGGTTGATGAGGACAGTGCATTTAATGTTGTGTATATGGACTTTCAAAAGACATTTGACAAAGTACACAATAAACTTGTTAGCAAAATTAAAGCCCATGGATCCTAAAGGGACAGTGGCAGCATGGATACAAAATTGGCTAAGGGACAGAAAGCAGAGAGTAGTGGGGAACAGTTGCTTTTCAGACTGGAGGGATGAATACGGTGGTGTTCCCCAGGGGTCGGTATTAGGACCACTGCCCTTTTTGATATATATTAATGACCAGGACTTGGGTATACAGGGCATCATTTCAAAGTTTGCAGATGATATGAAACTTGGAAATGTAGTAAACAATGAGGAAGATAGTTACAGACTTCAGGAGGACATAGACAGACTGGTGAAATGGGCAGACACATGGCAGGTGAAATTTAACACAGAGATGTGTGAAACCTTTTGGTCGGAAGAATGAGGAGAGGCAATATGAACTAAATGGTACAATTTTAAAGGAGGTAAAGGAACAGAGAGACCTGGAGGGTCTATATACATAAATCTGTGAAGGTGGCAGGACAAGTTGAGAAAGCTGTTATAAAAAGCATACGGGATCCTTGGCTTTATTAATAGAGGGATAGAGTGCAAAAGCAAGGAAGCTCTGTTAAACCTTTATAAAACACTGGTTAGGCCTCAGCTGGAGTATTGTGTTCAATTCTGGGCACCACACTTTAGGAAGGATGTCAGCGCCTTAGAGAGGATGCAGAACAGATTTACTAGAATGGTACCAGTGTTGAGGGATTTCAGTTATGAGGAGAGACTGGAGAAGCTGGGGTTGTTCTCCTTAGAGCAGAGAAGGTTAAGAGGACATTTGATAGAGGTGCTCAAAATCATGAAGGGTTTTGATGGAGTAAATAAGGAGAAACTGTTTCCAGTGGCAGAAGGGTCAGTAACCAGAGGACACAGATTTAAGGTGATTGGCAAAAGAACCAGAGGTGTCATGATGAGAGATTTTTTTACGTAGCGAGTTGTTGTGATCTGGAATGCGCTGCCTGAAAGGGCGGTGGAAGCAGATTCAATAATAACTTTCAAAAGGGAATTGGATAAATATTTGAAGGGAAAAAAATGACAGGGCTGTGGGGAAAGAGCAGTGGGACTAACTGGAGAGCTCTACCATAGAGCCGGCACAGGCACGATGGGCCAAATGGCCTCCTTCTGTGCTGTATCATTTAGGATTATATGATTCTATGATAAACCTCTTTGCCTCCCCACATCTCTCCCCTCCTTTAACAGACTGGTGATTCGCTTTCATCCATTTTGCATTACTACCCAAGATCAATTTCACTCCCATTGTTACAAACCCCCTCCCCCTCCCCCTCCCCTCCCCTTCCCCTCCCCTTCCCGCACAAACTATTTACCCCCTCCTTTGCCCCTCTACCCCTCCCCTGTCCTCCCACTCATCTCTCCCCTCCCCACACTAGATAACGCAAACCATTCACCCACTCCCCCTCATGTAGCTGAAGCCATGACCGCACCACCTGTCCACTGGACTTGGCCAAATATGGGATTGTAGACACCTCCTCACACTAGACAACCAGGAAACACGGACACAAAGCAATTCTGTGTTACAAGTTTCGGGTCTGCACTAAATATTATCTCAGGGTCAGCGTCACTAGTCTTTCTTGTCAGTAGATCTTATGTCCCTTACGATCAGGAGTTTGCCTGTGTTGTTCAACATCTAGCCCTACAACAGTGTGACCTGGGCCTATAACAGTAAAAACTCCTTATTATATGAACTTTGTGTTTTAAACCCAAGTGCCTCCATATGTACTTCTCAAATCTTCCCATTAATATTTAAATGAGAAGTCGCACAACACCAGGTTATAGTCCAACAGATTTATTTAATTTTACAAGCTTTTTTGTAAAATTAAATAAATCTGTTGGACTATAACCTGGTGTTGTGCGACTTCTCATTTTTGTCCACCCCAGTCCAACGCCGGCATCTCCACATCATTAATATTTAGTGAGATGAGGCCCAAAATAAATCGTCAAGCTGACTTATTTTACAAACAATAAAGGAATGAACAGAATGACATTTTATAATAAACCTTACCTTACTTAAACATATTTTCATATTTTCATGTGTTATAGCAAATAATAAAGCATGCCGCCCTGTCCCTGATAGAGGGCTAAATGCACTCTTCTGACCAAAGGGCTCTTTGAAACTGGACATCCCTGAATTTAAGGAGATAATTTTCTCTTGTTTGGTCTGTCTTCCTGACCAGCTCCTGCAGACTGTCCTACTGCGAGCTTCTTTATTCTTTTATTTCTAAGCAGGACAGAAAGCCAAGGGATTGACCTCTGACCCGCTCCAAACTTTTCATGTCTGGGGATTGGTCAGCTGAGCTGCCAGTCAAACTGACTACCACCGCGTACCCTCCCCCCACCCCCCCCACCACCCCCCCACACCCCTACCGCAGGTGAGAATGCCCTGCTAACTACCCACTGTTACCCTCAAGTGAATGGGTCATCCTAACATAACAGGTGTGAATATTTACTGGGATGTGTAAATGCTCTCCATTGTCTCAGGTTGAAGTGGGATGTGGGGAGCAGTGTTCTGGTCAAAGGTTTCATCTGAATTTCATCCACATTCCTCAGAAACTGTGCATTGTCAGTTTAACTTCTTGCGAAATGAATTTAACTTAATATTAGTATTTCAACATAAGTTACACCAAAATCCTTCCATGGACAGGCGGAGATACCGAAATGTGACACACAGAAAGAAGAGGGAGTAAGAAGCAATATGTGAGGAACGAAAAAGGAAGTGTGAGAAAATATATGGGAATGGGAAGCAGGCCTGAGCCGCTTTTGACATGTCAGCCTAAGTAGGAATAACCCTGGGAGATACAGCACAGAAGGAGGCCATTAGGCCCATCGTGACTGTGCCGGCTCTTTGAAAGAGTGATCCAATTAATCCCACTCCCCTGCCCTTTCCCCGTAACCCTGGAAATTTTCACCTTTTCAAGTATTTATCCAATTCCTTTTTGAAAGTTATTATTGAATCTGCTTCCACCGCCCTTTCAGGCAGCGCATTCCAGATCACAACAACTCGCTGCGTAAAAAAAAGTCTCCTCATCTCCCCCCAGTTCTTCTGCCAATTATCTGGAATCTGTGCCCTCTGGTTACCGACCCTCCTGCCAGTGGAAACAGTTCCTCCTTATTTACTCTATCTAAACTCTTCATAATTTTGAACACCCCCATCAAATCTCCCCTTTACCTTCTCTGCTCTAAGGAGAACGATCCCAAAGTCCCCATTCTCTACACATAACTGAAGTCCCGCATCTCTGGTACCATTCTAGTAAATCTCCTCTGCACCCTCTCCAAGGCCTTGACATCCTTCCTAAAGTGTGGTGCCCAGAATTGGCCACAATACTCCAGCTGAGGCCTAACTGATTTTTAAATGTTTAGCACAACTTCCTCACTTTTGTACTCTAATATTCAACAGTTTACCAGCGAATGGCTCATTGACTCCATTCTCTCCCCTCTCAAATCCAAGTGTAACTACAGCGGCCTAGTAATGGATTAGCCTGTAGAACCACACACACATGTCATTGACCTCACTGACAGGCTCACCAACGTCTCCTTTGCAAGTACTAACCCATCAGCTGCTGGGAGATGAAACTGGTTGACTGTCTGGGGGAAAAAACATTCACACAGCTCCCAATGAGCAAGAAGCCCATCATGTCTGGAGCATGTTATGTTCTGTTTTTGTTGGACACACTGTGAATTATTTCCACGAAATTCTGCTGTTTAATTTGGAAAGAATTAAAGCTAACAGCTCCACCCCTTCAACGCTAGCCCTGTGTTAATGAGTGTTCCTACTGATTTATTAAGGTTTAACTCAGCAAGTTAACGCTGTGAAGGGCCTGCTGTATTATAGAGTGGATGAGCACATCTACCCCCCTCCCAATGGCTTGGGGGGTGATGGCAGAGTCCAGCTGAAGCTGAGGTCCTAGCTTTGATTCCCAGTCTGTGCTGAGTTAGCTGACCTCAGCCAGGGCAGCAGCGGGGTCCCTGCCCCTGGGCTTGGGGAGGGAGGGGAAATCAGTCACGACTGTCACTGCTGACTGCTATTCAGTGACCCTTGCTGGTAACTGCGAGTATGTGGATGCTGATTTGAGGTTCGGAGCACGGTCAATTTGCCTGCTGACCCTCTGGATTTTCCTGCTCAGAATCGGGTAGGATAACGATGGAAAATGAGGGAAAATCAGGCACTGAGGCCTATCGCTATATTAAAGCCCCACCGTAAATTTCTCTCCCCCGCCCCCGCTGGGGCAGTGCGGAGGTGGGGCCTGGTATCATCCCTGCCTTCTGTCACTGATCCTGCCACCCCAGGGACCACCAGGGAGGGGCGGCAGTGATCCCTAGGACAGAAGCAGAAGATCCCAATGCCCCCTTTTGCAGAGAGAGGGCTCAGCAGTGGGCATCTTTCCTTCCCATTAGCCCTTATCTTTAGACCCTGAACCAGTCCAATGCCTAAAAGCTGCAAGTCTCTCCTGGGTCTCCTGTCCCTCTTCAGGTCTCTGGCTGTCCTGCTGCAGCAGTGCCAGCATTTCTCCCCACAGCAGGGGGAATGTCTCTCTTGGTGACGGGAATCCCATTAGGAGCCCGCCCTGCATAGCTACTGAAATCCCAACCATAGAATGTGGGTCAGAGGGTCACGGCAAGGTGGGGACATCAGATGGAAGTCACAGCCTAATCCTCGGGGGCGGTTAAGGGAAATCAACCCTCGATGTCTAGGCTCCAACATGAAGAATAGTCTGACGAAGGGTTCAACCCGAAATGTTGACTCTGTTTCTCTCTCCTCGATGCTGCCTGACCTGCTGAGTGTTTCCAGCACTTTCTGTTCTTATTTCAGATTTCCAGAATCCGCAGTATTTTGTTATTGTGTTGAAGAATGGTCACTTGGGTGAGGTATGGAGGACAATCATTGCCCCTGGAACAGTGCCCTCAATATTGATGCCTTCATAGAACAGGCCATTCAGCCCATCAAGTCTGCACCTGTGTCTTTCTCCATATGAGTCAGCTTGTCTAACCCCTCTCTCCTGCTCACTCCTTAGTTAATATTGACAAGAGGAAATACTTTTGGGAGAGAAGGAATGGAGGAATGGGGAGACAATTGGGGGGGGAAAATCTCTTTTGGTGTTTGGGGCTCATGGCGAGACATTAGCATCAGCTGTCTTGGGGCAGTTATTTCCTCTTGAGAGAGGAGGAGCAGACAGACACAGGCCATCCCAATAGCTGGGGAAAGATATTGGGTCACCCAGGGAGCAGGCTACTCCTAAACCCTCTCCAGCAGCAAAAATCATTTTTTTTAAATGTTGAAATAACGAAAGCAAATATACTCAGGGCTCGGTTAAATCATCTAGTTATTAAAAGCAAGACGTCAAGGAGCAGCAAAGAGAATCTGCCGTCAGAACCTTCTGGAACTGTAGGATTTTAATTATCATTTTACAATGCGCAAAGACATCTGGTGGGGAAGGTTAGAGTTTAGACAGGATAGAATTTTCCATGATGCAGAAATAAGGCTTAAAACACTTGGGCAGAGGACCAAGAATGTCATCTGTCAAAGACCCGGCTGGAGGCACTGAGGGAATATCAGCTTTCGTTCAGTAGTACAAAGTATTTCCAGCACAGAAACAGGCCATTCGGCCCAACAGGTCTCTGCTCCACACGGGCTTACTCCATCTCACCCGATCAATATACCCTTCTATTCCTTTCTCCATCACTTACAACAACAACAACAACAACAACTTGTATTTATATAGCGTCTTTAACGTAGTAAAACGTCCCAAGGCGCGGCACAGGAGTATTTTAAGACAAAAAATTTGACACCGATCCACATTTGGATAAATTAGGGCAGGTGACCAAAAGCTTGGTCAAAGAGGTAGGTTTTAAGGAGCGTCTTAAAGGAGGAAAGAGAGGTAGCGAGGCGGAGAGGTTTAGGCAGGGAATTCCAGAACTTAGGGCCTCGGCAACAGAAGGCACAGCCACCAAAGGTTGAGCGATTATAATCAGGGATGCTCAAGAGGGCAGAATTAGAGGAACACAGATATCTCGGCGGGGGGTTTGTGGGGCTGAAGGAGATTACAGAGATAGGGAGGGGCGAGGCCATGGAGGGATTTGAAAACAAGGATGAGAATTTTGAAATCAAGGTGTTGCTTAACCGAGAGCCAATGTAGGTCAGCGAGCACAGGGGCGATGGGCGAACGGGACTTGGTGCGAGTTAGGACACGGGCAGCCGAGTTTTGGATGACCTTAAGTTTACATAGGTTGGAATGTGGGAGGCCAGCCAGGAGTGCTTATACTACTTATCTAACTTCCCCTTAAATGCATCGATGCTTTTCACCTCAACCACTCCTTGTGGTATCGAGTTCCACATTCTCACCACTCTCTGAGTAACGAATTTTCTCCTCAATTCCTTACTGGATTTATTGGTGACTATGTTATATTTATCGCCCTGGTTTTGGACTCAATGGAAACATCTTCTTTACGTCTATCCGATTGAACCCATCATTTTAATGACCTCCAGCAGGTCACTTCTCAGTTTTCTCTTTTCTAGAGAAAAGAACCCCAGCCTGTTCAGTTTTTCCTGATCGTTAGAACCTCTCAGTTCTGGTATCATCCTTGTAAATCTTTTTTTGCATCTTCTCCAGTGCCTCGATATCTTTTTGTAATATGGAGACCCGAACTGAGCACAGTACTCCAAGTTTGGTCTAACCAACGATCTATATAAGTTTAACATAATGTATTTAGGATAAGTTACATTGTGCAGATTTGAGGGTAGGTGGGTTTTGCTGCACGCATTTGGGGGTCAGATGGCAGTGAACGTTCAATGAGGGTCATTGGGTTTGAACCACCAGTGGGAGCTAACAGAGCGGACAGACCCCCACTGGACATTTGATCAGCTCCACTGAAGACAGCTGGGTTTGAGCTTTCAGTGTGGGGGGGGGGGGAGTGGGGTGGGGGGGGTGGGGGTGATGGGCATGACTCCCGGTGAGTGTTAGTAGGTTTTACTCTCCCAGTATGAGCAGCAGGATTTATCTACCAGAGACATTTCATTCCTCAATCGAGACTTAGATATCTGAGAGCAGATACACCTATAACTGACTGGGACTCTATAATCAACCAAAAGAGACAATGGGGGAGAAATTCGTTTTCGCCAGCGTTACCGACAACGGGTGTTAACGGCCGCTGAATATGGCCGCAACACTAACAGAGCAAAATTCATCTGGGGGGGGGGAATGGAGATTGTTGGCACGGCGCTTACCTGTCGTGCAACGCCCTCCTGGTGGCATTATTGGAGGCCTAAGAACATTAGAAATAGGAGCAGGAGTAGACCACTTGGCCCCTCGAGCCATTCAGTAAGATCATGGCTGATCTGATCTTGGCCTCAACTCCACTTTTCTGCCTGTTCCCCATAACCCTTGACTCCCTTGTAGTTCAAAAATCTGTCTATCTCCGCCTTGAATATATTCAATGACTCCACCTCCACAGCTCTCTGGGGTAGAGAATTCCAAAGATTCACGACCCTCTGAGAGAAGAAATTCCTCCTCATCTCCGTTTTAAATGGGCGACCCCTTATTCTGAAACTATGCCCCCTAGTTCTAGATTCCCCCACTAGGGGAAACATCCTCTCAGCATCTACCCTGTCGAGCCCCCTCAGAATCTTATATGTTTCAATAAGATCACCTCTCATTCTTCTAAACTCCAATGAGTATAGGCCCAACCTGCTCAACCTTTCCTCATAAGACCCAAGGATCATGTGCAGGAGCAGCGTTCGAGCTTCGCACAGCCTCTGGAAGCGAGGCTGTGGAGCTCGCAAGGAATTGTGGGCAATGAAGAGGTCTGAGAATTAAAGGGGCCACGCACACTGAAGTGAAATTAAAATGAAGTGAAACATTGCAGTTTTCAGCCCTTTCTGCCATTTAAAAAAATATTTAACATTAAAAGAAGTCCTAAATGTGAATATTCAGTTCTTAGAGGTGAATCCCCTTCCTAACCTCAAAAAATGGGAAAAATGCCTCAGCACTAACACAAATCGCTCAGCAAGCCAGGGAAGGGGCACCCAGGGTCTCACAAGCAGCACTCCAGCTTTGTGCAGGGGGTCAACACTGCAAGAGAGGTCCTCTACCCACAGGGGCCAGGAGGCCCTCCAGAAAGAATGATGTGGGACTACATCACCGAAGCCGTCACTGGCAGCAGTGTCGCCCCCACCACCTGGCTCCAGTGCCCAAAGAAGCTTCATGACCTCAGACCACTGGTCAAGGTCAGTGAATGCATCTTCAAAAGCCGTCTCCTACCAACTGCACCACTAGCCTCACACACTGCTCAATGCATGACCCCCAATCACTCACCTACCAACAATCTGTACCAATCACGAGGCACAGCTCCCATTCCTAGCCTCACCTCACCTCCTTGGAGGCGACGGTGCTGGCCATTCTTGGCAGGGGCATGGCTAAGCCCTTGGCCAGCAGTGGGGCTGAAAGGATACAAGATGCTGGTATCCTCATACATTATCCTCCTTCTGGCATGCACCTCTTGCTTTCCCGCCCTCCCCTCACCACAACTCCACCCTTGTGCCGTCTCATTTCACAGACCCAAGAAATGCAACCTGCCCGGCCAGTGGGTGACCAAGAAGAGGAAGAGGAGAATGAAGAACAAGAAGAAGAAGATTGAAATAACAACAGAAAACGCTGGAAAAACTCAGCAGGCCAGGCAGCATCCGTGGAGAGAGAAACAAAGTTAACGTTTCAGGTCGAAGACCCTTCGTCAGAACTGGAAAAAAGCAGAAAATGAAATAGATTTAAAGCAAGTATAATGCTGGGAAAAGGGGGAGGGGATGAAAGAACAAAAGGGAAGGTCAATGGTAGTATAGAAGGCAGGAGAGATTAAGAGACATTGAGAGACATTAAGAGATATTCAAGGCAAGAGGAGGTGTTAATGTGACAGGTTGAGGCTAGATGAGGTGTGAAATGCGCTGGCGGAATGAAGGACAGCTGCCAGCTTCAGTGAGGGAAGAAAAAAAGGGGCCAAACAAAAGGGTGGATGAAAAAATAAAATATATATAAATGAGATAGGGGCCGTGGTCATGATCTGAAATTGTTGAACTCTATGTTGAGTCCAGAGGGCTGTAGCGTGCCTAAACGAAAGATGAGGTGCTGTTCCTCGAGCTTACGCTGGAACAATGCATGGAACAATGCAAGAGGCCGAGGACAGTGAGGTCAGAGTGGGAGTGGAGTGGAGAATTAAAGTGACAGACCACCAGGAGCTCGGGGACCCCTTACGGACTGAACGGAGGTGCTCCGCAAAGCGGTCACCCAATCTGCGTTTGGTCTCTCCAGTGTAGAGGAGACTGCATCGTGAGCAGCGAATACAGTATACTAAATTGCAGGAAGTACAAGTTTCACCTGGAAGGAGTGTTTGGGACCCTGGACAGTGGGAAGGGGGGCGGTATAAGGGCATGTGTAGCATCTCCTGCGCTTGCACGGGAAGGTGCCGGGCGAAGGGGAAGTGGTGCTGGGGGTGGTAGAGGAGTGGACTAGGGTGTCGCGGAGGGAGCGGTCCCTGCGGAATACTGAAAGGGGAGGTGAGGGGAAGATGCGTATGGTGGTGGGATCACGCTGGAGGTGGCGGAAATGGCGGAGGATGATCTGTTGAATGTGGAGGCTGGTGGGGTGAAAGGTGAGGACAAGGGGAACTCTATCGTGGTTCCGGGAGGGAGGGGCAGGGGTGAGGGCAGAAGTGCGGGAGATAGAATGGACATGGTCGAGGGCCGTGTCAACCACAGTGGAGGGGAATCCTCGGTTGAGAAAAAAGGAAGACATGTCGGAAGCACTGGTATGGAAGGTGGCATCGTCAGAGCAGATGTGGCGGAGACGGAGAAACTGGGAGAATGGAATAGAGTCCTTACAGGAGGCGGGGTGGGAGGAAGTGTAGTCCAGGTAGCTGTGGGAGTCAGTGGGTTTGTAGTGAATGTTAGTCAATAACCTATCCCCAGAGATGGAGACGGTGAAGTCGAGGAAGGGAAGGGAAGAGTTGGAGATGGACCATGTGAAGGTGAGGAAAGGGTGGAAATTGGAAGCATAGTGAATGAAATTTTCTAGTTCAGGGCGAGAGCAGGAGATGACACCGATACAGTCATCAATATCCCACGAAATGGCAGGCATAGCTAGGCCCCATGCGGGTACCCATAGCAACACCTTTGATTTGGAGGAAATGAGTGGAGTCAAAGGAGAAGTTGTTCAATGTGAGAACAAGTTCAGCCAGGCAGAGGAGGGTGGTGGTGGATGGGGACTGGTTGGGCCTCTGTTCAAGGAAGAAGATTGATTTGACTCTCCCAGCCACCAGCTCCTCAAGGTCAACCAGCAAGGCCATTTGCCGTGTCCCCCACTGAAAGTCAGCAGCCTTCCACCAGCCATGCTGCAGCCACTGGGGTAGCACTGCGTGATATCAGTAGGACAGGCAAAGGCACACACAAGACACTCACTAAGAGAATGCATACGGTTTATGAATTGATTTCTTGATGTCACATTGGATGGATAGACGTATATAGGTGGATTGGAAAATTTGCTTTGTGGTGGCTTTTATTCCAGCATCGTGGCCAAGAGGATGCTGAGTAACAGATGGAAGGTAAGGTGTGGGGCTAATGTTAAAAGGGGAATTGGGGTTGTAGTCACTGGGATCGCAGGCAGATGATTCCATCCGGATATCCCGGCCACAAAGGGGCTGTCTGGGATGCATCCTTCCATCTGATGCCTCCTCTTCTGTGTCTTCCTCTTCCCTCTGCAAGCGGCAGATGTAAATGTGAAATGACAGCATAAAATGCTGGAAATACTCAGCTGGTCCGGCAGCATCTCGACCTGAGATGTGAACTCTGTTTCTCTCTCCACGGATGTTGCGTGACCTGCTGAGTATTTACAGCATTTTCTGTCTTCTCAGAGGCCTTCATTTACCATCTGAGCCACAACGCTGTCATTTTGTTGGAGTTGGCGCTGCCAGTTACCAGCAGCGCAAAGGTAGGGACCAAAACGGCGGCCACCGCGTGACGCGCCAGCAGCTGGCGAAAGAGCGGCAGAGCCATTTTAGCGCCATTTAATGGCGCTACGGAGTGACACTAAGGCCACGAATTTCTCGCCCACTGCAACTGACTGAGAATATATACTCTACCAATAAACACTAGCTCTGAAATTCCACAGGGGTTCTCCATTGAAACTCCCAAGAAACAGCTTAAATGGCGGAAAATAGCCGCTTGAGGTGATTCCCTGAGCGATTCTTTCCGTCTCCCGCCAGGAGAACCCTCGTGGAATCTCAGGGCCACTGGGACTGAACGGGGATCTGTGTTCCACCCGAGCAAATGCTCGGGTTAATTCCGCAATCCTGCAGGCTACAACTGGGAAGAAGTGTGGGTCAGAGATAGTGCTGCAACACGGGCAATCACAAAATCAACCCTTGTGGCGATCGCCACCTAAAACGGGCATAATCCACTCTTCCGTCTGTGGACAAATTTCCAGCACCTTCCCCTTTAAGGCACATTACCTTTAAGGCAGAAGGGGGCGGGGCCTTAGGTTTTACCCAGAGAATTCTGGGAGTTTTGCCAGAGAATTCTGGGAGCAGCTCTCTCAGCCATTTTGTGTGCCATGCAGTGAATTAAAGTTTTCTTGTTTTCCACATATGGATTCAGCCTCCATTCGTGTTTCGCGGCAGCCTCAACATTGGTGTCCCCGACGCTCAGAACGTATTCCGAGCACTGCAATGGCGGACACGAACGCAGTTTCCGTGAAACTGCCGGAGTTTTGGGAAAACCAGCCCGAAGCCTGGTT
This sequence comes from Squalus acanthias, assembly GCA_030390025.1. Lineage (NCBI taxonomy): Eukaryota > Metazoa > Chordata > Chondrichthyes > Squaliformes > Squalidae > Squalus > Squalus acanthias. The sequence goes on from CM059445.1 coordinate 29,483,845, forward strand.
TCTCCAAGCTGAATCTCGCTTCCGGCTGTGAAATATCACCACAGATGGGACGAAGTACGACTATCTCGTCACATCACTCAGTAGCGCCGCAGTTTCCAAGGTTTGGACAACGCTACAGAACCCACCAGAGGAAGGCAAGTACGCACATCTCAGAACAGCGCTCCTTAAAAAATTTACGGCCTTTGCATATCAGCGAAACTGCCACCTCCTCGACCTTCCAGGCCTCGGTGATGCCTCACTGTCAGACCTCCTCTCCCACATGCTCTCCCTCACCGACGAGAGCCCACCCGGATCCCTCTTCCGCACGCTGTTCATCCGTCAGCTCCCTCTCAGCATCCGCCCAGCGATCGTGGCGTCCGGCCTCACGAACCTGGAAGCCCTGGCCGATGAGGCCGACAAGCTGCTGTCCGCTCATTCCAGCCGCGTCGTCACTCCGGACCTGGCAGCCAATGCCTGGGCGCGCCCCTCACCATCCAGCACACGGCCACAAGGGCCTGTCACCAGGCCCACGGGGCCTTCGCGCCCCACTAACCCGGGCCAATGTTACTACCACGCACGGTTCGGCGCCAGGGCACAACGGTGCACACCTCCCTGCTCTTTCAAGTCCGCCCCCGTTCCAGACCCCGCGATGGCCGTGGGCCACGCGGGCTCCCTGCTGTTCGTCACGGATGACAAAACCGGCCGCCGGTTCCTGTGCGACACTGGGGCTCAGCACAGCATCATCCCGGCCTCCTCCCTCGACATCCAAAAGGGCGAACGAGAACCAGCGCTGGCTGCTGCTAACGGCTCGGAAATCTGGACGTATGGCACCCGGACAGTCACCCTCGACCTCGCTGGTCACCGCTACCGATGGGAGTTCATCACTGCCAAGGTGCTCTCCCCCGTCATCGGCGCAGATTTCCTGTGTGCCCACGGCTTACTGGTAGACATCCCTCGTCACCGCCTCGTGGACATGAACACCATGTCCCCCATCCTGGGCACCATGGCCCCCCGTCAACCCGCCGACATGGCGTCACAGTGCCACGCCCGGGCCACGGATGACTACTCGGCACTCCTGGCCGAATTCCCGGCCCTTACCAATCCGACCTTCTCCGCGGAGGCCGCCAAACACGGGGTGGAACACTTCATTCCCACCACAGGCCCCCCAGTGTACGCCCACGCCCGCAGGCTGGACCCGGCTAAACTGGAGATCACGCGGACCGAGTTTGCCACCATGGAACAGCTCGGCATCATCCGCCACTCCAACAGTCCCTGGGCCTCCCCACTCCACATCACCCCCATACCAGGCGGAGGTTGGCGCCCCTGCGGGGATTACCGCCGCCTCAATGACGCCACCACCCCTGATCGGTACCCCATGCCGCACATTCAGGACTTCTCGGCTAGACTGGCCGGCCGCTCACTCTTTTCCAAGGTCGACCTGGTGTGCGGCTACCACCAAGTCCCCGTCCACCCCGCGGACGTCCCCAAGACGGCCGTAATCACCCCCTTCGGCCTGTTCGAGTTCCTGCGGATGCCCTTCAGCCTCAAAAACGTGGCCCAGGCATTCCAACGGCTCATGGACTCGATCCTTCGGGACCTGAAGTTCCTGTTCGTCTACCTGGACGACATCCTGGTAGCCAGTTCCTCCAAGCAGGAACACCTCGAACACCTTTGCATCCTGTTCGGGCGCCTCAGCGACCACGGGCTCATCCTCAGCCCAGCCAAATGCCAGTTCGGCCTGGACAAGATCGACTTCCTCGGCCACCACATCACCCATGCTGGGGCCATTCCCCTGCCCACCAAGGTGCAGGCCGTCCAACAATTTCCCCGCCCCACCACCATCAAAGGCCTCCAGGAGTTCCTCGGGATGGTGAATTTCTATAACCGCTTCATCCCCAAAGCGGCGTCCCTCATGAGGCCCCTGTATGAAGCCCTCCGGGGCAGGAGCGGCAAGATGGCGGTCGAATGGACGGCAGACGCGTCCGCCGCCTTCGATTCCACCAAGACCGCGCTCGTCAACGCCACCCTGCTCGCGCACCCACGGCCCAATGCCAGGGTAGCACTCACCACGGACGCCTCCGACCACGCGGTCGGCACCGTGTATGAGCAGTGGGTCGACGGCACCTGGCAACCACTTGCCACCTTCAGCCGCCAACTACGCCCCCCGGAGGTCAAGTACAGCACCTTCGACCGCGAGCTCCTCGCGCTGTTCCTGGCGGTCCGCCATTTCCGGTTTTTGCTTGAGGGCCACCCCTTCACTGCGTTTGTCGACCAAAAGCCCCTGACATTCGCAATGGCAAAGACAACCGACCCCTGGTCCGCCAGGCAGCAGCGCCAGCTCGCGGCAGTGTCCGAGTTCACCACGGACATCCAACACGTCTCCGGCCGAGACAATGTGGTAGCCGACTGCCTCTCCCGCCCCGCCATCCACGCCACACACCTAGCAGTCGACTACGCTCAACTCGCAGCAGACCAGATCACCGACCCTGATCTGCTCTCCGCACCCACCAACCTACCAGGGCTACGCCTGGCCGACGTCGCCTGTGGCCCGAGCGCAGTCACGGTCAAGTGCGACATATCCCTATGTCAACCTCGGCCCATCGTCCCAGCGTCCTGGCGCCGCCGGGTATTTGACATTCTCCACAACCTCTCCCACCCCGGCACCCGCGCATCCATCAAATTGGTAGCCAACCACTTTGTCTGGCGCGGCCTTCGCAAGGATGTGCGTACTTGGGCCAACTACTGCCTAGCCTGCCAACGGGCCAAGGTACAGCAACACACGAAAGCACCCCTCGAGGAGTTTACCGTCCCCTCGCGGAGATTCGACCACATCCATGTGGACATCGTCGGGCCCCTGCCGCCGTCGCAAGGCCACACACACTTGCTGACCATCGTTGACCGCACCACACGCTGGCCTAAGGCAATTCCACTGACCTCTACCACCACCGCCGACATCGCCAGAGCCTTCGTCAGCACCTGGGTCGCACGGTTCGGCATCCCCTCCGACATGACATCGGACAGAGGTCCGCAATTTACCTCTGAACTCTGGACCGCCGTCGCACGCAATCTCGGGGTGACCATTCACCGCACCACAGCGTACCACCCCCAAGCCAACGGACTGTGTGAGCGGTTCCACAAATCCTTGAAGGCATCTCTTCGAGCCAGCCTCCAAGACGGCGCCTGGACCGACCGACTTCCGTGGGTCCTCCTCGGCCTGCGCACCGCGGTTAAAGAAGACCTCCACGCATCGGCAGCAGAGCTCGTGTACGGTCAGCCGCTGCGCGTACCCGGCGAGTTCCTGCCCACCGCCATGACACACTGGTCAGCCGACCAGCAACACCACGACTTCGCCTCACTGGCGCTGCAGTTCGCCCCGGTGCCCATTGCCCGACACGGCGAATCCACCTCACACGTCCCACTAAGCCTGCACCAGGCACGGTTTGTTTTCGTCCGGCCCACCGCGGACCCCTTCAACCCCCGTACGACGGGCTCTACAAGGTGCTACAGGCTGGGGACAAATTTTTCACCCTGCAAGTGGGCGACAGGACCGAAAAAGTGTCGGTGGACCGACTCAAGCCAGCACACTCAGAGCCCAGGGAGCAGGTCCCTGTAGCTCATCCACCTCCACGCGACCGACCTGTCCTCAAGCCGGTTCACCTGGCTGCTCCACGCCCGGCCGTTCCACGTCCACCGGCGTCCTACAAGAGCCGCTCCGGCCAGCCCATCAGACCGCCGCACCGTCTCGTCCACACCTCCTAAGCGGATTCTGGGGGGAGCTGTGTGGCGGATCGCCACCTAAAACGGGCATAATCCACTCTTCCGTCTGTGGACAAATTTCCAGCACCTTCCCCTTTGAGGCACATTACCTTTAAGGCAGAAGGGGGCGGGGCCTTAGGTTTTACCCAGAGAATTCTGGGAGTTTTGCCAGAGAATTCTGGGAGCAGCTCTCTCAGCCATTTTGTGTGCCATGCAGTGAATTAAAGTTTTCTTGTTTTCCACATATGGATTCAGCCTCCATTCGTGTTTCACGGCAGCCTCAACACCCTACTGTAATCAAACAAGCGTCAGTGTACCTACAACTGGGCACACAGTGGCCACAACACTGCCGAATTAGGCAGGAGAAGATTGATCAGGATGCACAGTGCATTTTGGCCTCCTGCGCATCCCCGATTCTCTCCGCTCCACCATTGGCGGCCGTGCCTTCAGCTGCCAAGGCCCTAAGCTCTGGAATTCCCTACCTAAACCTCTCCACCTCTCTACCTCTCTCTCCTCCTTTAAGACGTTCCTTAAAACCTTCACCTGTCCTACTATGTCCTTATGTGGTTGGGGTCAAATTTTGTCTGATAACGCTCCTGTGAAGCGCCTTGGGACGTTTTACTACGTGACAGGCGCTATATAAATGCAAGTTGTTGTTGTTGCTGAAAGTGCCGGATTGAGGCTATCAGGTGAGGACACTGTCTCATTTGGCTGTGTTGTAAACCACTCCACTGTTAAAAAGCTTGTCGACACACTCTGTCGAGGCTCGCACAGGAATAACAGTCTCTTGGGAAGGTACCAGAAGATGACTATTGCCTAAGAGCCATATCCAGCAAGGAGTCAACCTTTCAGGACAGAAGGGAATGAGCAAGCAACTGGCTGGAAAACAAAGATATTTATGCTTGCCTTTATTAGCCGTGGCATAGAATATAAGAGCAGGGGGGTTATGCTTCAACTGTATAAAACACTAGCTAGGCCTCAGCTAGAGTACTGCGTGCAGTTCTGGTCACCACATTACAGGAAAGATGTGATTGCACTAGAGAGGGTACAGAGGAGATTTACAAGGATGTTGCCGGGAGTAGAGACTCTTAGCTATGAGGAAAGACTGGATAGGCTAGAAACCCTAACCACATTTAAAAAGTACTTGGATGTGCACTTGGGATGCTCTAACCTGCAGGGCTACGGACCGAGAGCTGGGAAGTGGGATTAGGCTGGATAGCTCTTTGTTGGCCGGCGCGGACACGATGGGCCGAAATGGCCTCCTTCCGTGCTGTAACTTTCTATGATTCTATGATTCTTATCACTGCTATAGTTTTAAGTGCCTTCCTGCTGGTTTCAACCAGCTTCACTTTTCACCAGGAGATTTCAGTACAACTCTGCTTCTCTCTGCAAAGAGATATCTACTTCCTGAAAAAAGCCTTCCAGGTAGACAGGAGGCAGCAGAGCCCACTAGGTCAGCGAATAGTCGCTTTGCACAATAGTGAAGAACAAAAGAAATTTAGGAAAAGTAAAAGGCCCAATAAGCACACCCATGTTTACATTCCTGAGACTTGGGCCCAGAAATTCGATGGCACTGCGCTTGTTTTTTCAGGCACAAAACAGGTGTCTAAGCATCCAGTATGGCGGGCAGGAAATGCGCGCTCATCCGTGCTGGAAATGTGCCGCCTGCTGTATTGGTGAAGGCGGAAAAAGAGTCGTCCAGGGCCCATGCCTGAAACAGGCGTTAGGCCCTTTGCGTAAGGAAATTGGGGGACTCAGGTCTGTCTCAGGCTCCCACTGCAACATTGGGCTGCCCTGAATGCAATGGGCCTGCTGCCCTCAGGAAAACCAGGACTAAAAAGGGACCACGGAGGCCACCACCAAAAAGGTACATTTAAAAAAAAATACTTACCTGAATGTGGAGCCAGGAGGTGCAGGAGTGCTCCTCCCGGGTCCACTGCAGTGCCGAAGACCATTGCTGGCTCTGGCTCGGCCCCCTCCCTCCCGAGCACTTCCGTCTTCTCCTGGTTACTCCCCTCCTTCCCAATCGCTTCCCCCCCACCACCACCCCCAGTCGCTCCCCTCCCTCCCAATCACTTCCCCACCCAGGATCTACCTGATGGCTGCAGAGAGTGAGCTGCTTGGGACACCCAGCGGACCTACAATTCTGGTGCTGGGATCTTTCCCTGCACCTAGTTGACGCCGGCAGGCCAGCACAAACCAATTTCTAGCTCAATCTATTTTTTGTTGCCCTATTTACAGCTCTTTTCCAATGTGCATTTGATTCCTGTGTGAATGAATTCCAACACATTGTTATGTGGAGCTGACTAAAACAGGCATCCCAGTCTAAACAGTAACCAACATGCCCTTTCCTGTTTTGTTTGTTATATGGCTGTTCAATCACACACGTACACCTTAATTTGGTTCCTTTTCCCCCATATTACTTTGCACATGTTTATATTGAACTGTACTTGCCATCTATTGGCCCAGTTTATTATGAATCATTCCAAGTCTTAAGTATGATTTCTGTCAGGATGTCTTGTGGAATAGTTTGCTGTCTCTGTTTGAGTTTGTGTTTGAATTGTACTCATGTTTCTGGCATTGCTGCAGTTTCTAAATGTTTGGTAAATTTTATTTGTTCCGTGTGTTGCACCTTCCTCCCACATATTATCTTTTCTGCTGCCGATTAAGTTTTCGTTCCATAAACAAGTACCAGTAACATATAATTTCCTTTGACTGACAGGAATGTTGCCTTTAATTAACACGCTGATCAATCTGAAGGACTTACCAAGAAGGACAGTTCCTCATTTTAAAATAACAACAGAAAATGCTGGAACCACTCAGCAGGTCAGGCAGCATCGAGGAGAGAGAGACAGAGTCAACGTTTCGAGTCGGGAACCCTTCGTCAGAACTGGAAAAGGTTAGGGAGGAGAGATTTTTAAGCAGGGACAGGGAGGAGGGGAGGAAAGAACAAAGGGAAGGTCTGTGACAGGCTGGAAGGCAGGAGAGATTGACTGACCAAAGGGATGATGGTGCAAGGCAAAAAGAGACTTGTGACAGTAAGTTTTAAACAACAGTAATGGAAATAGAAATACATAGCAGGTCAGTCAGCATCTGAAAGTGAAAAGAATTTTATAATCACTGCAGAGCAAAGCCTCTCGTCCACTGCTCTGACCTCTGACCCCTGCAGCCGCCCCCCCCCCCACCCCCCCACTCAGGCTGACTCTCCCAGCCTGCAACAGAGAACAGCCACCTCAACCAACCTTTGTCAGCCAATCCTCATTAGATAGAAACGTAAATATCCCTGGGCTAGGGGCTAAAAAAAACCCCGGCTGAATCTGAATTCAGTTAAAAACTCTGGAAATAAAATATTGGTCTCAGTAAAAGTGACCACGAAGCTGTTGTTAAACCCAATTGGTTCACTGCTGTCCGTTAGGGAAGGAAATCTGCCGCCCTTACCCGGTCTGGCCTATACGTGACTCCAGTCCCACACCAACGTGGTTGACTCTTAACTGCCCTCAGAAAATTTCTAGCAAGCCAGTCAGTTGTATTAAACAGCTGTAAAGAACACCAAATGGGTTATAACGGTTCAAGAAGAAGGTTCAGCATCACCTTCTCAAGGCAACAAATGCTCATCTTGCCAGCGACGCCCACAACCCCAGAATTTACTTTTAAAATAGTCAATTGAATTTTCCTGACTTGTGGAGTGTCTCCACTGACTGGAATAACTCGCTGAGCCATCGGGAAAAGAACATCGAGGGTGTGAGTGCTGTTTGGGTTAAAAACGGGCTAAAGAAACTCAGGTGTAGAATGAGGCTGACCGGGTGAAGGAATGTCAGTGCGACTCCAGCTTGGAGCTCATCAACAGGAAACTCGTGACAGTAAGTTTTAAACAACAGTAATGGAAATAGAAATACAAAGCAGCTCAGTCTGCATCTGAAAGAGAAAAGAAAGGTTCCATTTTTAGGCGGGACTCTCCATCAGAACGGAAACGGGACAGTATTCCTTAGGGATGCTGCATCCAGTTCTGGTCGTCAAGACATAAGCGCTGGGGGCACCTGTTTATCGGGCGCTATGAGTGCCCTTAGGGTTCCAAAATCGCATCCGCGGTGCTCGCGTACACTTCTGACACGAAGCACTCGGACGAGATCTTGGTAAAGGCGTTCATGCGCGCGCTTAATGTCTGCCGGTAGTACGCAGAGCAGGCAGATCATGACCTCAATCAGCATGCAATGCTGGTTTGACATCGTGGTGCCATTTATGAGCTCCACGCTCCAGCTGGCGCCCGCTCTTAACCTCGCACAGCTGAACACGCATTCAACAGCATGAAGGAACCCACCACTAGGATTATCAACTACGTACAGGTAAGTTGTTACAATTCTACATGTTTTTGGTGCTTTCCATAGTTGTTTCAAGTTTCAAACGTCTACAGGGAGTGGTGTGGGAGGTGCTGAAGTACATTTTGCTGACTTCAAGGATTTTGCACAAACCAGTTGCTCCCAGACATGAGTTCACTCATTGGCCTTCCTCTTGGAATCGAGCATAACTGGGAGAATGAGCAGAGGCGACGCAGAGCAGGACAAGCTGCTAGAAGAGGGAGGAGGAGGAGGTGGAGAAGGGCTCTCAGAAGGAGGCCATATCCACCCAGGGTGTTCAGGGAGCAATTCTCCTACCTGAACCCTCAGCGACGACCAATGTTTCAGATGTTTGCGCTTCACTAAGGAGGTCGCCAGTGAAATCTGCCACCTGCTGCAGCCACAACTGCAACCTGAGAGCAGGGCAAGGACCGCATTGCCAGTGGCTGTGAAGGTGACCGTGGCGATGAACTTTTATGCCTCTGGCTCCTTCCAGGCTGGTGCTGGAGATATTAGCAGCGTCTCGCAGATTGCAGTGCACTGTTACATAAGGGAGGTCACTGGGGCTCTCTATTCCAAGAGAGATAATTTCATTTCCTTCCCTCTTGCCAGAGAGATGCAGGATGAGCAAGCACAAGTGTTTGTATGGTTTGCAGGCTTCCCCATGGTGCAGACTGCCACTGACTGCACGCACATTGTTTTGAAGGCACCGCATGTCAACTCTGCCATGTACCGGAACCGAAAGGGATTCCACTCTCTCAGTGTCCAGCTGGTGTGTGACCATAGGCAGCGCTCATGCAGGTCAATGCCTGGTATCCTGGCAGCAATCATGATGCCTTCATTCTGTGGCAGTCCGCTGTGCCAGCTGTATTTCAGCCACCACGGCAAACCAAAGGGTGGCGACTGGGCGACAAGGGCTGTCTGCTGACGACATGGCTCATGACTCCAGTTCACAACCCCCACACACGTGTGCAGTGTGCATACAATGAGAGCCATGCTGCCTCAAGAAATGCAATAGAGCAGACCATTGGCGTGCTGAAACAACGATTCCGCTGCCTGGACCCCCCTGGAGGAGCCCTGCAGTAATCGGCTGATCGGGTCTCAAGATTTGTGGTGGTATGCAGTATGCTCGACAACCTCAACCTCACCACCAGGAAGAAGCTGAGGAGCAAGAGCACGAGGACCAGGAAGAGGAGGAGGCAGAGGAAGAGAAAGGGGAAGGGAGGTTGCAACATAGACAGCCACTTACTGCCTGGGCTGTATGTGAAGAATTAATTCAAGTGCGATAAACCTCAGCCCCAATTCCCCAGTCACCAACAGTCCCACACTCCTTACCTTCCCTCTGTCACTGAACATCACACCATCCTCTTGGACACAATATAAAAATAAAAGCCAAAATACATATTCCAAACCAAATTTATAAATTAAATCATGCCATATTGCATACGACCTTAAACTAATCATCCTTGTGCATTCCCTTAGTGCCTGTCTTCTATGTGCCTTTGCCTGTCCTCGTGCTCCTACGCAGTGCTACCCCAGTAGCTGCAGCATGGATGGTGGAAGGCTGCTGACCTTCAGTGGAGGAGGCTGCAGATGGCCTTGAAGGATGAACCCGAGCAGTTCTGCTCCTGGAAGGCCCAGCTTCAGACTGCACCATCTCGGCATGAGCGGCAGCAGTCTGGCCTGGCTGGATAACAGGCAATAGCAAGGGCACTGGCGGAGTGGCAGTGGTGGGAGGAAGAATGTTCGTGCTCCACGGAGCCACTGCCACTCCCCTGGGGTGGCGCCTCAGCAATCCTAGTAATCTGTTGAAGGACAGATTGCTGGACTGCAGTGACACCCTGCAAGCCCCTTTGAATACTGGTATCCAGAGCCATGATAAGCTTGCATGACAGCAGTCTGAGCTTCCACTGCAACACTCAGACATATGGTGGAAGCTGCTTGTGCTGCAATGGAAGCTGAGACATCGGCCATCAGACGCAGCATCATGATGGGGTCCGCAAGTGTGTTGATGGAGTTGGCCATCAGTTCCATGCTGGAAAGGATGGGCTCCAAGCTCTTCACAAAGCCTGTGCCAAGTTGGTGCCGGACTCCTCCATGCTCCTTGACATTGAACGCAGGCTTTCTCGCAGGCTTCCCAATGCACCAAGCATTTCGATGTGTACACCTATCAGTCTTCTCTGTAGCCTGGCCAATCGAAGTCCTCATCTGAGTCCTCTACAGCAAAACTTGTGTGCGACCTCGCCCTCCAGCGAGTTGGCTCCTGAGCTATCCTTGCCCCCTGCCCTGGCTGCAGTGCACTTGTGCCCAGCGTCTCACCACGTGCAGATCCCACCTCTATGCTATCTTCTAAGATATGCGCAGTGTCAGTATCTGAGCTGGTGGCTGTGAGTGTGAAATCAAGTGATGGTGTGCCCTCATCATCACTCTCTTCTTGCTCTTCCTTCACTGCCTGGCCAGGTTCTTGGGTGGCTGAAACGAAAAAAGGGACAAGGGTAAGGTTGTGGTGAGGGGCGAGGGGAAAGTAAGAAGTGCATGCTAAAACCAGCTTGTAAGTCCAAAGAGATTGTGGGATGAGGGGAAAGCGGGATGTGAGAATCATAGAATCATAGAAAGTTACAGCACGGAAGGAGGCCATTTCAGCCCATCGTGTCCGCGCCGGCCAACAAAGAGCTATCCAGCCTAATCCCACTTCCCAGCTCTTGGTCCGTAGCCCTGCAGGTTAGAGCATCCCAAATGCACATCCAAGTACTTTTTAAATGTGGTTAGGGATTCTGCCTCTACCACCCTTTCAGACAGTGAGTTCCAGACCCCCACAACCCTCTGGGTGAAGACATTTCCCCTCAAATCCCCTCTAAACCTTCCACCAATTACTTTAAATCTGTGCCCCCTGGTTTTTGACCCCTCTGCTAAGGGAAATAGGTCCTTTCTATCCACTTTATCTATGCCCCTCATAATTTTATACACCTCAATAAAGTCTCCCCTCAGCCTCCTCTGTTCCAAGGAAAACAGACCCAGCCTATCCAGTCTTTCTTCATAGCTAAGATTCTCTACTCCCAGCAACATCCTTGTAAATCTCCTCTGTACCCTCTCTAGTGCAATCACATCTTTCCTGTAATGTGGTGACCAGAACTGCACGCAGTACTCTAGCTGAGGCCTAACTAGTGTTTTATACAGTTGAAGCATAACCCCCTGCTCTTGTATTCTATGCCACGGCTAATAAAGGCAAGCATTCCGTATGCATTCTTAACCACCTTATCTACCTGGCCTGCTACCTTCAGGGATCTGTGGACATGAACTCCAAGGTCCCTTTGTTCCTCTACACTACTCAGTGTCCTACCATTTAATGTGTATTCCCTTTCCTTGTTAGCCCTCCCCAAATGCATTACCTCACACTTCTCCGGATTGAATTCCATTTGCCACTGTTCTGCCCACCTGACCAATTTATTGTTATCTTCCTGCAGTCGACAGCTTCCTTCTTCAGTATCAACCACACAGCCGATTTTAGTATCATCTGCAAACTTCTTAATCATACCCCCTATATTCAAGTCAAGAAGGAGGATTAGGTCTGAGGATACCATCATTGTCAATGGATTCAGCCCTGCCACTGGCCACAGCCTCAGCAATGGCCCTTCCGATAATGTCCAGCACTGTTTCCTCCATGGGGGTTAGAACATGCAGGCATGCCTCTCCGCCTCCAGTTAGTTCCTGCTGCTTCCGGTTGTGTCCCGCAAGAGAGAGGGAAGTGTGTCAGTGAGTGTCGGGCAATATGTTTCGGTGATATGGCTGCCATGATTGAATAGCTGACAGTGTGTGCAAGCTGTGAGATGTGGGTGTGAGGCTTACAGCAGTGCTAAGTCCTGATTGATAGAGATTGTTGATAGCTGAGCGATGGGGATGTGGTGAATTGAGCAGTGGCTGAGGCTAGTGGTGCAATGGTTGGATATGGCGTTTGAAGATACATTCACTCAACTTCAGGTCATTAATCATCTTGCAACACTGCATCCAGGTCCTCGGGGCTATCCAATTTAGCCCCCATGAACTTTCAAAAGGCATTAGATAAAGTACCAGGTGGAAGACTTATTCGAAAAACAGAAGCAGAGGTATTAAAGGGACAGTGGTAGCTTGGGTACATAATTGTCTGAGGGAGAGGAGGCAGAGAGTCATGGTGAACAGAAGTTTCCGGTCGCCTGTCACTTTAATTCTCCGCTCCACTCCCACTCTGACCGCTCCGTCCTCGGCCTCTTACACTGTTCCAACAAAGCTCAACGGAAGCTCGAGGAACAGCACCTCATCTTTCGATTCGGCACTTTACAACCTTCTGGACTCAACACTGAGTTCAACAATTTCAGACAATAACCTCGGCCCCTATTTTTTGAGATGGCAGCTGTTGATGATTCTGCCATTCCCATTTACACCTTTTCCAGACCCATCTTTTGTTTCTTTACTTGTCCCATTACTATCTTCTTTTGCTTTGTACAATCATACCTTTTGTCATTTAATCTCTCCTGCCTTCCACCCTACCACAGACCTTCCCTTTTGTTCTTTCCTCTCCTCCCCCCTTTGCCTGCCCCTGTACTTAACAGACCCTTAACAGGCTTTTTATCTTACTTTTTAACTTTAACTTCATGGCCACGGGAACCACTCTGTTCGGGGACCACGGCTGTCAACCTGAGGCAGGAGTTCAGTGTCCATTGCTTCAGCTGATTACTTGACAGCTTCAAATGCACAGTAAAAGCTCCCACCTGACAGATGATCACTTTCCTCAGCCACAAGCTGTTTCTCAATCCATTTCCAGCACAGATTCTGCAGGTTTTTCAATTTCCACTCTCCATCCAGTCTCACCTCATTGGAAGAACTCTCTCACCATTGACAGAATGCTTCTGTCATCTCTACATCACCTGCCATCTATTCCATCAACATGGGTGCCCTTTATACTGTCACACCTTGGTCCTTAGAATCCCACCATGATAACCCCAACACCAGCAGCACCAGACACACCAGCAGCACCAACAACAACACCAACCTTCTCCGCAATCACCTGATGCTGCACAGGACAGAGGGCATCAGCACCCGAGCACATTGCTGCCCAGGAGGCCAGGGATGGCCTCCCCATGGCCAGATTTACTTCACTTGATGCTGTACACCCTGGCTGCCACATGATGCATTAGGTTGGCACCACCCCACACCAACACCATAAAGCATACCTACAATGTCCAAGCCATTCCTTTCACACTCACTACCATTGCAGGGGGTACCGTTATGTCTCACCATTCACTGTTACTCACTAAGACACTTCCAAAGATGCACACAAATCTGTCCAAGAACGCAGAGTGTTGAAAATAATGGTTTCAATGTTTGACAGCACATTAACAGGAACATTGGATAAAACACACAAGTGGCTACCCTTGTTAGTTGGTATGATTGCAGTAGGATGAGGGTGAGTGTGAGGGGTGGCTAGTGAGATGGGGATGTGATAATGTAGATAGAGAGGGATGGGTGGAGGTGCACGATAAGTTGATGTGAGTAAGGATGAGCAGGGGTAGGGTAGGGAAGGCAGATTGATGGGGATGTGAAGGTGAGTGTGGCTTTGTACTAATGTTTCGTGATCTAATGAGATCATTAAAAGGTTTGCGCCACTGCAGCCTGGTCCTCCTGATGACATCCCTGCTTGTGCCCTCCTGTGCAATGTGCAACCAGGCTGTGTTGATCTCCTGGGGAGGTCTCTTCCGCCCATGGGAAGGGAAGAGGACCTCCGTGTGTGCTCTGACTCTCTCCATAAGCATATGGGAGAATCTGAGTGCAGCCCTGCAGCTCTGTGCAGTGATTGTCAATGTTTGCAGCACTTCAGTGCTGTAGAACACGGACAGCACAAACGTCAAATGAAAGGTGGCCATGGTCCCTTTAAGGAAACCGGCTGATGACTCGTCATCAAATGACGTCACCAGACCCGCTTCCTCTAATTGGACCGGAAAACGCACAGGGCAGGCTTAACAAGCCCCATCAAAGTAAATTCATTTTAGGCAGCGGGATGGAGCCAGCAGCGGGGCCGTGACCCGCCACCAACATCACCCGCCCCGGACCTGCCGAGGTGAGCAAAATCCTGGCCGTTAACTCTGTTTCTCTCTCCACAGATGCTGCCTGACCTGCTGAGTATTTCCAGCATTTTCTGTTTTTATTTTGGATTTCCAGCATCCGCAGTATTTTGCTTTTGTAATAATCTAAATTATATTATTTTGAGGGGGGTGCAAGAGCAGAGGGACCTGGGGGAGCGCATTCACAAATCTTTGATGGTGGCAGGGCAAGTTGATAAGGCGGTTAAGAAAGCGTGTGGGATATTTTACTTTGTAAATATAGGTGTTGAATACAAAAACCAAGGAAATCATGCTGAACTTTTACAAATCAGTGGTTGGGTCTCAGCTGGAGTATTGTGTACAATCCTGGGCACCACACTTCAGACAGGATGTCAAGGCCTTGGAGAGGGTATAGAGGAGATTTACCGGGATGATATCAGGGAAGAGGGACTTCAGTGGGGAGATGGAAAAGCTGGGATTGTTCTCCTTAGAGCAGAGAGGGTTAAGGGGAGACCTAATAGAGGTGTTCAAAATTATGAGTGGTTTTGATAGAGCAAGTAGGGAGAAACTATTTTCTCTGGCAAGTGTGTCGGTAACCAGAGGTCAGAGATTAAAAATAATTGGCAAAAGAACTAGAGGGGAAATGAAGAGAAATTTCTTTACACAGAGAGTTGTGATGATCTGGAACGCACTACCTGACAGGGTGGTGGAAGCAGATTTCACAGGAACTTTCAAAAAGCAATTGGACATGTATTTGAAGAGAACTAATTTGCAGGGTTATGGGGAGAAAGCTGGGGTCATAGAGTCGTAGGGGGAAAAATTGGGTCGCGCCCCCTTTGGGGCGCTAACTTCGCCAGGGCGCCCCCGCGGCCGAAATTCACCAGTAGCGCCCCAAGAGGGAGGCGGGGTGCTACTGGAAGCTCCCCGCCTCCCTCTTGAGGCACTGCGAGTGAATATTGCGGCGCTAGGTGCCGCAGTGCCATGCCCTGTGGCACGTCGCGCCGCGGTACTGCAGGCCTTCCTCCCCTTAGCGCAGCGCAACCCGGGGCCCAGCTGGGCCACCAGGGATCGGAGTGCTGGCAAAAGAGCCCGGCACTCAAGAGAAGTGCCGGGCTCACAGAGCGCAGCCGGCACTCCGCGGGGGTTGGGGGGGGGGGGGGTTCTCAGGAGGCCAGCAACAAAAATGGCTGCCCAGCACCTCTCCTTTAATTTGCGCCGCCCCGGCCACAGGTAGGCCCCTTGACCCTGTCAGACTTAGGGCGCTAACGGGAAGCGCAAAGCAACCGAATTCTTAGGCCATAGAGTTGTAGGGGGTGATTTTGCCAATGGGGGCTCGTTGGAGGTGGGACTGCTGCTTGTCGGGTCGATGTCCTGCCTCCATCGATTTGTGGCCAACCCACGCTATTTTCCCTTGATTGACCTTGTTAAGCCTGCCCATGAAGCTGTCAAACACTGACATTCTCTGTAGATTGATGATGTCTTGAATTCAAGACCTCATCAAACCTCTTTCTTTTACAGAAATGAGATGGTTGTTTCATCTGAGAATGCAACGGCCATCTGTCATCTGCAACACGGAGGTGCGAGACTCTCCGCATACACACCGACTGAAGCCTGCAGGAAGAAACAAAGGTAAGTACACTTTTAAAAACACTTTGCACTTGCCTCAGATGCTCACCTCTACACTCTTGCACCCATCACTTACCTTCACACCACACTTTTGCACCCCCCCGACCCCCGCAGACCCAGTACTCGCCTCGCTGACCTGGCGGGTTTCGGAGCCTTCAGGAAGCCCGCACTTGTGAGGGCAAAAAGGGGATAATCCTATTTTCTGCCTGTTAACTACCTGTTAACAGGCAGTTAATAGGCTTTAATCCCTTCCCGCCTCCAAGGAGACGGGACCCGGCGCGGGACGGCTACCCGCCTCCTAGGAAGATGGCATGGTGGCGGGTTGGGGATGGGTTGGGCACCCGCCCCCAATTCTGCCATTTTCCCGGCAGTTCCGCCTCCATTCCCGCCTCCCCAGGGCTGTCAAAATCACCCCCAAAGAGTCATAACGGCACAGAAGGATGCCATTCGGCCCATCGAGTCCGTGCCGGCTCTCTGTAGAGCAATCCAGTCAGTCCCATTCCCCCACTCTATCCCCGTAGCCCTGCAAGTTTATTTCCCTCAAGTGCCTATCCAGTCTCCCCTTGAAAACATTGAGTGTCTCCGCTTCCACCACTTCCGTCGGCAGCGAATTCCAGGTCCTCACCACTCGCTGCATAAAAAAGTTTTTCCTCACATTCCCCCTGTATCTCTTGCCCACAACCTTAAATCTGTGTCCCCTAGTCCTTGTACCATCAACTAGTGGGAACAGCCTTTCCCCGTCTAGCCTATCCAAACCCATCATAATCTTGTACACCTCTATCAAATCACCCCTCAACCTCCTTTGCTCTAATGAAAACAAATCCAGCTTCTCCAACCTGTCCTTGTAGCTAAGATCCCCCATCCCCGGAGCCATTCTGGTAAATCTCCTCTGCACCCTCTCAAGGGCCTTCACATCCTTCCTAAAGTGTGGTGACCAGAACTGGATGCAATACCCCAGTTGTGGCTGAACCAGCGCTTTATAAAGGTTCAGCATAACTTCTCTACTTTTGTACTCAATACCTCTATTTATGAAGCCCAATATCCCATATACTTTGTTAACCACTCTCTCAATATGTCCTGCCACCTTCAGGGACCTATGCACATTAACTCCCAGGTCCCTCTGTCCCTGCACACTCTTTAAAACTGTGCCATTAAGTATATATTGCCTCTCCCAGTTCCTTCTGCCAAAATGCATCACCTCACACTTCTCTGTATTAAATTCCATCTGCCTGTTGTCTGCCCATTCTGTTAGCCTTTCTATGTCCTGTTGCAGTCAATTGGTATCATCCTCACTGTTTGCCACACCCCCAAGTTTGGTGTCATCGGCAAATTTAGAAATTCTACACTGTATTCCAATATCCAGGTCATTTATATATATCAAAAAATACAGTGGCCCCAGCACTGACCCTTGGGGAACACCACTGTCTACCATCCTCCAGTCTGAAAAACAGCCATTTACCACAACTCGCTGTTTTCTGTCCTTAAGCCAATGTGGTGTGGGACTAAATTGGACAGCCCTTTCAAAGAGCCGGCACAGGCATGATGGGCTGAATGGTCTCCTTCTTTGCTGTAAGATTCTATGATTCTGTTCTCTAGTTTGATATTTGTTGTCCTGTCAAGACTTTGGATCTGTGTTGTCCTGAGAGTCTATCTGTGGAATATCAGAATCCAGGGCTTTCTGGCAGTTTTACTAACTGATACTGTTTTTGCTATAAAGATCTTTTGATTTAAAAGGCAGAAAAAGGATCTGTTCAAACTGGAAAAGACTTAGGGCTATGAACGTTAGGATCTGAACAGAGTTCTCTTTCCCCCATGAGACAGAAACATTGTAAAACTGATTGGAACCTTTCAGTGAGAGACTGCGAGGTTCAGAGGCAGCATTTTGAAAGTGTCTGCAGACCGGAATCACAATCCGAACTCAGGCTGAATCCTGGCACCCTCGCGAAATTGAGTTGTCGGGTGTGAGTCAGGTGAATGGGAGAGATGAATGTCTGAACTTGGGGCACTGGAAATGGCTCGTTCAAACTGAGCTGCATCCGGTTCGGGCTGGCCCTTATCCGGTTCGGGCTGGCCCTTATCCGGTTCGGGCTGGCCCTTATCCGGTTTGGGCTGGCCCTTGGCTAGTTTGGGCGGGTACTTGTCTGGTTGGGGCTGGCCCTTGTCCAGTTTTGGACCAGACTGCCCAGTTTTTAGATGGGTTGTCCATAAATTTCTAAAATTTAACCAGAGACACGAAGTATGTTTTATAAATAAAAATCCATTCTTTCTTAAAATGTACAATGAATTTTCATTGCAGAAAATCAGAACTCAAACTTGGGCTTCCATCCCCCCAACCCATCCCCCCGACCCATCACCCAACCCATTCCCCCAACCCATCCCCCAACCCATCCCCCAACCCATTCCCCCAACCCATCCCCCCAACCCATCCCCCCGACCCATCCCCCTGACCCATTCCCCCGACCCATCCCCCAGCCCATCCCCCAACCCATCCCTCCAACCCATCCCCCAACCCATTCCCCCAACCCATCCCCCCAACCCATCCCCCAACCCATCCCCCTGACCCAATCCCCCGACCCATCCCCCAGCCCATCCCCCAACCCATCCCCCCAACCCATCCCCCAACCCATCACCCCAACCCATCCCCCAACCCATCCCCCTGACCCATTCCCCAGCCCATCCCCCAACCCATCCCCCCAACCCATCCCCCAGCCCATCCCCCAACCCATCCCCCAACCCATCCCCCCAACCCATCCCCCCAACCCAACCCCCAACCCATCCCCCAACCCATCCCCCCAACCCATCCCCCAACCCATCCCCCAACCCATCCCACCAACCCATCCCCCAGCCCATCCCCCAACCCATCCACCAACCCATTCCTCCCAACCCATTCCTCCCAACCCATCCACCCAACCCATCCCCCAACCAATCCCCCCAACCCATCCCCCAACCCATCCCCCAACCCATCCCCCCAACCCATCCCCCCAACCCATCCTTCCAACCCATCCCCCAACCAATCCCCCCAACCCATCCCCCAAACCATCCCCAACCCATCCCCCAACCCATTCTCCCCCTACCATACCCCCCACCCATCCCCCCAACCCATTCTCCCAACCTATCCTCCCAACCCATCCCCCGAACCCATTCTCCCAACCCATCCCCCCAACCCATCCCCCAACCCATTCTCCCCATACCATACCCCCCACCCATCCCCCCAACCCATTCTCCCAACCTATCCTCCCAACCCATCCCCCAACCCATTCTTCCCAACCCATCCCCCCAACCCATCCCCCCAACACATCCCCCAACCCATCCCCCCAACCCATCCCCCAACCCATCCCCCCAACCCATCCCCCCAACCCATCCCCCAACCCATTCTCCCCAACCCATCCCCCAACCCATCCCCCCAACCCATTCTCCCAACCCATCCCCCAACCCATTCTCCCCAACCCATCCCCCCAACCCATCCCCCCAACCCATCCCCCCAACCCATCCCCCAACCCATTCTCCCAACCCATCCCCCCAACCCATCCCCCAACCCATTCTCCCCAACCCATCCCCCCAACCCATCCCCCCAACCCATCCCCCAACCCATCCCCCAACCCATCCCCCCAACCCATTCTCCCAACCCATCCCCCAACCCATTCTCCCCAACCCATCCCCCCAACCCATCCCACCAACCCATCCCCAAACCCATCCCCCCAACCCATCCCCCAACCCATCCCCCAACCCATCCCCCAACCCATCCCCCAACCCATTCCCCCAACCCATTCCTCCCAACCCATTCCTCCCAACCCATCCCCCAACCCATCCCCCAACCCATCCACCCAACCCATCCCCCAACCCATTCCTCCCAACCCATCCCCCAACCCATCCACCCAACCCATTCCTCCCAACCCATCCCCCAACTCATCCCCCAACCCATCCACCCGACCCATCCCCCCGACCCATCCCCCTGACCCATTCCCCCGACCCATCCCCCAGCCCATCCCCCAACCCATCCCCCCTACCCATCCCCCCGACCCATCCCCCTGACCCATCCCCCTGACCCATTCCCCCGACCCATCCCCCAGCCCATCCCCCAACCCATCCCCCAACCCATTCCTCCCAACCCATCCCCCAACCCATCCACCCAACCCATCCCCCAACCCATCACCCCAACCCATCCCCCGACCCATCCCCTGACCCATTCCCCCGACCCATCCCCCAACCCATCCCCCCAACCCATCCCCCCAACCCATCCCCCCAACCCATCCCCCAACCCATCCCCCAACCCATCCCCCAACCCATCCCCCAACCCATCCACCCAACCCATCCCCCAACCCATTCCTCCCAACCCATCCCCCAACCCATCCCCCAACCCATCCACCCAACCCATTCCTCCCAACCCATCCCCCAACCCATCCCCCAACCCATTCCTCCCAACCCATCCCCCAACCCATCCCCCAACCCATCCCCCAACCCATCCCCCAACCCATCCCCCAACCCATCCACCCAACCCATCCCCCAACCCATCACCCCAACCCATCCCCCAACCCATCCCCCAACCCATTCCTCCCAACCCATCCCCCAACCCATCCCCCAACCCATCCCCCAACCCATCCCCAACCCATCCCCCAACCCATCCACCCAACCCATCCCCCAACCCATCCCCCAACCCATCCACCCAACCCATCCCCCAACCCATTCCTCCCAACCCATCCCCCAACCCATCCCCCAACCCATCCACCCAACCCATTCCTCCCAACCCATCCCCCAACCCATCCCCCAACCCATTCCCCCAACCCATCCCCCCAACCCATCCCCCAACCCATCCCCCAACCCATCCCCCAACCCATCCCCCAACCCATCCCCCAACCCATCCCCCCAACCCATTCTCCCAACCCATCCCCCAACCCATTCTCCCCAACCCATCCCCCCAACCCATCCCCCCAACCCATCCCCCCAACCCATCCCCCAACCCATTCTCCCAACCCATCCCCCCAACCCATCCCCCAACCCATTCTCCCCAACCCATCCCCCCAACCCATCCCCCCAACCCATCCCCCAACCCATCCCCCAACCCATCCCCCAACCCATTCTCCCAACCCATCCCCCAACCCATTCTCCCCAACCCATCCCCCCAACCCATCCCACCAACCCATCCCCCAACCCATCCCCCCAACCCATCCCCCAACCCATCCCCCAACCCATCCCCCAACCCATCCCCCAACCCATTCCCCCAACCCATTCCTCCCAACCCATTCCTCCCAACCCATCCACCCAACCCATCCCCAACCCATCCCCCAACCCATCCACCCAACCCATCCCCCAACCCATTCCTCCAACCCATCCCCCAACCCATCCCCCAACCCATCCACCCAACCCATTCCTCCCAACCCATCCCCAACTTATCCCCCAACCCATCCACCCGACCCATCCCCCCGACCCATCCCCCTGACCCATTCCCCCGACCCATCCCCCAGCCCATCCCCCAACCATCCCCCCTACCCATCCCCCCGACCCATCCCCCTGACCCATCCCCCTGACCCATTCCCCCGACCCATCCCCCAGCCCATCCCCAACCCATCCCCCAACCCATTCCTCCCAACCCATCCCCCAACCCATCCACCCAACCCATCCCCCAACCCATCACCCCAACCCATCCCCCGACCCATCCCCTGACCCATTCCCCCGACCCATCCCCCAACCCATCCCCCAACCCATCCCCCCAACCCATCCCCCCAACCCATCCCCCAACCCATCCCCCAACCCATCCCCCAACCCATCCCCCAACCCATCCACCCAACCCATCCCCCAACCCATTCCTCCCAACCCATCCCCAACCCATCCCCCAACCCATCCACCCAACCCATTCCTCCCAACCCATCCCCCAACCCATCCCCCAACCCATTCCTCCCAACCCATCCCCCAACCCATCCCCCAACCCATCCCCCCAACCCATCCCCCCAACCCATCCCCCAACCCATCCCCCAACCCATCCCCCAACCCATCCCCCAACCCATCCCCCAACCCATCCCCCCAACCCATCCACCCAACCCATCCCCCAACCCATCCCCCCAACCCATCCCCCAACCCATCCCCCTGACCCATTCCCCCGACCCATCCCCCAGCCCACCCCCCAACCCATCCCTCAACCCATTATCCCAACCCATCCCCCAACCCATCCCCCAACCCATCCACCCAACCCATCCCCCCAACCCATCCCCCAACCAATCCCCCCAACCCATCCCCCAAACCATCCCCAACCCATCCCCCAACCCATTCTCCCCATACCCATACCCCCCACCCATACCCCGAACCCATTCTCCCAACCCATCCCCCAACCCATCCCCCAACCCATTCACCCCAACCCAACCCCCCACCCATCCCCCCAACCCATTCTCCCAACCTATCCTCCCAACCCATCCCCCAACCCATTCTCCCCAACCCATCCCCCCCACCCATCCCCCCACCCATCCCCCCAACCCATCCCCCCAACCCATCCCCCAACCCATTCTCCCCAACCCATCCCCCAACCCATCCCCCCAACACATCCCCCCAACCCATCCCCCCAACCAATCCCCCAACCCATCCCCCCAACCCATCCCCCCAACCCATCCCCCAACCCATCCCCCAACCCATCCCCCCAACCCATCCCCCAACCCATCCCCCCAACCCACCCCCCAAACCCATCCCCCAACCCATCCCCCAACCCATCCACCCAACCCATTCCTCCCAACCCATCCCCCAACCCATCCCCCAACCCATCCACCCAACCCATTCCTCCCAACCCATCCCCAACCCATCCCCCAACCCATCCACCCAACCCATCACCCCAACCCATCCCCCAACCCATCCCCTGACCCATTCCCCCGACCCATCCCCCAGCCCATCCCCCAGCCCATCCCCCAACCCATCCCCCCAACCCATCCCCCCAACCCATCCCCCAACCCATCCCCCAGCCCATCCCCCAACCCATCCCTCAACCCATTCCTCCCAACCCATCCCCCAACCCATCCCCAACCCATCCACCCAACCCATCCCCCAACCCATCCCCAACCCATCACCCCAACCCATCCCCCAACCCATCACCCCAACCCATCCCCCAACCCATCCCCCTGACCCATTCCCCCGACCCATCCCCCAACCCATCCCCCAGCCCATCCCCCAACCCATCCCCCAACCCATCCCCCAACCAATCCCCCCAACCCATCCCCCAAACCATCCCCCCAACCCATCCCCCAACCCATCCCCCAACCCATCCCCCAACCCATCCCCCCAACCCATTCACCCCAACCCAACCCCCCACCCATCCCCCCAACCCATTCACCCCAACCCAACCCCCCACCCATCCCCCCAACCCATTCACCCCAACCCAACCCCCACCCATCCCCCCAACCCATTCACCCCAACCCAACCCCCCACCCATCCCCCCAACCCATTTCCCCAACCTATCCTCCCAACCGACCCCCAACCCATCCCCCCAACCCATCCCACCAACCCTTCCCCCCAACCCATCACCTAACCCATTCCCCCAACCCATTCCCCCAACCCATTCCTCCCAACCCATCCCCCAACCCATCCCGCCAACCCATCCCCCAACCCATTCCCACAACCCATCCCCAACTCATCCCCCAACCCATCCCCCCAACCCATCCCCCCAACCCATCCCCCAACCCATCCCTCAACCCATCCCCCAACCCATCCCCCAACCCATCCCCCAACCCATCCACCCAACCCATCCCCCAACCCATTCCTCCCAACCCATCCCCCACCCATCCACCCAACCCATCCACCCAACCCATTCCTCCCAACCCATCCCCCCAACCCATCCACCCAACCCATCCCCCAAACCATCCCCAACGCACCCCCCAACCCATTCTTCCCAACCCATCCCCCAACCCATTCTCCCCAACCCATCCCCCAACCCATTCTCCCCAACCCATCCCCCGCACCCATCCCCCAACCCATTCCTCCCAACCCATTCCCCCAACCCATTCCCCCAACCCATCCCCAACCCATCCACCCAACCCATTCCTCCCAACCCATTCTCCCCAACCCATCCCCCATCCCATCCCCCAACCCATACCCCCAACCCATACCCCAACCCGTCCCCCAACCCATCCCCCAAACCATCCCCCAACCCATTCCCCCAACCCATCCCCCAACCCATTCCTCCCAACCCATTCTCCCCAACCCATCCCCCAGCCCATCCCCCAACCCATCCACCCAACCCATCCCCCAACCCATTCCCCCAACCCATCCCCCCCAACCCATTCCCCCAAACCATCCCCCAACCCATCCCCAACCCATCCCCCCAAACCCATCCCCCCAACCCATCCCCCCAACTCATCCCCCAACCCATCCCCCAAACCATCCCCCCAACCATCCCCCAACCCATCCCCCAAACCATCCCCCAACCCATTCCCCCAAACCATCCCCCCAACCCATTCCTCCCAACCCATTCCTCCTAACCCATTCTCCCCAACCCATCCCCCAGCCATCCCCCAACCCATCCCCCCAACCCATCCCCCAACCCATCCCCCCAACCCATCCCCCCAACCCATCCCCCCAACCCATCCCCCCAACTCATCCCCCCACCCATCCCCCAACCCATCCCCCCAACCCATCCCCCCAACCCATCCCCCCA